>VWZZ01002530.1:0-43897 GCA_013399095.1 Psophia crepitans | reverse complement strand
AATCTCTACATCCCATCACCCCTCCTCCATGGGCTGCAGGGGGTCAGCCTGCCTCACCATGGTCTTCACCACGGGCCACAGGGAAATCTCTGTTCCGGCATCTGGAGCATCTCCTCCCCTTCCTTCTTTACTGACCTTGGTGTTTGCAGAGGTTCTTACATCTTTTCACTCCTCTCCCTGGCTGCAAAAGCTGCAAAAGCTGCCGTGCTTGTTTTTTTTCCCTGTTCTTAACTCTGTTACCCCAGAGGCACTACCACTGTCGCTGATGGCCTTGGCCAGCGGTGGGTCCCTCTTGAAGCCAGCTGGCATTGGCTCTAATGGACACAGGGGAAGCTTCCAGCAGCTTCTCACAGAATCCATCCCTGTGCATCACCCCCTCCCCCCCTCCCCCGAAACCTTGCCATGCAAACCTACAACAGCTGTCTTGTTAGGCATCATGGAAATTAGTATCTGTACCAAACAAAGAACAAAAGAGAGGCTGTTATTGACAAAGAAAAGGCACTTCTGACACCTTCAGGTTAGGTATTATTTTAGTGACATTCTCAGCAGCCCCTAAGCCTGATTATTTCAATGGACTACTCCTTAAGAGGATTTTAGATAAAGATTTCCAAGGTCTTTTATTTCAAACAGGAATGGGAGAAATTTAAGATCACTTCTGGTTCTGAATCAATTTATAAAATAGTATAAATATGGCTTGACTGAAGAACATCTAAAGGAGGTGGACGGTTGTTTAGTTTACTCGGGATAGATTGAGTTATAGTAGCACTCGTGTCACAGTGAGAACACACTACAGCCCACAGGAGGCTGCTTGGCCAGGTAAGCACATCCAGTAACTCCCTCCTACCTGCCATATCCATGATCCTGCTGCTGCCAGCACCCATGGATTCACCGGGCAAGCTTTAGAAAATTGAGAACAGAGAATTAGCACTGTTCAGAAGAAATGATTCTTTAATCCAGCAGAATGGATCCAACAGCATTACATTTTCTATGAATTTCTCTAGAAACCCTTTAAGAATGACAAAGCAGAGAAATGTTTTGCCATTCTATGGATTTAAAGAAGAAAAGTAACATTTTAAGATGTTATTTCTTTAGAAAGTGTTGACATTTGTATTTTAAATACTCTACATGTCATTTGAGAGTTGCCTGTTTTATACATTTTATAACCATGGTAGATTGACCTTGCGTGGTTGTTAGATGTGCATCCAGGCACTCTCACCCCCCTGCTCAACAGGAATTGCAGGGAAATAAGATGGAAAATCTCGTGAGTCGAGATAAAGACAGAGACATCATGGGCAAAATGGGCTTGAGCCAAGGAAAATTAATTTATTACCAATTAAAAATAGAGTTTGATCATGAGAAATAAAGACAAGTTAAAATAACACATTCTCCCTTGCCATTCTCTTTTCCATGGGTGGCAGGGGAACCTCTGCTCCAGCACCTGGAGTACCTCCTTCTCTAACCTTGGTGTTTGCAGGATTGTTTCTCACACTTCCCCTTCCTTCACACAGTGGTTTTTACCATTTCTTAAATACTTTCTCCCAGAGTAACCACAAACTCTTCCCACAAGCCCAGCTGTGTCCTGCAGTGAGTCCATTTTGGAGCTGGGTGGAACTGCCTGTACCCATCATGGGGTAGGCCCTGGATTCTCTTCACAGAAGCCACCCCTGCAGCTCCTACCATAACCAAAACCTTTCCACCTACATCTGATACAAGAAGTTAGAAGACAAATTACATTTTTGGCAAATATAAAGTCATGCATAGACTGTAACTTCTAACCTTCTCATTAACTTGCCTAAGACTGATGAGTTGAACACATTCAAACATCAAAGAATAGACACAGTTGCAGGGACTGAGCAGGGAATTGTGATCCTTCTGGTAGGCATAATTTTTAAGAAATTATTTTGCATTTTCCCTGTGTTTTTTATGTTAATATAAAAGGAAATGTGTTAAAATCTACAATACATGAAAAAAGAGTAGTCTAGAACAACGATCTTTTAAAAGTCAATACATTTAATCCGTTAACAGTTGGTGCAGACCTAACATTAAGATGTTTGTGTCTTTTTTTTTTTGTTTTTCAGTATTGCATCTAGATATAGACCTGAAAAGAACTGCACTAAAGTGCAAGGAGTTGAATTGTGTGTTCATCAAAATATAAAGAGATGATTGTAGCACTGATTGTCATAGCAACTGAAACATAACAGACATGAAATATTTTGACATTATTCTTAGGCATAGACTCTGTACTTATCAACTTACTGACACCGTATGAAGCAAACACTCACACTTAGGAGGGCTACCAGCCAGTGTAGCAGTGAGAAATGAAAGGTGACAGGAAATTATTGAGGACTTAATTGGAACAGCCAAAAGTCCTTGGATGCACATTACATTCAGCCTGTTAGAAAAATAGAATATTAGAAACTCCATTCCACGTCGGAAGATAGGGATGTAGAGAAAGAACTAGAAATACTGGCTGAGTGAGCATTCATACCAGGCCAACAGTGTGAGAGAACAATGTGTTGTCTCCATGATCTGAGGAATGGATGAAGAACAATTGCCAGCACATGTGGGTATGGAAACCTTCCTCCAGTAGCCCCAAACACCTCCTCTCTCAGCCTGGGGTCCTTTGCTTCTGCAGATGAGTTCACCTGTCTATCAGTGTAAGCAGCAGTAAAAGGGAGTAACAGATGCAAAGACTGTTGTGTATAGGAGGACAGGACCAAGAACAAGTCTAATGAGGGGAGTCTGAGGGAAGTGGGGTTGTTTATCTTGGAGAAAAGGAGAGTGTGGAGAGACCTGATCGCTCTCCACAACTACCTGAAAGGAGGCTGTAGAGAGTTGCTTGTTTGTCTCTTCTCCCAAGTAATAAGTGATAGGAAAAGAGGAAATGGCCTCAAGTTGTACCAGAGGAGGTTTAGATTGGATATTAGGAAAAATTTCTTCACTGAAAGGGTTGTCAGTCATTGAAACAGGCTTCCCAGGGAAGTAGTTGAGTCACCATGCCTGGAGGTATTTAAAAGACATGTAGATGTGGCACCTAGGGATATAATTTAGTGGCGGAGTTGTCAGTGTCAGGTTAACAGTTAGATGACGTTTTTTTCCAACCTAAATGGTTCTATGACCTGAATAAACTTTTTTCTGCAGCTTTTTAAACTGCTTCTCCAATCCTGCCACTGCATACATGAGCTTTGTCTTAGAGCCTCCCTCTGCTCTAAAAGGCCAGAGACCTGTAGGAGCCATCTATAAACTGTGAAAAGAACTTTTCAAGGAAGAACAGGTGACCACTGTGACAGACCTAGTATGGTCATATATGGTACTAATTAGTTATATAGCTAAGTGTCCCAAAATAAGTTAATACCACTATATTTGTTCTCTTAAATACGTTTAGCCTGGTTTTCAAGAATGCTGAAAAATTTCTTTTCTCTGAGGAACCACAGAATCGTAGAACAGTCCAACCCTCATGCAATGAGCAGGGACATCTGCTGGTAGAATCCCATTGCCTTTACTCAGCAAGAAGAAAAGAAATATTTCATTTCTGAAAACAACAAACTTGTAAGATGCATTAACATGCAAATGATGTTTGGAGAACCTGCAAACTTGTAAACTTCCATCTAAATTTTCACAGAAGCTATGGTTTCACCTTAACATAATTAATTATATTAGTAAAGTGAGAAGAAGAGATGCATATGCATTTAATTCTGAGTTGTTTTAGTTATCAGAATTAAAAATATGGTACAGTTAATATAAGAGATTGTATGAGAAAACCTTAAAGAGGTTACCTTTATTGCCCACATCACATTCATGCACAATTTTTTAAGGCAGACTCCTTCATCTCCAAAAATTTTCTTTTGTTTCAACTTTCAAGGGGACCAAACACAAGCAGTTTAGTGTACTAAAACCTCACTATGTTAAATTTTTGCCACTAGCAGCACAAGAGTCAGGAAAGGAACATAGCTGTTTTATTCCACCATGCCAAGAATCATCACTCAGCAAGATGTTCCATTAATTTCTGACAGGAAGAGCTTTAAACAGGTATTAAAATACTAGTGCTGACTACAACATTGTTATTAATAGTAGCAGTCACCTTCCCTAAAGAAAAACAAAATCTGCATAAGAGCAAATTTACATATACATATATATTTACATATGTATATATTAGTTGGAACAGAAACTTGGGACTTCTCCATGTGTCAGGTCTCATTCATTTTAGTAATGTCATGTCAGTATGCTGCCAAAGTTCACAACAGAGTTTTCACAGATGGTGTGTTTAAAATAGAGCTGGCAAATTCTGTTGTTTCACCTGAGGTGCATTGAAGTGGCTCAGTACTTTATGGGAAAGGTGAAGATAATATTCTAGATTATGCTACGGAAGATTGGATTAATTCCTCAAATGTAAGTCTCTTTCTTAGCCCACTGAGGACCTTACTACAAGGTACTGTGTTCAACATCTTCACTACTGTATTTTGTATAACAGTGCAAAAGGGAACAAAATAGTGTAAACTCACAGATTGCCAAGTTCCAGTATTTTCTGGATCTGTTTAACAATGATATAGAGCCGAACATTGAAAATCATTCAAAAAAAGAAGTCTCATTGACTTCAGTATTGATATGTTCATGAGGTCAACAAACCCAATATATTATATGCTTCCTAAGATAAAATACTGCAGAAACATAAATTAGAATAATGGTACAAATGTGCAATTTAGCGAAAAGTATTCATTTGTTGCATTTCAACATGCCTTGGAAAGTTATTTCATCTGGGAAAATTGAGGGGAGAGAGTCTACCATCTACCTTCTGAGACAACATGAGTGCTTTTTGTATTTTAAGTTCAAAGAAAACGCACTTACATTATTTCTAACTTTAATGTGAAGCTATGGCTCAGGGGAGTTGCAAGTAGATGAATTTAAAATTATGTTTTTATTTCACAAGGCAGAAAACTGGTTGTATAGATACAGCACAGATTTCTGCAAGCTGTTCCTCTAATACATCTCCATTAGCAAGGGACTACAGATGAGAAATTAGTTCACTCATAGCCACTAAAAGCCTGATTTTTTTGTTTTCTTTTGGTTTTTTTGTTTGTTTTTTTTTTGTTCAAAACTTCCATTGAACACTATCAGCTGATGTACTGATGCAGATAGGTCTCTGTCATAGTGTGAGACTAAGTAGTGGAAGAGTGATGGACTTTCAAGCACAGTTTCAGGTCAATTTAAATCAGTGATAGGATGATAAAGTTTTTATATCCTAACATCAATTTTCTTACCATAAATATGATAAAATATTACTGATATATGACAATAAATGAGAGTCTAGCTTTAGAGTTATAGACACTGCTCAGGTATAAGCTTGTGCAGGAATACATTTTCACTGAACAATAGTAACACAGTGAGCAGATAAACCACCATTTCTAGTAATATTAAAAATTCCTGAAGTAGAAAGATACTATATTATAGAAGAGTTGGGCAAACTCAACAAGGAGTGTTGCATCTCCTAATTTAAATATGTAAGAATATTTTAAAATTAAGAACTCACAGATGCAACTCTCTTTTCTTTGCACTACCCCTAATCAAATCAGTTGCATTGATTATTCTTTTCTGCAGTTGTCCTCTCTTGCTATCTACTCTGCTCCCCACTCCAATCCTGCCAAGCCCCCACTGAGACTCAAAGGTGCACCTGCTTAGTGATGAGCTATACCTGCTTCATCCATGGTCTGTTCCATCTCACACCTCTGGCAGGTACCACCGTTGTTCCTCACTGTCCGTGGAGAAGCTGGACCTGGCCCTGGAGGCATTCTGTTCACCTGACTATCAGGGCAGTGTGTTGGCTTGGTGGCATGGCTCTGGGAAGCTGCTGACAAAACCAGCTATGGCACCCAGCTGCCCAGTTCCAAAGATATCAATCAGAATTCTGTTCAGTAAATTATTTATATGTTGTATCAAATATTCTTGTATTGCTGTCATGGTTTCAGCTGAGAGAGAGTTAATTTTCTTCACAGCAGCCAGTATGGGGCTGTGTTTTGGATTTGTGCTGGAAGCAGTGCTGATAGTGCAGAGATGGTTTTGCTGCTGCTGAGCGATGCTTACACAGAGCCAAGGCCTTTTCTGCTTCTCGCCCCGCCCCGCCGGCAGGATGGCTGGGGGTGTGCGGGGAGTTGGGAGGGGACAGACAGGACAGCTGACCCCAACTGACCAAAGGGATATTCCACACCATAGGGCGTCATGCTCGGTCTATAAGGCGCTTGGGGGGAAGAGGAAGGGGGGGCAACAGAATTTGGAGTGATGGCTGAACCCCTGCCTGCCATGGGGTGTGGTGAATTAATTCCTTGTTTTGCTTTGCTTGTGCACGCGGCTTTTGCTTCACTTATTAAACTCTTGTATCTGAACCCACGAGTTTTCTCACTTTCGCTCTTCTGATTCTCTCCCCCTTTCCAATGAGGGAGGCTGAGCGAGCATCTGCGTGGTGCTCAGCTGATGGCTTGAGTAAAACCATGACAATTGCCCATTCTCTTCTATCATGCATCTTACATTCAATTTTATTTGCTTATTCATACACTAAACATGCATTGATAAGCTCACCATTAGCAGCATCACATCTTGCAGTCATTCAATATATCTTTAGATGTTCTATTTTGTCATTTCTCTGTTTAAAATTTTCTTCATATAACACTACAGGTAATTTCTACAGACAGCTGCTTGTGAGTCAGTTACCTACACAAGTTCTGTATTAAGTCAGTTGCACAGTTACAATAATTTGAGATGATTTTTTTTCAGGTTGGCATAACTCTTCTTTAACTTAGAGAATAAATCTTATTTCCTTTTCAAAAGAGATCTTTTAGAATTTTTTTCCTCCTTAAAACAAACAAATAAATAAATAATCCAGTACCTCCACTAAAAACAGATTTATACTAAATATGGGACTGTTCATATTGAATAACTAGCTACAAACATAAGGATAACATTTCACGGTGTTTTTAAAACTGGTTGCAACTTTTCATTCAGTTTTTATACAGAAGAGAAAATATAGTGTTCTTTTCATTCTGAACTCTAGGAAATTTTGACCATACTGAGGGTTCAGAATCTTCACTAAGTATTCACTAACCCTGTGAATCTTCACTAAGTATTGGTTTCCCCCTTTTGTGCCTTGTGGTATGTTTATTTCTCCTTCCAATGCATTTTCTGGATCCTGATATCAAGGCCATCTCTGTGACTCTGCTGCTGCCGGTGTTGTGTGACTCTTGATCTATAGATGATCTTATTCAAAGAGGAGCTAAGATCCTCAAAGTCTTTCTGATGTCAAAGGGAACACCACTTGCTACAGGGAAGTCACATTTAAATTTATAAATGCAGTTTAAAGATCTGAAATTTAAGCACATAGAGGAGAAATCTTTTGTATAACTCTGCATGCAATCTCTTTTGTAAGTAAAAAAGATATCTATTTTACTCAAATCCCTTCTTTTCTTTTTCATAACCATAAATATCTAAAATATTTTGCTTTTTTTTCTTTCCTAAAGCAAAGATAAACACTCTCTGAGCTGTTTCCTAAAAAATGGTGGACTGTACTCTCACCAATAGCTTATTCTCTATTAAAACCGTACCAGAGCTTTAGGTTCAGCAGTAGTTCAAGCAAACAGCAGGGGAAAATAATACAAGAACAATCTATTTTATGACTATATTCAATTAAAGATGTACGAATAGTCTAACCATAAGAAATATTTGGTGTTGTAAAGCAATATCCTTCAAGGAAAAGCTTGAATATATGAAAAAAATGATCAAGTTTTATACCTTTTTCACTATTCAGTTCGTAATCTACAACTCTCTTAGGCTCTGAGAACAATTCATTATAATTCAGCAATCTGATAAAAAAGGTCTTGAAGGATATTGGATTTTTTTAGTCAGCTCATCTATCTTTTAAAGTAAATTCATGTTCATAAAATCTGTTTGTTGCAGTCTAGAATTAAATTCTTCTGAAAGTTATTTTAAGAAGTCAGAGTTAAAGTCAAAGATGCAAAAAATAGGTTTATAAGTTAATATATAATAAGAAATATTGCACAAATCAAAGAATTCAAAAATATTTGATAAATTCAGGTTAACACTTAGCCTTAATTTTGGATGGAGGAATAATAATTATGCAGGGCTTCCCTTTTCTTTAGGTTGATGAGTTTAGATATAATTTACTAATTATGCTTGATACTTGGGTGTATTGATTTTTGTCCAATAACTACATCTTTAGATTAAGCCAGTACTTCAGTCATTTCCCTTCCGAAATGCATTGTCTCCTTGAATATGGATTCAATAGAAACCAAAACAGGAAAATAAGTACTTACTCTTGCATTTAACCTTTTTGATATTTAGATATGCGACAAAATTATATCTGGACAGAACATACCATAGAAAATGGTTGTAATGAACAATGGTAATATTTTCCCCAAATTCCATCTTGTTTATATATTCCACCTGATGGTGACCATTGGCCAAAAAAAAATAAAAATAAAATAATTATTCTAAGAAACATGTCCTCTCTGTCATGTGTGATACTTTGAAAACCTCATTTATCTTCAGTTAAAAAGACAAATCTAGACCCAGAATCTGAGAACTGAAGGTCTAGTTAGGGCCTTTAAACACTAAAAGGACACCATTTGATCTTACATCAGCTATTCATGCTGGGACAGTAATACAAAACACAGCAATAGCTGCCTGAAAAATCTTCAGACAAGAGAAACTGCAAATCAGCAGTGATCCCTTTCGCCCTCTGTGCAACCTGAAACCTTCCATCTTCTCTGATTCCATGATTCTATGCTCCTTTCACTTTGGATTATGCTTTTATTAATTCATATTAAAAAAAAAATCTGCCTACAAAATGACTAAATCAAAACTTTCCATTTGTAATGCAATCCTCCACTTCCTAATTCACCTTTCTGAGTTGAGTACAGAGTTACACAGATGCAGCTGAGAGCTGAACTTGTTTCAGCTCTGACTTGCAGCGTTTCGTGTAATCTATTTCAGGAAATCATCATTTCTGTTAAGAATAGAAGACATTATTAGGTCAAAAGCGATCAATGGTCTAAAAGTAGCAGGGCCAAAATAATGAGCGTTGAAATGTCTGCCTTCTACATCTGGCCTCCTCTGGCCTCCTTTAGGAAAAAGCTGTCCAAGCTCAGGCTCTCATGTGTACTGCCAGGACACATCTGCCCCGCCTTGGAATTTCCAGCCCCAAACTTCCTCCTGAAGTTCATAATTTTTCCTTTCTTTAAGTGATAAATTTTATAATGCTTTTCAGATGTTAGTGGACTAAGTTACCACTACACCTCCATCATCCATCTGTAACTGAACTCAAAAGTAAAAACATTTACCTATGATGTGGGAGATCAGCAGAGGTTCAAGCCCATATCTTCATGTAAGAATCCATGTATATAGAATTACTCTGACTTCACCATGGGCCATCTTGCTTTCTATATAATAAGCAGATGGAAAGAAGAATATGTGCTCAAGGACAGAAGATTGCTAGTTAGTACAGGAATGCTTTAGAATAGGTTACTGAAACAGTTTTGCTGGATTTTGTTAAATGGTTTTAAACAAAGATATAGCTGAAAGCTATGTCTCTGTGTAAGTGTGCTAATACCTTTGCCAGACCCACTTTGACAGAGTTAATAGAAACTGCATTTTCAGCGCATTGATCTGTTGACTGTATTTGAGATACTCTTACCAGCTGAAGCTGTTCAGGCTGTAAAAGGTTAGGTACTGGTTCATTGAGCAATGACTTTAAGAATCGTTATTCTGGAATTTGAAAGAGTTTAAAGGGTTAAGCAACAGAATGTACTTGAAGTTCTTAGTAACTTGTCATCAACATTTCTTTTGTGTATGTGTTTGAAAATATTTGTGTAAAGTACATTTAGTATATTTTTTCTCAGACTTTTGTATACTTTGCTTAACACTAAAAATGTTGTAATATGATAATTGTTACTATCATAGTGTGTACAAATATGATATAATTAAACATTTTTACAGAACAAATAAAATTTAATAATAAAATTTTGTCTAAACACTTTCAGAGATTCACAGAAATTCCAACATCTCAGGGAATAATACTTTCAAAAGGGGAAGTTTAGGGAAAAAATAGTGGAAGTAAAATGCAGAGACAAAAGCTGAAATAAAAGGGCAAGAAATGTATGTATCAAAGCTCAAACATCAGCAAGCATAACTTGTATTCACAATTAAATTTATATGCTAAAATTAGTGCTGTGTTTAGTATCAAGACATGCTGTTTGATAGAATATAGCAAGAATATACTACTTGAGAAGCCCATTAATTTGATTAAAAGAAGTTCCTGCATTCTGTATTCCTTAATATAAAAGAAATGGATCTGTCGTTCATACTTTCAAAGAGTATCTTGCAACAAAACTAAATCTAATATCCAGATGTTTATCTGGATACCTCTCATTAAAGACACTTGTTTCAATAAATGATCTAGTCTGTGAATTGAAGCTCCTTATTTAATTTTACATGCAATTTTTTAAATTAGTGACAGTCTCTTAATTTCTTTCAATATGATTAGAAACTTCCTTCACATCCTTTGTGGAGCTTTCACAATTTTCGTAGGAAAAGATACTTTGAAATCTCCCCATATATATTAAATACACAAGCTAAATGTTACAATTCTAAAATTTTTCATAGGTCTTACCAAAATAAAATGCACAAGTTTTATATAATTATTCCTCTTTTCTTACTCAGATAGGAGTAAAAGGAGTAAAAAGGTACAATATAATCCTTAATGGCTACCATTTAATTTATTTTTTTATATTGGAATACATTGGCTCTGTTCCTGGTTCATGTTCTCGGAGAGGCTAATTTTAACTCTTCCTCATAAACAAAAAGTGTAATAACAATTTGTCTTCAAAGCAATTCCCAGTGCTCACCAATAACTTATATTTGAATGGGAGCGATATGTGTTTGTGTGTGAAAATTTTCCAAAAACATTCTGTGAAATACTTTAATCGATATGCGTATAGTGATTTAAGATTATCATCTCTATCCAATAGTTTCAAAAGGTCACGTTTATAACTGTGTATATACCACACTCTATTACTGTTACTGTCACTATTATTAATACTATTTCTTCCAATTCAGTTTTATGAGAGGAATAATTCTACTTGCTTTGACTAACATGCAGATCTGGTCAGCAATTATCAGAGTCATCCTCCCATCTTTGCATTTATTTTTGCATTATTCTCCTGCGCTTGATTTTTTTTCCCTTTTCTTCACTTCATTTGTTTACACCAGAGACACTATTTTACTAAGTAAATCAATAGCTCCACAATTCTTATTGATCTCATTTATTAGTGGACCTACTTTCTCATTTTATTCCAATATGGGGGTTGTTTTGGGTTGTTTGGTTTTGGGTTTTTTTTTCAATTTCTGTATAGTTTTTATGCAGACTCATGTATAAAATTAGATGACTGCTGAATTATCAAAACAGTGTTATAGAGGACTACCCATAAGTGCCAAATGCTATCAATAGTGTTAGGAGTCGTGTAAGTATTGATGTAGAAAGAAAAAATAGGCATATTGAAAACCTACATATGAAGCTTATGCAGAGCATTTCTAGGGTCAGGCACTACATTTGTCAACATTTTCTCTTGAAAGCAACCACTAATACCAAAAAGCATTGCAGCTCTAAAGGCAGACACTCCATGGCTGAATACGTATTGAATGATGTGTCTGCTGCTACCCTGCATTCTCCTGACAATCTACTAGGAATTTGATGCACTGCCTGAAAATGCTCCAGGAAGTCTGAAAGAGTGTTAATTCTTAAATCACAAATTTGACATCAGCGGGAAGTGCTGTTCATGTTTCTGGTGAACCTTACTTGACTTTCTTGCTTGGATGAGCTCAATATCTCTATCTTCAGCAAATCAGTTTCTTCCAAGATTGAACGATGATGTATGTGTTCCATTTTACTCAAGCAATAGTTCAAGAAACATCACTAGTTTTTTGAGAAGTTGAATTTATCTGAATTAAAGGCAATTTTAGTCATCAGAAAGTCAAGAAATATAATCAAAATAGCAAGTTTTTCAAGGGAGAAATGCCTTTAAATTCTACTGTGTTCTGTGCTCTGGATAAATTTTAAAATTAGTACTGTGACTAAACTGAATAGCCTAAGCAAATAAGACAACACAGTCTTTTGCATGAAAAAGACAGTTGGCTACGTCATAGAACCTGAGGGAATGACATGAAGTAGTGACAGGGGAGGATTAGCTTGGATATCAGGAAAACGTTCTTTGCCAAGAGGGTGGTCAGGCACTGGAACAGGCTCCCCAGGGAAGTGGTCACCGCACCGAGCTTGACTGAGTTTAAGAAGCATCTGAATAACGCTCTCAGTCATCTGCTCTGTTTGGGCTGGTCCTGTGTGGAGCCAGGAGTTGGACTCGACAATCGTTATGGGTCCCTTCCAACTGGGGTTATTCTATGATTCTATGATTCACTATGTAACCCTTGAAATGGCTTTGCTCTGTAATGATAATTTTATGGGCTTTTTGATCATTAGGCATGGCTGGTAAGTCATGTGGCTCTGGGAGGACAGAAGCAGTCCCTACATGAAACAGTCATGTTGTTTCAACTAAGAGTTTATGAACAATGAAGAAATTAATTTTAGAAAGTGGAAAGTCTTTTTAGGAAGTTGTGGTGGTTGTTGCTGATGTAGGAAAAGATAAGACAATCATCTATGATGTTTACATTATCTTACATCTACTAGAGTAGTGTGATCTCCAAATTCACCACTCTTGTCATGTTGAGTAGGGCTAAAATTAGTGGAACATTGAAATCTAGAGGTTTATGGTTTGTTTGCTTCCTCTTTATATTATTTAAATGAGATATTCTATAGACTCTTACTAATTGTGATGTACACATGTATCCATGAAGTTACAAATTTGAAATATTCTTTAATTAACTGGTCTCAGTTATGCATACACTGACTTGTTCTGGAAGATGTATCAAGACACCAACTGGGCAGGGGACAAGAAACAGAGTCTTTCCTGCATTCCACTTCAGTGTTGAAGAACACCTGTGCCCAAGGTAAGGGAGAGGAAAATGGAATTAAAATAGCATTACCTATATTGTATAAAACCACTATTAAAACATGAAGAAGATAGTTCATGTTAGATTTTAAAATCTCAGTGTTTGTATTCAAAGAAAATGGATAACTGAAATTTTGTTAGTGTTCTGAAAAATAAATACAAATAACATAGGCATCTTAGATTAAGGCAAAGGGAAATTTTGCTAGTCTGAAGAAATTACTGACTCCAGAGATAACAGTGCAAGCCAGTGAACAAAAATAACTACTTTCCAAAAAAGGGTAAGCTAGACTGGAAAGAAATCTACGTTAGATTTGGCCCTTAAATATAAAATCTCTTAAACTTTAAAACTGCTGTAAAAAACCCTGAAACATTTTCTGAATTTCTTGGGTTTTCTATTTTCTTTATATTTCAAGCAACAGAAGAATGAAAGAAGCCATCTTAGTACAAAATCAGTACTTAAAAGGCAGAATAATAAATGTATATATTGACAGATTCTTAGTGGCAAAGCCATGCTAATCAGGTTTATATTGCCTATAAACAGAAAATATGAACATAGAGTAATGCAGTGCATTAAAACCAAGGAGTTACTAGAACTACTTGTGTAACTTCATTAATTTCCTTTTTCTTATTTATTTAGAAAAATAAAACATTACTCAGAAAGTAAAGCCTATGAAACATCAAGTATTTGTATGCATCAAATAGAGCCAAACTCCATTTGCTAATGAACTGATATTTAATCTGCTCTTTTAGTTACCATGACTTTAGCTAGGCAATCGTTTTTCTAGTTATTTATTTTCTTGGCCCCACACCTTGTTCTGCTCTTAAAACGTTGCCTCCTGCTACCAGAGAATGCATGGAAGATCTTTCAGCTCTGTGAAGATAATTACAGGATTTCAGTCTCCAGAGCAACTAATCAATGTTCAACTAGTTTTCTGGAAGACTCAATTCTTTTTAAAAAATGGAAAAATAATTTAAAAAGATTAAAAAAAAAATCTCATTTCATGAAACAGGTTCAGAACATTTATACATTAAGACCAAATACTTTAATAATTCTGAAAGAGCTAATACTGAACATATTGGATTTTTGTGGAAAATACTGTGGTTTTCTTAATTGTTTATCATTGTACTGCATGTACACACATGCTAATATAAGATCCCAAACCAACAGTATATCTTGATCATTACCACTATATTTCTCTTATTCTGAAAAAAAAATCCCTATTTTTACTCAATTTTTAAAGTAATATTAAAATGCAACTCTAAATTGTAACGCTATATCCTCTGCTACAAAATCAGTTCAAATTTTTCCTACAAATAATATGAAATCAAAATATGTTGATTCATACGTTTCAGTATAATCATAATTTAGGATCTTGAGCTATGCTTATTTACATGAGTAGTACTGTATGTGCTTAGGTTCGTTGATACACACAAGCTAGTGCTCAATGCCTGGTAGCACCAAATACAATCAGTGCCTGCAGAAAACTTCTGGTCCAAGCTAGCTAAGTTAGGGACATCATCTTTCCAGACCACAACTTTGAATGGGCCAGAAAAGGAAGAAGTAAATGAACAGAGAAGAAAAAAAAATAAGATTAGACAAGGAAAAATAAAACCTCCCTTATTTGCCATCCCCATGAGTTATATAAGTAGGAATAGGGATGTGCTCTCCCCTTTTTCCTTTGCCCAGTTTTGAGTTACGTCTTTGGCAGATCACATCCATCCCATTCATGCCACCAATGGGTATGGATAATAAGGTGACAAGGTTTGAGGGAACATCGTTAATTATGGGAAAAAGAGAGGTAACGAGAATACTGTGATTTACTGCTTCAGGAAAAGTCTCTGACTCTCAGAAGATCCTAGAAGCCAATATATCTCCAGTTCTGTTGGAAAGGAACTAAATCACAAAGATGAAATGGTCAAACTGGTACAAAGCATTCCATGTCCTGTCCAGCTACCTGGAGTCAAAAGGGAAGAGTAATTTCTAAAACTGCAATAGATCCAACTTCAATAAGATTTGTCACAGCTGATGATTCAGTAAAGGATCAGTTCAATTGCCTAAAGGTAGATTTCTATGCTGTTTGAATTGCCCTAAAAGAAATCAGAAAATAATCAGAAACATTTGCATGGGACTGTGGATTATGGGAAACTCATGCCATTTCAGAGTTTAGACAGTATACCTAGGACATCTTCAAGAACAATAAATGCTTCCGATTAGGGAAATGGATCAAGCCCATAGTGTTTAATTGCAAGTTGAATAGTCTTTGATATGCACACCCTCCACCAGGTTGTTATGATTCTCCAAAGGACTACTCCTTTGTCCTGACATTGATGTGACAGTGTGCTCCCCCCCTCCCACCTGCCCCTGAGTTGAACCTTTCCCATAGCCCTGCTCAAGCAATAACCACCCACAGCAGTCATGATGGATGTGTTTGGTCATGAGGCTTATAGTGGTTTTGGGGGGAAACAGATACACAATGGCCAAGGGCTGATTTATGGCAATGCACCCACCTAACCACAGTGCTGGTCAGTGTCCAACTCAAGTCAAATTTGGAAGAAACTAACATCTGCAATCAGTATGCAAATACTACTATGAGTCAATAATAAATAGCAAGCAGTCCAAGAGCCTTTGGAGCTCTCCTCCATGGCAGTGGGCTGCACACCAGGATCTCCCCTTGAGTAGGGACATAGCTCAAGGTTACTCCTCAAAGTTGAGAGACTCCTTGCTGCAACAGGTTCTCTGTAAATGACTAATAGCATACTAAACTTTGAAATCTTAGCTAAGTGATATAAAGGATTAATTGCATATATATAATACTTTAGACATAAAGTGGTGATCAAATCTAGGACTAGGACATAGACTCCTCTCTGAGAAGGATTTTAGAAAGCAAGAAGAGCTTGGAAGAACACACATGATATTAAAAATCTACTATTGGGCAACTAAGGTATGATTTAAACAAAAATTCTAAAGCGAAATTTTGTATATCACATCCCCAAGTCACAAACTAGAAGGTTCCAATAAGAAAATGTTTTGGGAAAGATAGAAACAGGTTAGAGTTCCAACATTTTTAGGGAGGATCAAAGTTTGTTCCAAGTGCAACAGGTAAAGCTGTAGAATTTGGACTGAATATTTTGTGACTCTCAAAATTGCCTTGTGGGCAAAAAGGAACACACCAAATAGCTGGACTGGCTAGTAGGACTCATCAGTCCTGGGTTTATTTCAGTATCTTGTGTTAACCTGGCCTGCTTCTGGTACAACATTTCCAGGCTCCCAGTGACATCTGGCCTTGTCCACCCATGACCATCATAGAGGTGTGTCTCAGGCCAGGCAATGGTCCTGTGGCCACCAGGTTGCTGTTAGAGTCAGTTGGCACCAGCTCTGGCCAGGCAATCCCTGCCACATACTGGCAGCCCAAGGTGATGCCTGCTGCCATTTCCTAGTAGTGGCAGAATTCCGTTTACCGACCAACTATTCACTGTCATTAAAGAAAGGAGAGCAAGTTACAACATTTGGTTACAAATTTAGCCTTGAACTTTCTGTGAATTCCAAGCTGTTTGTATAGGGTTTACGCTGTGTCTCTCAAGATACATCAAGAATAACAAACGTTGATGCTCCCTGCATTTATTTGCACTCCTTTGACAGAAACTTCATCTTGTAGAAGACTGAAGTGATTGCTGACCTCTTCTGTAATGGTCTGCTGCCTCTCTATTCCTGCCTGCACTCAGCACTCTTTCTTCCCTAGAAAGATTATTTAAGCCTAACTTGTTATGCATTCTATTTTTCAAACCAATGGTTTGGTAAATCATTTCAGCACCAAAACCACAACACTCTAGATTAGTGAAATGCACAAAGTTTATTCTTGGCCCATTTATACATAATGTGTGAGTCTGTCTGTGAGATACAGATGGCCATACATGCTGACCTTCTAGAAAAAACACACAAGAATGCAGTGACTCAAGCTACCACATTTAGTATCAGAGCTCCTTCCTCTCTGTTAGACGTTTTGAAAGCTTGTGATCATTTAGAATTTTACTGGGCAAGAGACAAGGAAGGATGTGAAAATACACATTAGAGCAGCTTGTTTTAAAGGATGATGTAAATAGAGACTGTGAAAAGGAATATGCATTGCTAATGAATTTTAAAAATTGCACCCTCGTATATATTAATTGTTCAAAATGGAGGGAAGGAGATCAGGGAAACTGATATTTCTCAAACTAAGCACCAAGCCAAGTTTAATTTTTCCTTTTTTCATTCAATCAAAGTATATAGTGCAATAAATGAAACTGTCTTCTGCTCTTGCTAATCTAGGGTGATGTAAAATATTGGGAAAAGAATAGGAAAAGGCAGAAGCATTTTACTGATCTAAAAGAACCAACAGCTATTATATCATCCATTGACTAACTATAAACAATTTGCCATAGGTATTAGTACATTTTTACTTCTGACATGAAGATAGTTTTTATAAATGCCTGCTGGTCTGCTCTGTCCTTCTCCCTTCCAGCACTACTAGCATACACATAACAATATGGAGCATACAGAAGACAAAAAGGACATGTAGGTAGAAATTTAACACAGGTTGATTACTATATGATAAGGATGTTAAATAGGAAGGGTGAGGATGCCTTTTCCTTGCCAATTCACTACACAATTGTTTCAGCACCTGTTGAATGTAAGGAAAGCTGTGTATACACAAGTAGGTAGTGAAGAAGCAGCAGGTAGTGTCTACTATCACTATCCAAGTAGGCAGAAACTCTGGGGAAGGTAAAGGATGGAAGCTGGTGACTTCTGGAACCAACAGGAAGACTCCTGTCACACCTAATGGTTTAAAACTGCAAAACAGATGCATCGCCCTTAAAGTTGAAGAGGACCTAGATATGCCTACAAGCGAAGAACCTGGTCCACCTAATGTTAAATAATGCAAAGGCTACCAGGAAGAAATGACAAGTCCTTGTAATGCATGACTTCCAGATGCAGTGGACAGAAGCAGCCATCAGCCTGACCGATCATCTAGAGCAGTTTGCTGCCTTCTGGGGCCAGAATTCAAGATGTTGTGGAGGGACTGCTGGTGCTCATCTGGCCCTTTCACTAGTACCCTTTGCTGTTAATCTGTATGGGCACAAATGATACTGCCAGGAGAAACCTGGACAATACCAAAAGTGACTACATGTTAGGATTAATGAGAGGACACATAATGGTGACATTATAATAAGTGTCTGCTATAGGTCACCTGACTAGGAATAGCAAATAGAACAATACAGACAGATAAGAGCATCCTCCCTTTTGCAGGCCCTGGTCCTTACAGAGGGGGTTCAACCACTCTAATATCTGTTGGAGAGACACTACATAAGCAATCCAGAAGGTTCGTGGAGTGCATTGATGATAACTTCCTCCTCCAAGTGACAAAGGATCCAACAAGGACATGTGTTCTGCTGGCCTTCATGCTCACCAACAAGCAGGGGCTGTGAAGATCAAAGGCGATCTTGGCTGCAGTGACTATGAGATGGTGGAGTTCAGCATCCTGAGGGCAGGGAAGAAGGTAAAGCAAGTTCACAATCCTGGACTTCAAAAGAGCAGAGTCCTACGAGATTTGGACTTGGAGGAAGGAGGACCCAAGGAAGCTGGTTAATATTCAAGGATCACCTCCTCCTCAAATTCAAGAGAGTTCTGTACCAACAACTATGAAATCAGTCAAAAATGCCAGAAGGCCTGTGTGAATGAGCAAGGAGCTCCTAGCCAAACTCGAACACAAAAAAAAAGGGGCATACAGAGGGTGGAAGCACGGATGAGTAACCTTGAAGAAAAACTGAAAAATTTTCTGAGCATGCAGGGATGAAGTTAGGAAAGCTAAAACCCAAATTGAATTGAACCTCGCCCGAGATGTCAAAGAAAACAAGGATTTCTATAAGGACATTGGTGACAAAGGGAAGATGTAGGGTAAACGTAGACCCATTACTCAATGAGACTAGAGACCTGGTTACACAGGACATGGAAAAGTCTGAAGTTCTGAAGGATTTTTTTGCCTCTGTCTTTACTAACAAGATCAACGTTCAGGAATCCCAGGTCCCAGAAACCAGGGGGAGAGTTTGGAGCAAGGAAGATATACCATGGGCACCAATGAGCACCCATGAGCATTGAATAAGTTGGCAGATGTCATTGCAAAGCCATGCTTGATAATTTTTGATCACTTTTTGATAACTTTTGAGAGAAGCGTTCGAAAACTGGAGGAAAGCAAATGTCATGCCTATCTTCAAGAAGGGTGAGGAGGAGGATGCAGGGAATTACAGGCCTATCATCCTCACCTTGATTCCTAGGAAAGAGATGGAACACCTAATCCTCGAAACCATTTCCAGGAGGGACCTGGACAGTTTGGATCGCTGGGCAGAGGCCAACGGGATGAGGTTTAATGTGGCAAAGTGCCGGGTCCTGCACTTTGGCCACAACAACCCCAGGCAGCGCTACAGGCTGGGGGCGGGGTGGCTGGAAAGCAGTGTGTAGGAAAAGGACCCCGAGGGTGTTGGTTGATGCTCGCCTGGANCTGGAGCGTGTCCAGAGAAGGGCAACGAAACTGGTGAAGGGTCTGGAGCAAAGGTCTTATGAGGAGCAGCTGAGGGAACTAGGACTGCTTAGTCTGGAGAAGAGGAGGCTCAGGGCAGACCTTATGGCCCTCTACAACTACCTGAAAAGAAGTTGTGGCGAGCTGGGGGTTGGCCTCTTCTCGCAGATAACTAGTGACAGGACAAGGGGGAACGGCTGCAAGTTGCGCCAGGGAAGGTTCAGGTTGGAGATGAGGAGAAATTTCTTCTCAGAAAGGGTGATTGGTCATTGGAACAGGTTGCCCAGGGAGGTGGTGGAGTCACCGTCCCTGCAGGTGGTTAAAGAAAGGTTAGATGTGATACTTAGGGACATGGTTTAGTGGGTAATAGGTGGTGGGGGGTCAGTTGGACTGGATGATCCCTGAGGTCTCTTCCAACCTTAATGATTCTCTGATTCTAACCTTAATGATTCTCTGATTCTATTAGGTCACTATTAGGAATGATTTATAAAGATCTTTCATGAAGATAATATCAAGCAAAATGTTTCTCAATGTTTTGGGAAAAAAACCCACACCAAGACAAACATACAAATAATTTGTAACAAAGATTTAAAAATGATCCCCAAATTGTTATAAGGCAAGATATTGAGTAAGAATATATCAATGGGTTAAACTTCTTTAAGTTTATGTAGGTTACTGAATTCCATGTGCTGTGGTATTCCTAAATTTATATTAAGTATTTTATGTTGACTTTCAGAGATTGTATTTGGCATCATTAAAATCAGTTTCAAGCTTCCCACAAGCAGTCCTTCAAGAAAACCAAAAGCAAATAAATCCAGCACATGAGGACATAGAATACAGGCCAGACCTCCAGACTGGACACTTCATTTTGAAAACAGTGACATTGAAAAGGATCATAAAGCCTCATCAATCAAGGTAATGAAGATTGTACTGACTGTAAAGAAATGCAGAAGTACTTCACACCATTCACTGCCATGGTTTAACCCCAGCCAGCAGCTAAGCTCCACACAGCGGCTCACTCGCTCTTCCCTGATGTGATGGGGAGCAAATCAGAAAGTTAAAAGTGAGAAAACTTGTGAGTGGAGATAAAGACAGTTTATTAATTAAAGCAAAAGCTGCACATGCAAGCAAACCAAGGAATTCATTCAGCACTTCCCATCGGCAGGCAGGTGTTCAGCCACCTGCAGGAAAGCAAGGTTTACTTAGGAAAACAAATACCATCACTTCCAACATCCTCCTCTACCTTCTTCTTCCCCCAGCTTTATATGCTAAACATAATATTATATGGTGTGGAATATCCCTCTGGCCAGTCTGGATCAGCTGTTCCAGCTGTGTCCCCTCCCAACTCCTTGTGCACCTCCAGCCTACTTACTTGTGGGGTGGTGTGAGAAGCAAAAAAATTCTTGACTCTGTGTAGGCACTGCTCAGCCTAAAATGAAAAGACCCCTGTGTTATCAACACTGTTTTCAGCAGAAATCCAAAACGTAGCCCGTATGAGCTACTATGAAGAGAATTAACTCTTTCCCAGCCAAAACAAGCACATTATATCTTGTGCTTTTATGATGATGTACTGAATATGATTGCTCTTCTGATGCTGCAGTGAAATAATTTTAAGTAACTCTTGACTACGTAAACAGTGGAGGACTGTGATGAGGTAGGGACAGCAAGGATTCTGCCCTTGACTCCAAGCACTGTTGTGCTGTTGCAGGTACACTATCTACGCTTTTAGTCAGTTCTCCAATAAAAATACGTTGCAAAAAGGAAAAGTGGTCAGAAAAAGGTGTATGAAAACCTTTTTGGTGAGGGATTAAAGAAACTCAAGTGATTGAAGAAAAAGCCAAAGCAATCTTCTGATCGCTGTCAGCAGGTATACATACCAAAGCGAAGAGATTTTTGATGAGTATTAATCTGTTAGTGGATTATACTCCTTGACTGAAGAACAACGCAGCACAGAGCACTAGTTAGCTGCCTTGCTAGCTGCTGTTTTGGTGTGTGAAATATTATCTGTACAGTTATTGTGCAATTACTGTGTTAAAAAGCTACAATTTAATCAAGTTAATTAGTTAATTTGAATTTTTTAATAAATCTCTATTTAAATCATAGAGTGCTGTTAGGGAAACCATATATTTCCAGTCAAATGGACTCAGTCAGGCATCAAGGAAATCTTGATATGTGAAATTTTAATTAAATATATTAAAGTATTCCCATTGTAAAGAAACAAGAAAAGGTAAATTTCAAAACCATGAGAAGCACAAAAGTGAATTCTCAGAATTCTCCTACAGGTTTTAATCATATATTTGTACTTTCAAAGAACAAACTATAGGCTGATAGGACAAGAGGAAATGGCTGCAAGTTGTGCTAGGGAAGGTTCAGGCTGGAAATTAGGAGAAATTTCTTCTCAGAAAGAGCATTCAGGCATTGGAATGTGTTGCCCAGGGAGATGGTGGAGTCACTGTCCCTAGGGGTGTTTAAAGAAAGGTTGGATCTGGTATTTAGGGACTATGATTTTATGGTTTAGTAGGTAATAAGTGGTAGGGGAAAGTTTGGACTATATGATCCTGGAGGTC
This sequence comes from Psophia crepitans, assembly GCA_013399095.1. Taxonomy (NCBI): domain Eukaryota; kingdom Metazoa; phylum Chordata; class Aves; order Gruiformes; family Psophiidae; genus Psophia; species Psophia crepitans. The sequence goes on along the minus strand of VWZZ01002530.1, from coordinate 21,715 downwards.
TCCTCCAACCTTAATGATTCTGTGATTTAATTAAAACAAACAAACAAACAAACAAACCCCATCCACAATTGAATTATATTGATATGTTTAATTTCTTTCACTTTCTTGTCTGTTTCCAAATGTTGTATGTAGGTTGCTATAGACAAAGTATGGGATATGTAGCCCTTTGATTCCAGGATAATTAACTTTAACTTGTCCGTGTTCTTGTGATAGGAAAATATTTTTTTTTAAAAAAAAGGAAGCAACCAGTGGAAAAGATGCCCACTAGCGTGATTTGTAAGAAATTTATCCAGTTCTTACTAAAGAAAAAATACTGTATTTATTCATTCCCAGGAAAGAAAACACTACATATTGAGTCCTAATGTAATTCAAACTTCCTATCTATACATTGGAACTGTCTATTTATAAATAGAAGAATTACTAGAGAAACGTATCTTTAGAAAGGAACAAACATTTTAAAAGATACATCATAAAGAAGGTTAAGCCTTATATCAGGACATCAAGGAAATAAATGGTTAGAATAAACATTTATTTTTTGTTTCAAAACACAAAAGAACTTTCCGTGCTCATGAAAGAGTTCTTGACAAGAATAATATTTCTCCTTAGATGGGAGCCAAACTTCATTCTAAAGGCTATACAGTGCAATCTGGAGCTACCACTTAAATTAGTTGCCTGGCAGAATTAGAAAGGATGGATTAAGAGATTTAATGTAAATGTCTTGGAAACATGAGGAGAGAATTAATGAAAGCACCGCTTTGTCTGAGATATTCAATGACACAGCATATGTCCACATCATTTACAGCCTGTACCTGATGGTATCCTGGGAATAAAAGATGCATTTAACTGTAAAAGATATGAATTGTAGAACTGTTCCTCTACTTGGAAAGGAAAATCTATATCCTGGGACACACTTTAGGAGGAAAATACTGATGATGAAGTGTACTTTATTCATATTCAATCAACATTCAAATATATTTCATAATGAAAAGCACATTTATTTTACCTGCAAAAACAAACTCATCTCAGGATAACAAGCTGCAGAGGGATGTCCTGCCCATCATTAATTTCATTTGGAAGAGGCAGAAGTATACGTTCGACTCTCAGAGGCAATTCAGATCTTAGATTTAGGGCATAATCATGATCCAGACACCTTTTTGTCTCAGCAAAACCTCTCATCCCTGATCATACAAGCCAGCATTATAGCATATGGTCTAAGAATATTTTTTTTTTATAGGCTGCCTTAAAATGTTGTTTTATCCTGTGCTGTTAAGCTAGCATACTCTTTGAAAAATATACTGGAGGGAATTAGAAGGGTAAGATAGTTGTTTATTAATTTTTTCCTTAGAATCATAGGATCATTAGGGTTGGAAGAGACCTCAAGGATCATCCAGTCCAACTGTCCCCCTACCACCTATTACCCACTAAACCATGTGCCTAAGTACCACATCCAACCTTTCTTTAAACACCTGCAGGGACGGTGACTCCACCACCTCCCTGGGCAACCTGTTCCAATGCCCGACCGCCCTTTCCGAGAAGAAATTTCTCCTTATCTCCAACCTAAATCTCCCCTGGTGCAACTTGCAGCCATTCCCCCTTGTCCTGTCACTAGTTATCTGCAAGAAGAGGCCGACCCCCAGCTCGCCACAACTTCCTTTCAGGTAGTTGCAGAGGGCAATAAGGTCTCCCCTCAGCCTCCTCTTCTCCAGACTAAACAGTCCCAGTTCCCTCAGCCGCTCCTCATAAGACTTGTGCTCCAGACCCTTCACCAGTTTCGTTGCCCTTCTTACCTCCCGAAGTTGTGGATCTGTGGTTAAAAGCAAGCATCATAACTAGAGAAGGCTTGTCAGTTAGTATTAGAGTACGTAAATATATCACAAACGCATTGACATCTGTTGACATTTTTACATATGCTTTATTTTCTAAGTGTCGTGATTTAACCCTGGTAGGCCGCTCAGCACCACACAGCTACTCACTCACTCTTCGCCGGTGGGATGTGGAAGAGAATCGGAAGTGTAAAAGTGTAAAAACTTGTAGGTTGAGACAGGCACAGTTTAATACGTATAGCAAAATCTGTGTGTGCAAGCAGAGGAATTCATTCAGCACTTCCCATCGGCAGGCAGGTATTCAGCCACCTTGGGGAAAGCAGGGCTCCATGACGCGTAACAGTTACTTGGGAAGACAAATATCATACATCCAGATGTCATCCCCTTTCATATGGTATGGAACATTCCTTTGGTCAGTTGGAGTCAGCTGTCCTGTCTGTGTCCCCCCTCAGCTCCTTGTGCACCCCCACCCTACTCGCTGGTGGGGTGGGGTGAGAAGCAGAAAAGGCCTTGGTTCTGTGTAAGCACTGCTCAGCAGTAACGAAAACATCTCTGTGTTACCAGCACTGTTTCCAGCAAAGCCAAACCTTTTGACCTACGTAACATGTAATTGAGAAAGTCATGATGCAGAACGTTCATTATTCTTAAAGTCCATCTATATCTTTTGATCTTTCATCCTTTACAGTAGATTTTGATACTGCACTAGATATGTTAGAGACCAGATGACTATAGCATAAATTCAGGATGTGGGCAGACAACTCATAAAGAGGCTGTTTCGTGGTATCAATAGACATCATACATGCTCATCATAATAGCAAAAGCCTGATTCAGCTTCCCTGAAAGCTGTTGGGAATCTTCACTGACTCCCACAAGAACTGAGTTACATCTTCAGCTATCATAGATCTTACTCATGACGGCAGATTCTCTGGAAAGAAAAATAAAGATTACTTATGAGTAATAATCTCAGTACTGAGTTCACTAACCCAGATAAAAATCTTCTAGATTACACCTTTATCTAAATGCAACAGTCTGGCAAAAATAGTGTCATGACAATATTACTGTGGGCTGATATTAAATTACTGTATTTGAAATTTTATGCAGGAAGAACAACTGTAGAGAGAGCATGAAGAAGCTTGTCTTGCATATCAGTACCAATAGAAAAATAAACTGAGAGTTACTTAACCTGCTAGAAAAATGTTAGTAAGAGTGACATGGAATAAGTGTTCTCCAGTGCTAGTGTTCAGGCTTTTACAGGAGTGATGGACAAAAATAATTTTGTTTGTGTATGGGAGGATTTTTCCTTTTTATTTTTTTTTTTATTTTTGGAACATGGAGTTCTTGGTGTCTGCACTGACTGAAGCTCAGTGGTTGTCAGGAACAGCACTTGTACACAAACATTTTCTAAATAAACTGGTACAGTGAAAGCTTGGTGCAGGAAGGGGAAGGAGAAAAGGATAGGGATTTTGACTTACTAGAAGAATACCCCAAATCCAAACTATTTTATGTCTAAGATCACCAGGTGTTCAATTGTGAATAAGCCATTCTTAATACAGACTCACCTGACATACTGTAGGTTCCTAATGAGTAATTATTTCATCAATTGTTTTAAATTCATGATTAGGCATGAAGAATGCACATAATCAGTGTGAAAGAAGAGGAAGGTTATCTTAAATTTAACTAGAAGATTTTTTGGGACAGTGTTCCCCTGTGAGGAGAGGGCAGGGGCTGCCCTTAGCTGGCTGTAGCTGATCCAGCTGGCTCCATAGCGGACTCATGACAAACACAGCTGAGCCCATCAGCCAAGCTGGTGGTGCTTTTGAGGTAACATGTTTTAAAAAGAGCAAAATGCCAGACACCAGAGAGGCGTGTGGGGAAAAATACACAGGAAATGTTCCTGTGAACACCAGGGTCAGAGAAGAAGGAGGGGGATGAGGTGGTCCAGGTGCTGGAGCAGAGATTCCTCTGCAGCTCATGGTGAGGATCACACTGGAGCACGTACTGAGTGAGGATCACACTGGAGCACGTATTGACACCAGCCCATGGAGCTTCCCACACTGGAGCAGGTAGATATTTCCTGAAGGAATTGAAGCCCATGGACAGCCTATGCTGGAGCAGATATTCCTGAAGCACTGCAGCCCATGGAGGACCCACATTGCAGCAGGTTTATCCTGAAGAAGGGACTCTATGCTGGAGCAGGAGAACAGCCTGAGGAAGGAAAAAGTGGCAGAGATGAACCCACTGCAATGCCCATTCCCCATACATCCTGTGCTGCTCGGGTAGAGGGAGGTGGTAGAGAGTAGAAATCAAAGGGTGAAGATAAGCCTGAGGAAAAAAGGTGTAGGGGGAAGGTGCCGTTCTAATTTTGTCCTTGTTTTTCTCTTTCCAAATTTTTTTTAATTGGCAATAAATTAAATTAATTTTTGTGAGGTATAGACTGTTTTGTCATTGATGGTAGAACTGTTAGGTGATGTCCATGCCTTTATCTCAATCCATGAGCCTTTTCTTCTTATTTTCTCCCCTTGTCCTCCTGCAGGGGAGGAGGACAGCTGGGTGGGTGTCTGGCAGACACTCAAGGTCTACCTAGCACAGCAGCATAACACGTCATTCAGAAAAACTGGAATCTTCATTCTTTGAGATAATCAACACTTAGACAAGAACCTGAAGTTAGGTCTGCTTTGAGCAAGAGCTAGAATAAGATGACCTCCAGAGTTTCGTTCAACTTAAATACTGTGATCATAAACACAGAGGGGATTTGTTTTGCATTCATATTTTCATTACATTGTACAAATCTATCTTAACATAGTCACACCCTTGTATTCAAGCAAAATCAGGTTTTTCTGTCTCAGGAGAGATAATCTATAGGTATTACCTATGAAATAAATCTACTTTGAGGTGAACACTAGAAATATAATCCTGGTGGAGTTACGGGTTGGAATTTTTTGTTATTTTTTAATGTAGATTTTAAGATAATAGTTCTTCTCTTGCTTCTGTCCACCAGAAGAGAAAATATGAATACAATTTTTTTTAGCTTTAGTTCCATTGCATAATCAGATCAATATTTTTATAATGTTATCACCAGGTTTAACACAGGACTAGGAATAAATCTCATCTAGTTGTTTTTCAAAACCCCCACACACTGAGAAGATAGAGAAAAGAATTTCCCAAATAATTTATTTACTATAAAAATAAATTTAAAGGCATGACTGGTAGGGTAAATAGTCCCTAAAAGTCTTTGGATAAAATGTAGTAAAATTCAAGACATTATTTTTTAAACCATTTCTTTACAGACTTCCCTGGTGAATAGTCTGTGTAGGACTTGCATATTCCTTTTTCATCCTCACAAGACCTTTTCTGCCTGAATGTTTCTTAGTTTACCTGTTGTGGTATTAAATATTCCATACAGTTTTAAGCTCTGGTACAGCATGTTCAACAAATTATCATTTAAATGCCTACTTGTAGGGTATCAGCAATGGGTAGAAAAAAAGCTTGAGTGACCTATAGAAACTAACTCTTCACTAGAGGAGGATAGCTGAGGGCAGAATGGGGACCTGTGGCCTTAGAATTGTTTTCATTCCCAGAAAAACTAATTGTGTTTTCCTTCAATTAACACATATACATAGGCTATCTTGTTTGTTCACACATGTGTTCAAGATACATGTAAAAAAGATATTCTTGTACTCTATAAGGTCTTGCATGTCTGAGTGTAAAGTTACTTGACACAGGAGAATAAATTACTTCTCTCTTTTTCACAGAAATCTACTATTCGTAATCAGTGTGCTATTCAGTAGGGAGTTGCTAAATGGATTAAAAAGACAATAGGAAGTTTTCTGCCAACATCTTTATTAAAGGAAAGAGAATTCATATAGCTTAATCTAATTACTTAAACTACTCAAAGCATTATGCAGTGAACAAAGGAATGTACCAAGAGATACAATTTTGGTTGCATTACTTCATTGTTTCTTCCTTTAATTAGTTTTTGAATAAATTTAGTGATTATAAAAAGGGTTCTTCATTACAACACTAGATAGAGGTCCAAGATCTATCTATCTAAAATAGGAGCTAGCTGTCTTATTAATAAATACATTAATAAACAAGATCCTTAAAATAACACCTCATCAGTTGATTAACCCAAGTTGTCTAACATTTGTAAGATTTTACAATGAAAGATAAAACCTTCTTTTTTTTTCCCCTGAACATTAGTTAACTTTTATGGGATATTATTGAAAAAGAGAAGCATCTATCAGTGAAGAAAGTACTTCAAAATATGATTTTATATTTTTATATTTTGTACAAAAGTCACCTTCCAGTTTTTCTACATGTAAGTCAAAGAATGACTAGACTTCTTGCCTTTAAAATCTAGAAAGTTATTCTAATAAGCAAATAACATATATTTATTCTTTATTACAGTTGTTGCTTTGTTCTTGAAGCTGCAGCGGGGGACTTCAGCTACTGGCTATGGAGTCCGAGGAAACACCTCGGGGCCAAATGATCACAACGTCAATGTGATGGATGCGCAAATGGTATTTATTAAACTCTGTCACAGGTTTATATACTCCTTTTACGGGGCATGGCCACTGTGGGGCTCTGCACAAGCCATAGGGGTGTGTCTAAGCTAACTGTACAACGTGAGATCTTCCGAACGGGATTCCCTATATACAGTAATAAAACATCATGCAATTTAAGAAAAAAAAAATCAATTATGATAAGGTGGGTTGATCTTGCCTGACTACCGAGTGCCCACCAAGTCACTCTATCACTCTCCCTCCTCAGCAGCACAGGGGGAGAAAATGCGACAAAAATCTCGTGGGTTGAGATAAGGACAGAGAGATCACTCACCAATTACTGTCATGGATAAAACAGATTTAACCTGGGGAAATTAATTTAATTTATGGACAATTAAAAAGCGAAGGATAATAAGAAATAAGATTAAATCTAAAATTACCTTATTCCCACCCCTCCCTTCTTCCCACGCTCGACTACACCCCTGATCCTTCTAATTTCCTTCTCCCAAGTGGCACAGGGGAACAGCAAATGTGGGTTGCACTCAGTTCATCATGTGTTTTCTCTGTTCTTCCTTCCTCCTCATGCTCTTCCCCTGCTCCATTGTGGGATTCCACTCATGGGAGACAGTCTTCATGAACTGCTCCAAGATTTGCCTGTCCCACAGGCTGCAGCTCTTCAAGCACTGCTCTATCATGGGTTTTACGTGATGTACTGTCGTTCAGGAACAGACTACTCCAGTGAAGGTCCCCCACGGGCACAGATCCTGCCAGAAAACCTGCTCCTGTGTGGGCTCCTCATGGGCTGCAGCTGCCTTCAGGGCACATCCACATGCTGCAGTGTGTGGTCCTCCATGGGCTGCAGGCTGCATATCTCCTCCAGCATCATCCTCCGTGGGCTGCAGTGGTACAGCCTGTGTCACGATGATCTTACCATGGTCTTCACCGACTGCAGAGGAATCTGTGCCCTGGATCTTGGAGCACGTCCTCCCTCTCCTTCTTCATTGATCCTGGTGTCTGCACCTTTTTTTCTTTCGTATAATTTCTCTCACATAGCAGTCGCACAGCATTTATACCCTTTCTTAAATATGTTATCACAGAGGCACTATCATCATCACTGACTGCCTCCACTTTGATCAGCAGCAGGTCCTTCTTGGAGATGGCAGACGCTGTTTCTGTCCGACATGGGAGCAGCTTCTGGCATCTTCTGACAGAAACCATCCCCGCAGCCCCCTTGCTACAAAATTCTTGCCGCATAAACTTGATGCATGGGAAAAAAAAGAAAAACTTATATCAAAGCTTTGCTCAGCAGAAGGTGTCAGACTCACTGTTTCGTCATTCTGCGGCCCAAGACCCCGTAACATTCACTAATTTCTGGTAATATAGTAATTAAACCCCTCAGTAATTAGCCAGTTTAGAACACAGCAAGAACTATTATTTATATATTTACATATGGAGTTCCTACAGTGTAATACAGAGAAAGAAACTATTAGCTGAAAGAACTTTGAAAATTCAAATAGTCTCTAGCTGCATAAAATGTCACTCATAATAATCACATTTATTGACCTGTGAATGCTGTTTCAAATTCAGTTGAAACCCACTGAAATCCAGACATCTTTGTTTTCGGGAATTAGAAGCACAAAAGAAGAAATAAGTGATGTTAATGCACTTAACACAAACATACATACATATATATATATATGCATTTCTTGGATTGTTCTTGATTTTAAAATCTTCTTCCATATCTCAGTAAAAGACAAAAATGATACACAGTCCAGTATATTACCTAAAATCAAACAAAATATACTCCTCCAAGAGCTAATTCCTGACTTTTCATATTTCTAACTACAAATGCCCTGCCATACCTATTCTTTGAAGTGATGCACATTCACCTAGTGGCTGACATGCTTTGACTTAGAGGTCTTGAATTCTAAAGAGGAAAGGCAAGAAGTTTCAACTATTGGCTAGTAGAAATAAAGCTACAGCTCCAGTCTTCTGCCTTTTCACTTCACGATTTAGTTCATGGTGCGAAAAGTCATTCTCTATAGTATTAATCTATTTTAAATATAGGTGTACCAGACAGGCATAAGATTTGGCAGAATGTAATTTTCCCTACAAACATGCAGTAACAGACACACTTAGTCATCTGGCACAATTTTATTTCAGAGATGAGTAAAGTTCTGTCTGAAAAATCTGCAGAGGTACCTTCAAACTTTAATCATTCAGAGATTCTGTGACTGTAGAAACTAATATTTTTATAAAGTACTAAATATATAACTTTTTTCCCAACAGTTTGGAAAACATATCATTACCTGAAAAATCAAATAAGTAAGATGGATTACAAAATGGCTTTAATAGTGCTGTGCCTTTCATTTTACATGAAGTTAGCAGAGTAGTCATAGTTTGTTTTTTTTCTTCTGTGTTTGGGAATCAACCATAACTTCAAGGCTGTTTTAGACTACTATAAATGAAGATATTTAAGCAAACAATTTTGTACTTTCAGGCTTAACGCTTTATCTCTTTTGTAACATCATTGTTCATGTACACAATCTTTTTTTCTTTAAGTGAAAATTTGTTTCTAAAAATTCTAACTGAGCTACCACTTTGCATTTCACAAAACTGACCTTTACATGATTACTGTTACTGCTTGAAGATTAAAATTGGATTTCACAAGTATTTTCTCTGGCAAGGAGCTTCAAACAGCAGTTAAAAGAAACTAAGTGAGTATGTATGTAGGACTGTATAATACAAGACAAAACACTAGAGTAAACTATAGGACTATAGTGGCACTGATCTGGTGTGTCTCCCATTAATGGGCCTGTGGCTCTCCTGTCATTTTTTTCATTCCGCTCTTATTTTAACAGAAGAAAACAAAAAGTGAAATCACTCAGCAATTTATATGGCCACAATAAAGATCGTCTACATTTTGTGGAAATTGTGACATGGAATGTTTTTAAAGAATACATCAATGAGAAAGAATATAGTTGTACATAATTCTAAAGACACAACCAATGGAATAACATATCTAATATCTGCTTCTGAAAAACAATAAATTATTAGCAAATGATAATGAATAAAGGATGTTGTCTGGTTCTTTTAGATATTTAATTAAGACATCAGTTTCAACTTGATGTACAGAAAAAATTCAGAAAAAGGTGTGAGTACACATATTTTCCATAGAACTTAAAAGCTAGAAACAGCATGACAACGGTGTTTTTGAAGTCTTAAGAATGTAAACTTATGACTCACAGGTTCAGTAATAAATTGTTAAAGTCCTACACTCTCCCACAAAGCATGATGAATGATGTTGAAGATGCAGGATAAATGGCTTGTAACGAATGAGTTTGGAGCTGAAGGATGAGACTCAAAAAATGTGACTTTGATGAGATACCAAATATTCTAGGCTTCTGCCTGTAACTATGCACTGAAAAGTGCACAACTGGGAGAAAATATGCCAAAGAAATAGCACATATTAATCACTATCAAACAGGGAGATGATATCGAGAGCATAACATATTTAAAGATCCTAAAGTTTTATAGGTGCAGGATCACATGATGTTAAGTCCTTAGATGCTTTGAAATTTTATTTCCTTTAAAAATAGAGTACCAGAAGCTCCGCAAACACAGAATAGCTACATTTTCAAGTTTCAACACTGCTTGACTGTTTACTCCATACTCTTAATACCAGAAGACTGTTCATCTTGTTCAGACAGTACTGCTGCGGTGTTTAACCTTATTTGTACTCTGTCTCATTAAGTAGTCCCTGTGATGACTGCAAATCTTCCCTGTAGCATGTAGAAAGACGGTTAAGCAGTCAGTGTCTGAAGTAACATACATATATTTCACATCAAAGGAAAGAGTGCTAGGGAAAGCTGTTCACTACCTTTCTTTTCGCCTGTGCTGCTGCTATTTTGTGGTGATGCTTAGAGAACACCTAGCTATGCAGATGGGAAAGGGGTAGCATTTCACCAGCCAGAATGAGTGTCCTGATAATCCTTTTCCAGTGGTAGCATGTTATCTTTACATATTCTAGAATGTTTTTTATATACCTATGTACATGCATACACACTCATACTTCTGTATATTCATCTCACATTCTTAAAGCAGAGGCAATTCAGGTATTGTTTCTACCCTCTCTTAACAATAGGAACACAGAATGATTTCTTCTTGGAAAAAGCAAATGGCTCTAGTAGTACTTAGACTGCATTGATTTTATCTATCTGTACATGGGTTCTGGGCTCTCAGGATAAATACCTGCCTTAGTGATCACATAAATCACTTTTACTGGCAAATTTTTTTGAAACAGAAGCAAGTAAGAAGGATATTATTTTAGAAATGTTTTATAAATAAAAAGCATTCCTGACTGCTATTTGTAAATATCCATCATAGTCTCAATAAAATAAAATAAATACAAAAAAGATATGTCATTATCTTGTGAATTTTTCTATGCCAAAGTATGGCAAATGCATGTCTTGCTTTCCGACTCACGGCTATCCAACAAGGTTGCCTGTGACAGGAGATTAGGATAAGTGTCAAATGAACATATATGAATATTTCAAACTGATTCAAGGAGAAATACTATAGCTTTTAGGACAGTTCATAATTTAAATTTATAGATCTGTTTCCACCTGTTTCCCCTAAATCTTTTCCAATTTAGCAGTAAATATTCCTCCTTCTACATGCTTTCCTGGTGGTTTTTTCTTAAAGCATTGGAAAGCTGTTCACCACCTGTTTAATTTGCATCTAAGAACATCTTAGAATATCTTATAAAGCTAGAAGATTTCTGGGTTTGTTACAACTTTCTCATCTTTCCAGTTTTTCAGCAGTTCCTCAGCTGAAAGTAATATGCCTGAGAAGCCAAATTCACCACCAGTAACAAAAGTTGCAAAGGAGTGAATGATATATGTTTTTGAAATAAAGTATTTCAACTTATTTCTGCAAATCTTTTTGGTTTGTTTGGGAAAAGTTTTCATGTCAGAAACCACTGAAGAAGATAAAATTAAAGGTATTTTTAGCTACTATAAAACATATATCTTATTATTTTTATTTTGTTTTTTAAGCCAACAGGGAAACTAACTTTCCAATATTCTTGCTTTTTTTGGATCATATGAGAATGTGTTTATCTGTGCATGAACTATAAAGTACGTTAAATACTGATCCACAAAAAGCTTACAGGTGATCCAAAATGTCAATGTTGACTACGAAATGCTGAAAAAAACAATTAAAAAATCACAGTTTTGAGGGATGCAGAAATTAAACTGAATAGCAATGCAATTTTTTTCATAAAATACAACTTCTGTATCTTCAGAAAAAGACTGAATTTAGAATATTCCCATTTAGAAAGTAAATCTTGGAAACATTACAGTTAGTTTGCAAAAAAAAAAAAAAGTCAGTTTAATATACAGAAATGGTAAACATAACAAAAAATTAAATAATCATTATCCTACAGACTTGAGAGTTAAAGAATGCTTGGAGAAGAACAGAAAAGCATGCGATGCTTTCCATGTGAAGACAGAATAGGCTAAGTTTTATACTTTGGTAAACATAACAAGCAGAGGATATGACATAGATCCATGTGTTCAAGAAAAGAATAGGCAATCATAGAATCAATCATAGAATCATAGAATATCTTGAGTTGGAAGGGACCCGTAAGGATCATCGAGTCCAACTCCTGGCTCCACACAACATCAGCCCAATCACAGCGGATGACTGAGAGCGTTGTCCAGGTGCTTCTTGAACTTAGCCAAGCTCGGTGCGGTGACCACTTCCCTGGGGAGCCTGTTCCAGTGCCCAACCACCCTCTCTGTGAAGAACCTTTTCCTGATCTCCAACTTAAACCTCCCCTGTTGCAGCTTCTTGCTGTTCCCTCGGATTTTATTGCTGGTCACCAGAGGGAGATCAGCACCGTCCCCTTCGCTCACCCTCGTAAGAAAGCTGTAGGTCACCATGAGGTCTCCCCTAAGTCTCCTCTTCTCCAGGCTGAACAAGCAAAGGGACTTCAGCCTCTCCTCACACGTCTTCCCCTCTAGACCCTTTACCATCTTAGTTGCCCTCTTTTGGACACTCTCCCATAGCTTTATGTCCTTTTTGTACTGTGGTGCCCAAAACTGCACACAGTACTCGAGGTGAGGCTGCACCAGCGCAGTGTAGAGTGGGACAATCACTTCCCTAGACCGACTAGCGATTCCGTGCTTGATGCACCCCAGGACACAGTTGGCCTTCCTGGCAGCCTGGGCACACTGTTGGCTCGTGTTCAACTTACTGTTGACCAGGACCCACAAATCCTTTTCAGCAAGGCTGCGCATTGTCATCGGCAATGATGATCCATTTTTTCATAATTCAAGAACTATGGGGCAGGCTGTGAAATCAGGAGTCAGACTGACACGAAAGTGGACAATTTGTACAAAATACAGAATTTAATTATGGTATTTTATTTGGCACACAATGTTCTGGAGATCAAAAGTCTGACAAAAATCAATCAAAAGTTTAAGTTGCCGCTTGCTTTAAACAGTATGTCTTAAGTCTTATTATTGTTGAAACATTCAAGAAAATTAGTAAAGGTTTATTCTTTACACATTCTGATACTGTATTTTCCTCCAAATATCTCCAATATTTAAATTTAAATGCAACTTGAAAGTGAAGCATAAGGCCTGATTGACCTTGCTTGACCTATGAAGCAGGTTCAAAGCCACTCAATTCTTATTTTCTTTTTTGCCCTTCAAAGATAAGTCATGAAGACTTCTCAACAAATTTAGAAGCTTCATTTCAATGTCTCAGAATACCTATCAAAATTTAAGAATGCTTAATGATAATTTCAATCTACCTTTTTTGGTATTAAAAATATTATATTACCTTTTTTTTTTTTTTTTTTTTTTAAGTAATCCCACAGCACTTCAATAACATAAATTAAATTGAGCCTTGGGAACAAATGAATGTTTGCTGCGTTTTCTTTCTCAATGGAAGTTGAATAAAAATGCCTGAATTGATAATTACATCCATAAAATTGGACTAGCAGTGACTGAAAATAGGTACTTTTATGCCCCAAAATATAAGGGAAATTTTTAGTTAAAGCTGTTACTTCCTATTTGCTCACCCAGAAAGTATGACTAACTTTAAAATTCACTTTATCTTTCACATCAATTGAATTTAAGACTTTTCATAAAAAAATACATCAGGTAACCTAAGTATTTGGTATACCACTTCACTCCTTAATGATATTTCCTTGTCACAAATGATTATGTGTCACACTCTTCATGCTGAAACACAAGGCAAAATGTTGATGAGTTTTTATAACATAGGCTCACTCACTGTGACAGCAGAAGCTCCAGGAAAAGACTGTATTTACCCAGGTGTTGAGCTTTCCAGGATACTATTCAATGAGGAAAAAACAAGAAAAAAAAATTAATTATCTTTTACTTCCAACTGTAAGCAATTTAAATGTAGGAAAAGGGAGCAATAAACATGACAGTGGAAAATTTTCTGTATAATTTAGTTTACGCATATTTATTTTATACCCCACTGCCTTGTTTTTTGCATGTAGTACATAAATATCTCAGAAGTCAGTCATAAATATGAGACCAAAAAGTAGTGGAAAATCTAGGATAAGTCACTTTATCTTGTATATAGAACCTGCATGACTCTACTCTGCAGTTAATATCTGTCTGGAGACTTTTAAAAGTTGCTGAGATCTCGAGTATGCAAAATGAGCTTTTCACTTCACAAAAGTCAATATTTCAATTAAAGTGCAAAATGCCTTTCAGAGAAATCCACTGTGACCAATTACTTAGGTTCAGTTAAAACTTAAAGAAGTCTAACCTTTCGTACTATTTCTTTATAGTAGGGAGAATGATGAGATAACATCAAGGAGTAAAGTGGAGAGTGTAAGACAGAAATGACATTGATGTTAAGTGAATTCACTGCAGGAAATAAACCTTTCCAGGGATACAAAAACTTTTCTGATATAAAGAATTAATTTTCAGTTATAATTGTTACACTGTTGCATAATAACCTAAAAAGGAAAGGAAAGGGGGGAAAGGGGAGAAAGGAGGGAAAGTGGGAAAGAAAATTATATTTCCAACTAGCAAACTTTCTAAGAAACACTTTAGGAAAAGCAAATCAGGAACAGCTGATTTAAAATATGATGAGAAGAAAAAAAAAGCCACTCAAACTTTATCGAATGAGTGCAAGCTATGTAAATGATAAACTAGAATACCATGCTTATGTATATGTATCCCCCCTTTTCCCCATAAATCGATATATATCTAGATTTTGTAAAATTTGTTACAGTTATATGTTCAGAAGGGCGTTCTAAAACCTTATACACATAGATTAGTAATATATCTATACGAACACATTTTCTTCTTAGTACTGAGCACAATAAGGATGTCACTACTTTAGTAACCATAAAAACAGCCAGCGTAGCATCCCAGAAGGATTTGACACACTGTGTAACAAAAAAAAATCTGGAAAATAATCTTCATAATATGCCAAATGGCAGCAATATGAACCTTCTTTCACATTCTCTTGAGCAGAAATCATGTGAGGTTTTCTTTGCTTGTCCAGAAAACACAGGTAAATCCATGGAAGAGGAGAACAATCTGCCAGGGCACCCTAAAACTCTGCAGGTCTTGTTGTTTAAATGTTTCCAACTATGCATCCACACAAAAAGATGGAGAACATGTATTTCCAGTAATTGATTTAAAATACTGATGAAAAGTGAGAAATCCTTCCTTGGTAATCTATCATTGATAAGGTAGTAGAACTGGGCCTTTTAACATTCACATCAGGCAGTGGGATGGGAGACAGACCGAGCCTCCTGGTTAATGTTAGCTGTATTTGGCTCTGTAAGCAGAAGGCAATAAGGGCAAGCACACAAGCACTTTTAAAAGACCCTTCAGGTATCCTCAGTTCTGGGGATTTTCAGATTGAGCTAATAAGAAAATTAAAATTATTTCCCGTTTATAGCTAAATCCACCAATCCTTTCTCTGGTAAATCTTGCCCAGGGCAGCCGAGGCAGAACTGAGCTGATTCTGTCATGTTACAGCTCAGTCACTGACAGGGAAAAGGACAACAATTTCCTATCGCCTCTTTACGCTGTCAGGACAAAAAGTCATAGAAAGTCTGCAGTAAGGCTGTGGGTCTGGAGCTGGGTTTGGATCTGTAGGAAACTTTGAAATTCTCAAAGCCAGATTAAATATTTTATAATGATTTACATAATGATGTGGTCAACCATAGCTTAGTGCTAAAACCATAGCAACTCAACAGTAACGCTTGGTAAACTAATTTCGTTTGCATATCCATTTATTTATTTGTTTCTGTTCACAGTACTACACCAGCAGTAAAATGATTTAAATTATCTAGAAATGCTAATTTATTCCTAATAGCAGCTGTAAAATATCATAATAAGTATTGCCAAGTATTGAAAATTCTGAGTCATTACTGAGAATAACTTTGTGTGACCTATGATTGCAACTTTTAATTAAAGTATCTCCATAAGAACAACATTATCTTACACCATATCTCTCTCAATATGTTATTTTAATAGCTTGTATGAATCATGTTACATAAAATTCTTAGAGATAAAACTGGTAAAGGCCAATTTGTCCTCAGCTGACTTTCTCCTTTCATTCCAGACCAGGGTCAGCTTTACTGACCTTCTTAATTCATGCTTTTTCCTGTCTTGTCTGAAAAGTCATGTTCTATCATTAAATATCCAATCAACTTTCCATATTATGTCTTCAAACTTTGCTTAGCATTTCCTAGGACTATTTTGTATCAGATTTCTCTGTATTTTATCAGTTACATATTTTTACATACAGACATCTAATGGTTTATCTTATGTAGTACTGGAAAGTTCAATAACCTTTTTCTCCAAGGGAAATATTTGCTGATATTATCTTCCAAAACAATAATTGATAGCAATAATAGCTTAAGTTTGTGAAATTGGTAATAATTCTAGGTAGAAAATCTATTTATTATATGGGGGTTTTTTCCCCACAGGAAGAGCTCAGCAATGCTCTTTTTTTTTTTCCTTTTTTTTTAATAGCACATTACCTACCTATTTACAGTGAAAGGAGATGTTACGACAATTTAATTCATTGTGTGTGTGTGTATAGCACATTAATTTGTGCACAATACACATCATATCAAGTTTTGGGCTGGTACAATTTGAGGTGTGTCTGCTGATTTCAGGCCATATCATGCACATTATTCTGTACCCAACTCTATAACTTAATATTATCTTAAAATAGTATTTTAAAAAATAAATTAACTTATGTTTGTTTATTTTATTCAGTGTGCTTATAATAACCTGAACTCTTTTCTCTGTTAATGAACTAACTATTACAATTATTTCTTGAAATTATTTTGGTTGGGGGTTTTTTTGTTTGGTTGGTTGTTTGGTTTTTTTTTAATTTGAAAGGTACTTTGAAAATTAACTCGAAGGAAAATTAATTTGCTCTTGATGATATAGAGAGTTGAAGTTTAGGAGTTTTTCTCATTAGGAACTTAACTTTTTAGGTGTAATTTCCATACCTTTGTCAGGCTAAGCAAATGTTATGCTAAGTTAAATTTTTAGAACATTTTCATGCTCAAAATTTAAACAAGAAAAACTCTATTTATTTATTTATCTATCTATTTATCTATTTATTTATATGCAATTCTTCTCCTGTCTCAAGCAATAACATACCAGTACATACCACAGTAGTGTTATGTTGAATCGGTAGGCAGTACTGTGTAGTTAATGAAAAAGGATGTTTAGGGTTCTTCTGAATTACCAAAAGTACTGATTCACTTGGACCTTCAAAAAAAACCCCCAAACACATAGAATTATTATGAATTTAAAAAAAAAAAAAAGGCCACAAAAACGAACTAAACCCAAAACAAGCTGAACAAAGAAACAAAAAAAAAACCCTCTACAACACCAACAAAAAAGAAAACCCTAAAATATTTTAACTTTCTTAGTATAAAGCCACCTCAAAAACTTTTTACACTGGACAATGATCTGAAACAGACAAGATTTGCAGGAAGATGTAATCTGTCATTATAACAACTACTAAAGTGGAGAAAAAAGAACAAGCTCTTGAAAACATAAAAGAATGGTCTGTTTGCCTGGAAGGTTGCCTGTTCCCAGTTCCAACAGTATTTTCTGTTAGATACACTGATATTATCTTTCTCACAAACATTGCTCACAAATATCCTTAACCCATTGCTAGAGCAATGTCATGACAAGAGAAAAGATTGTTAGAAAAAGAAACACCCCAAGCCTCACAAAAGACTCAGGCATTGAGTGCATGCAGTAAGAAATCTTTGTTATTAGATGCTTTCAACCTGTTTGAATGGTTCTGCTGCTGCTGTTTAACTTCCTTTTACTAAGCATCTGTTGGTAGGAGTCAGCTTTCTATCTCTTGTCTGATTTTATATCCTGTCCAATCTCCACTTGTCATCTCTTACACTATCTTATTATCTTTTATCTTATTATTTTATCTTACATTTTTCTTGCAACACCTGGATAACAGAAAAATAACAACAGCATTAATATCTGTGACAACAGTTCTCAACACTGATGACTTATACTGGATGTTGCAGTCTCTGGTGCACAGGCTGCACCAGGCCTGCGGGGAAACATTTGATTAAGAGAAAGTGGCCAGGAGCCACCTCACCTGGCAATCTTCGGGGGTTTTTAAGTCAGGGTTGCCAGGAAGGAAGCAGCAGGTCCGTGAATATGCTTTGTATTCTTTCATAGAGCTACTGTTTTATATCCATGGTTACCAGGTCTATGCTAAATCAGGTATGATACAGTTTGAAGTTAATATAAGAAAGAATTGAATGAGTACTTGAGATTTTTAACCATTACAAAACACTGGAGTTGGTAGAATTATGCTGATCTAACCCAAACCTTTACTTCTAGCCTGTTAATAGCCTCCTAAAACAAACACAAAAACCTAAAGCTCTTTCCTCTGAGATCTGTGCTGAAGAATCACCCCTCACAAACAGCATTAGCTGATCTACCTCATGGTTTCTGTCCTAAGAGGATTGCTGAAGATGATGTTGAAAATTCCATAAATAAAAAATTAATGGCAAAGGAAGCAGGCACAAAACCTTGTTTACTGAGATTATCTATATTATAAACTAAGGACAATCATCATTTTTTTCTCAGTGCTTTAAGTAGCGATAAGCACAGAAATGGAGCTCAAAAAATAAACATCTCTTTGAATCTCACATGCAGTGAGAATTTAAGTAAATGAAGACAGGAAAAAATTATTTACAGAGGGAACACACACTATTATGTAGACTCTTAACACATCTGAGTATTGCCCAGGCTCAGAATAAGATTCAGACTTACATACATTTATTCTGATTAAAAAGGGGTTAAAGCATTATGTTTATTGCAACTTAGACCTTAAGAAATTACTATAAAAATGAGTTAAAAGAAAATTTTAAAAAAGACTTCAAACTGTAGCCTAAGATGGCATCCTGAGGAAATTTAATAATACAACAATGCATTTAAAAATAACATATTTCAAGAAAAATGAAGACTCAGCAATTCAAGAAGAAGAAAGAGGTGCCACATAGAAAGAAATTGAACTTTCTTTCCAAAAGGAAAATGCTGTATATTAAACACAAGAGATTTGAAAGAATAAGGTTGAGAATGGGAAGGAGGGGAGAATGCATTCAGACTACTTCTGAACACAGAAAAACTGTAAAATGCTGACAAATTCCTTCTTTCACACCGCTTTGTCACATTTGCAAAGGCAAACAAAGTAAATTAAGTGTAAAAGCAGAGGTAAGTTCATATCATCAAAAAATTCAAGGGCTTCAACTGCACAGTGGAAACTTCTGAGGGTAAAGGAATGGCACAGGGAGTGTAAAAATGGAATTTCAGATCACCTGAGGTTCATGTACTGCCTGCAGCTAGTCGAGCAAAAACAAAATCTGTAGTTTGCCTCATTCCAACCTGTTATATATCACTTGGAGCTCACTTGTCTTATAATCCTCCCTGGAACTCAGTAAGCCTCACAGAACACTGTGAAGAGAGAAAATAAATAGATTTGAACAGTGTTGATGATTTTTGAGAAATTTAACACAAATGAGAAGAGCGGACAGAGCATAAGCATCAATTTACTGAGATGCTGCAAGTGATTTTAACCTGCATCCCTTCTGTGAGGTCCAGAACGGGAGCTAGTGTCAAATAGGTTTCTGTCACATAGTGGTATGGCCCTCTTTGTAGCCAGATTGAGTAGAGACTGATCCATGTAAACGTGATTTGTTCAGGACTATCACCAACATATAACTATAGTGTGAAAGACTGTAAGTAAGACTATAGTGTGTAACCACATACTATACACAACTTGGGAACAACTCCTTCAAGATCAAATCAAGTGATGCAGTTGGTTCATGTCATCAGGGATTTAATAGCAGGGCTGTAATTCAAGCCCCAGGCTGAATGCTTGTATACAGATGTAAAATCACTGCATATTCTATTTGTGTTTTCAAAGAATCATAGAATCATAGAATATCCTGAGTTGGAAGGGACACATAAGGATCATCGGGTCGAACTCCTGGCTCCACACAGGACCAGCCCAAGCAGAGCAGATGACTGAGAGCATTGTTCAGACACTTCTTGAACTCAGCCAAGCTCGGTGCAGTGACCACCTCCCTGGGGAGCTGTTATAGTGCCCAACCACCCTCTCAGTGAAGAACCTTTACCTAAACTCCAATGTAAACCTCCCCTATCGCAGCTTCATGCCATTCCCTCGAGTTCTATTGCTGGTCACCAGAGGGAGGAGATCAGCGCCTGTCCCTTTGTTCCCCCTCCTGAGGAAGCTGTAGGCCTCCACGAAGTCTCCCTTCAGTCTCCTCTTTTCCAGTTACCAGATTAAGAAAAATTATGTTAATACCATCATAGATTTAGTGTCCTGCACAGCTACGTGTGTAAGTACCCGCAAACATAAGAAGCAATTTAGGAAATATATATGCCTTTTTTTACACCAGAAATGTAAATAATTGGATGACTGTGTTATTTGTGAGAGTGAAATAAATTTCCTTTGCCATATCTCTTGCCAAGAAAAGACAGACCTACAGACAATACTTGATCTACAGATGATAGAGTGATTATTTTGTGGTAAAGTCAATAACAACTTTTTAAAAAAAAACACAGTTCCTAACATGAACAATTGGAGAGAAAATGTATATGCTCTTCTTGTATTAAATGCTTGATAAATTCAGTTGTAGGTTCAGTCATTGTGTCTTAATACTCATGTGAGGGCACCTGGATTACACATTGTTTTGCTAATTCTTTCCATTGGTGTTCTGTACTTTGAACATTGCTCCAGCTGATCAGTCTATTGCTCTTGCAGCTCTAGTGGCTTTATATTATCATGTTAAAATGATGATTTATTCGCCCTCAGACGCTGAGGAAAAGTTCAGATTTTTGGAGTTAAGGTCAATGTCTTTTACCTTGCCTTTTTTGCAATGTCTGTTGCACCAAACTATGTTGTGAGCAATCAAAGACATCTCCTTGTTTTCTGTGGGGAAAAACAGTTTCACAAAATGCTTGAGAGAAAATATAGATTATTTATAGATAATTTAAGATTATGAGGCTTCCATTCAATAAAAGGAAAAAACCCAAAATAAAACAAAACAAAACAAAACCACACCACACCACCACGCAGAATTGTATTTTGCAAATAAGGAGAGCCCAAGGAAATGCATATTTAGAGTGCCTGAATCCAAACCCTGATATCATGAAGAGATGAACAGAAGTTTCTCATTACACTAACCTTGGTTTATGAGCAATGCCACCAAGTCATAAAATCACAGAATCATGGAATGGTTTGGGTTGGAAGGAACTTCAAAGATCATCTAGTTCCAACCCCCCTGCCATGGGCAGGGACACCCTACACTGAACCAGGTTGCCCAAAGCCCCATCCAACTTGGTCTTGAGCACTTAGAGGGAGGGGGGCATCCACAGCCTCTTTGGGCAACCTGCTACTGTGCCTCACAGAGAACTATTTTTTTTCTAATATCTAATATAAATCTTCCCTCTTTCAGCTTAAAGCCATTATCCTTTGTCTTATCACTATTTGCCCTTGAAAACAGTCCCTCTCCAGCTTTCTTGCAGGCCTCCTTCAGGTACTGGAAGCCTGCAATAAAGTCTTCCTGGAGCCTTCTCTTCTGCAGGCTGAGTATACTCGATGCAAAAAAAGACAGCAGAAATTGGAGAGTAGGCATGACCATTTTTCAAATGTAGCATACAGTACTTAGCAGTGCATAAATATACACCATGTATTGTATACACATAATGTAATCTCAGCAGTTGTAACTTTGATTTGAACATAAAAATAGTAAGTTTTATGTATATAGAGAAGGAGAAAAAGAAGAAAAGAAGGAAA
>VWZZ01002529.1:122930-143567 GCA_013399095.1 Psophia crepitans | reverse complement strand
GGTGTGGGGTTCGGGGTGTGCGAGGAAGGGGCTTGGAGAGCTGCGGGTGTGGGGGGACGGGAGGGTGAGGGGGTGCCGGGGGAGTGGCAGTGGCTGTGAACCCGTTCGATGCTCTTTGCGTAGAGGTGAGGGAAGGCTCCTTCAAATCCTGCCCGCAACTTTGCGAGGCCGCCGTGCCCCAAGGGTGAAGGTTCTGAGAGCTCAGGTAATAGGAGAGAGCTGCCCTTTTGCGTCTGCTCATTTAGAATAACTGCAATGTTTCCTCGCTTCTTGTTTAAACCTTTTATTGTCCCCATCAGGAAGGATCCCGCCNGAGGGTGAGGGGGTGCCGGGGGAGTGGCAGTGGCTGTGAACCCGTTCGATGCTCTTTGCGTAGAGGTGAGGGAAGGCTCCTTCAAATCCTGCCCGCAACTTTGCGAGGCCGCCGTGCCCCAAGGGTGAAGGTTCTGAGAGCTCAGGTAATAGGAGAGAGCTGCCCTTTTGCGTCTGCTCATTTAGAATAACTGCAATGTTTCCTCGCTTCTTGTTTAAACCTTTTATTGTCCCCATCAGGAAGGATCCCGCCTTTCCCCGGCATGGTACGCACCGTTATTGGCAAGGTGGTAGAAGAGCAGTAGCAGCGATAGGTTTGTGCATGCACCGAAGTGCAGGGACAGCATCGGGGCCTGAAAATGCGTGGGGGATGCAACAGTTTGGTACTGGGAATGAGATCGTTTAACACCAGAATTCAGTCACAGCCCTAATTAAAACATATTTAAACATCAAACTTCAGTAATTAAATTCAAACGCTGTAGTTGAGACATTGTTCTGATATGACAAGAAATAGCAATAGTCATTGGAGCTGACCTAAATTAATGTTTTCTACTTGCTAGTGTTATAATTAGAATCAACTTTTAAAAAGACTGTTAATTTGTTCGTGGAAGGCTTTTGGAGATCTTTTAATAGGGAAAGTTAGCTCACGTGTTGTTCTGCGGTGTGTTCGTATGGGCTGTCTAAGATTTCCCTGTCAAGATCTCAGATGTAACAACCCGTTTGAATACATTACTCCACGTAGTCTGACATTTTAAAAGATTTTAAAGAAAGAAGTGACAATATGATGCCAGTATGTACAGTATCATGCATTCCAGTATAATTTCTGTGGAAATTAAGGTGACAGCTAGAGTACATGAACACAACAGGAATTCATTGTGATGGTTTAGATCTTCCTGAGTACCAATAATGGACAACGGAGACATTTTGAGTAAAGATTTATGTGGCCTTATAGAGTGATATTTTGTCAGTCTGCAGATCTATGTTATCTTCAGGCAAAAAAAAAAAGAAAAAGAATTGCCTGGTGCAGTATAATGCAATACTCAGTACTTGTTAGTACATACGGAGTGATGTAAGCAAGTGTAGTCAAGTTATGTCTTAAGCAAGAAGAATTCAGAGCTGGTGTCCTGAAGAGTTAAAGTGAATCACCCCTTGACAGATGATCTAATAACGTGGTTATTAAGTTCCCATCGATCTTTTTTAAGATCTTCAGTACCTTCACTGATCCCACTCCTTTGAAGGCAGGAGGTACAGTGGTGGGCCAGTAGCCAAGTCACTTCATTAGTATAAATGAAAGAGGGTGTCTCAGTTAACATTTTAGTATCATTTTATTATCCTGGACCTCGGGATGGTACCTCAGGATGGCTTTGGTACCTCAGAATGGTATTACTTGTGGAAAATAAGTCTGTGATATTTACTGGTGACTTTTTAATGCTGTTCATTGGTTATTACATGTCTCTAAAATTAATTAGCTGGGCTTTCAAGTTCTTAATGAAGGCTCATTTTTAGGAAGCAATTTTTGTTGAGAAAAGAAGTATAACTTCAGAATCAGCTCAAATTTTAGAAGATAAAAGGGGGTTAGTTCTTTTCTGAAACAGTTGTCGTCCTTTTCATTAAACCAGGAATTATTTATTTAAAGCCTTAATACTGTGAATATTTTTAATGGATATCTGCCACTAGGTCCTCTGATTTTAGGCTATGGAGTCTGCTAGCTTGACAGGAAGTGTCACAGTAGGACTAAAGAAAACCCTTGTATCCTTCAAAGAGCAGGCAAACAGGGGACATGGGAGGCACATCTCAGGTAAGTTTCAATGTGTATTGAAACCTGATGTTTTCCAGTGCCTAGTACTGCTGTGATATAAATTGCCATTCATTTTTTCCCAAGACACTCTTTGGGTTTTCTTAACCAGCTAGAGCATTAATGAGCATTTGTGCTTCAGTCAATTCCCCTGGTCCATCTCTCGCTTAATCTTTGCCTTCTTTACGTCCTCAGCTTCCATGTATCTGAATGCAGGAAGGTCTCTCTCTGAGTGACACACGTACCTCAGCCTCAATGCACAACGGGGAAAAAACCATTTAGAGAGTTAGAGTCTCAGGCTTTATCCATAGCAGTGATTTTAGCAGTTTTGTAATCAAGAAAAACCCCCACAAATAGCATTTCTCCAGTCCTGGTTTGTATAATTTTGCATTTATCCGTTTCTCGTCTTTACCAAACTGCTGGGCTAGGTCACTTTCTCATCTACCACTGTCCCATCCATTTTTTGAAGTGAGCGTTGCTTTTGCTACTTAAACCCTAGGATACTCATGGTTTGGTCATGGGAGCCTTCATTGTTTTAAACGGAATAAACATCACTGCCGGTCGTATCAGGCCGCACAGTGAAGGTATGGCAGTTGCCTCCGGATAACTTTCAACAAGCTGCAGAGCACTGCTGGGCTGTGGATCTCAGCCTGGGAATCCCAGTGTTAGGGTTTGCCTGAGTATGTCTGTACTAAAAAGCCCCATAACTGAGGCAAGCTCGTAGTTTAACTGGGTGGCAGAGATACCATAGGAGGGAATACCAAAGAGTAAGTACAAAGCCTTGTGAAATGATTTGCTTAGGTTTTTTTATAGTTCATTTATGTTCCCTGGGATCAAGAATTTGACTGTGGTCCCAGAAGACTTTGGTTCCACTTGTGGGCAGCTCCTTGAAGGATTGGTGTGCACTTTGTTCAGGAAGACAATTCCAGATATTGTCTTTCATAAAAGGAAACAATGGCAATTTATAAGGACAGTGCTGCAGATAAAGCTAAACCAAATACACATCGAAACTTACTTGAAAACAAACTTCAAAACCTACTGCTTGGTCTCATCTTTCCCTTGAACACACTGAGAGCTTCTTTTCCTCGCAATTCATGTCTCTGTCATCCCAGACGGGCCTGAGTGGGAACATCTGGGAAAGTACTGTTGGGACCTGGGTACCAATGTCTTATTTTCAAAACGGGCTGAAGTCCTTGGGGTTAGGACAGCTAAGGGAACGCAGGGCAATGAAACCTATGTTTCCATCGCAGTACCTACCTTGTTGTGCTTTGAGTGTGATGTGAGACGGAGCCTGAATCAGGAATACAGGCTCTTCTGCAACACACAGGGAAAGTCAGGCACAACTTAAGGAAACTTAGGAAACCAGATACGCAGAAAATCACCTGAATTAGCCAAGGTGAACTTACAGGGGAGGAGAGGGAGTAGACAGGCAGGTGGTTGGTTTGGCCTGTGCTTGTGGGAATGTTGGTGGATACAGGGCCAGGCAGGAATTAAGCAGCAGTTTTCATGAATTTAAAATAAAGTGAAACTATCTTCAAGATGACATAAAGCAGCAGATAGGTGCTTTTTGCTGTGTCTGCTCTGTCCTTGACAATGCGATCCCAGGAGCACCGGGCAGTTCCCGAGATCGTGGTTTCGGATGCCTGCTCTCAGGCAGTTTGAGCTGTGGCCAGATCCCGTTTGCCTGTGCAGGAAACGGCATTGGGGCCCCGTGTGGAAGTACCCAACTAGTTCTTTCTGCCTGGCATCACGGTTGCAAGGACAGACTAGTTGGACACTTAGGACCTATCCATATGGCAGATAAAACATGTTCTGCCAAGGCACTGTAAGTGTCGGGGCCGTTTGAGGTTCACCCTGGCAATCCCAGTGCCTGCTCCCAAGCCCGGATTTACTTCTACTGCCTTGTCTTGAGATTCAGAGGCTACAGACTTTTACGGTTCAATAGGAATGAGGTATCAAATATCTTGGGGCACTGAATTTACAATACTGTGGAGAATGAGACTCAGGTACAATTGAAGATGACAGCTCTCACATCATTTTAGGTATAGGCTGCTTTAGCGATTTTGGTGGATTTATTAATTTTTTAGAAGAAATGAGAGTACATGAATTCCATTTTTTCACGTTATTCAAGTAGATTTGGAAAACACTGCTTTTCTTTTTCTTTGTATTTTATTGAAGGGTAGAGGAGCATGTTTTAGTACTTTCACTCACTGGAGCTGTAGAATGGTTTAAGGAGGCACTAGACTCCTTTAGATGATTTCCTCGCTGCTGTTAAGCACAAAATCTGAAATAATTGCAGGACAAGTGTGCATGCCTCAGATTCCTATATTTTCATCCCTGGATGCCTTACTCTCTTTGTATTTCCAGTGTTTTGAGAGGGTCTGATGACCTCTAGAATTATTTCAGATATTTTCTTTTCATGAGCTTCCATAGATCTTCATATTTATCTTTCCTGTAGCACTGAAAGGTGTATATACAATTTTAATCAGAGGAGCTAATGATGAATTTAGGGGGAGTTAAAAGTGTCCCATGCATCAGTTTCTCTCTCACGTGATGTTATGACTTAGGGGGTCTGCCATCTGTTTACTTCAATATGGAACTAAGCATAAATACATATGTAAATAGCCTTACATTTAAGGAACACAAAATGACTTTATTTGACCAAATATCTTTTTGGTCCTTTATAAGGATCTTTATAAGTGAGTTTTACAATGGATTAATTTTCATTTTCATAAATGTTGGCTACTGCATAAAAGCACGGACGCATAGAAACATGCCAAATGTGGTTTGTGCTTGGGGACATGTAGCAGTCTTTGCTGCACTTAAAAAAATAAAAAATTGCCCGTAGACACTGAAAATCTGCTGTGATTTCCCTTTACTACATCAAAGGACGTGCAATTGGTGTGCGCTGTGAATTGCCATAGTCTCTGCAAAAACATGGTGCAGTACGTATTCGTCAGCTATGCAGAACTACAGGTATTTTTGCAGGATTCACAAATGACACATAAACACAGGGAGAAAACATTACATGCTAAGTATTGCATTCCTTGCTTGCAAATGCATATATGCAACGCTATTTTAGAAGCAGCTTTTATTAGGAGAATATTACCGATTTCTTAAACTGTGCTGTTGTTGTTACTACAAACATTTGTGTCATATCTTTAAAAAGGAGTGGAAACCCATTGTAAATAGATTCTCTCTGCTCCCTCCTCAAAAACATAAACAACATTATAATGTAACACATGCCTAAAATGTAAAAAGAAACCCAACATATCCATGGATATGGAGCAGAAGAAACATAGAATTAAGAGCCAAATACTGACTACATGGGCAAGAATTACATGCAGCATGTAACCACACATCCAGGATCGTGCACAGACAGTGCAGCCAGAACTGTCTATCCCAAGAGGTGCTTATACCTTTGTTTCCACGTAATCTGCTTTCCTTTCCTACGCACACGTAGGCAGATGGCATAAGGTAAAAAGCTCTTGTGAAAGGCACGGGGATGAGTCAGGGATCTGGTAGAGAACCTCAGTGCGCTCCCTATGGGAAAATAGTTCTTCCCAGGTGTCGTGGTTTTACTCCAGCCGTTGGCTGGGCACCACGCAGACGGTGGCTCAGTCCCCCTCATTGGAAAGGGGGAGAGAATCGGAAGAGTGAAAGTGAGAAAACTCGTGGGTTCAGATACAAGAATTTAATCAGTGAAGCAAAAGCCACATGCACAAGCAAAGCAAACCCAGGAATTCATTCCCCACTCCCCACGGCAGGCAGGGGTTCAGCCATCCCCAGGGCAGCAGGGCTCCGTCACGCGTAATGGTGACTTGGGAAGACAAACGCCAGCACTCCGAATGCCGCTGCCCCCCCTTCTTCTTCCCCCCAGCCCCTTATAAACCAAGCATGACGCCATATGGTATGGAATGTCCCTTTGGTCAGTTGGGGTCAGCTGCCCTGTCTGTCCCCTCCCAACTCCCCGCACACCCCCAGCCATCCCGCCGGCGGGGCGGTGCGAGAAGCAGCAAAGGCCTTGGCTCTGTGTGAGCATCGCTCAGCAACAGCAAAACCATCTCTGCACTATCAGCGCTGCTTCCAGCACAGACCCAAACCACAGCCCCATGCTGGCTGCTGTGAAGAAAATTAACTCTCTCTCAGCTGAAACCAGGACACCAAGGTGCCTCTGCCTGCCAGCTGGGGAACTGCAGACAGTCTGTGCCTCCTGTGTGGCAGGAAAAATTGGGGGTTTGGTTTTTTTTTGCTCCGACATAGCTCTATTTTGAGTAACGGTTTATACAAAATGCTGTCCTATGTCTGACATGAAATAATGGATAGATGTCAAGTATGTAGAAGCAGAAGTAGAGATTGAATACTGGGCCGAATTCACCCAATAGCTTAGTTTTAACTCAGCTAATTTCAGTAGATTAACCCTTGCCTGTGTTAAGGCTGATGTGAGGTCCTTTTAGCCATACATCAGGTGTGAACAGCAATGTACAAGTAAAAAGACATGGCTACTAGAAATCCAAAATCCATGAACTGACATTATGTCCAGTTTCTGGATTGATCAATAAAACACAGAGTAGCATTAGAGCAGTGGTTACACATTTTTGGTCTGTTGACCATGGCCAACCTCCTGCAGTACTTGTGGGCCAGCAAGCACCTGCCATTCAGCTTTGAATTGCAAATGCAGTATGGCCAGTTTGGTTCTGCAGTCCCATTGAAATGTCCTCGTTTTGTGATGGTGTCTGCAGGCTGCTGGTTGGTAACCAGTGCCTTGTTGAAGGAGCCACGTACTCCTTTGTCCTGAAATACTGCATATCCCTCCTCAGTGCCAGGACATCTGACAGCTTGGCTAAGTTTCTACCCATCAGGACAGGGGGACATCTAGGCTCACAGACTGCATGTCACCTTAGCTGCAGGTTCTTCTTTCAATGAGTCCAGCCTGAGTCACTTGTACTCAGTGCTCCTCCCAGCTGTACCAGAGGAGCGGGCTCAGGTGGGTAAGCTGTCAAGGGTCACATTTCTTTTCCAGCTGGTGTTCATGGAGATTGAGGTGCTTTCTTGGTGGTTCTTTCACTTGAGCTCTGCTTGACTTGGAGCCCATTCTACCTCTAGGATGGATTTTATTTTTTAAATAACATGTTCTAGTTTATTCAGAAGTCATGGAATCTCGTCATGAAGCAGGAATCTTGTCACGAAGTGGGTGTCAGGTTGCCCTGAGAAGCTGTGGATGCCCTCTCCCTGGAAGTGTTCAAGTCCAGGTTGGAAGGAGCTTTGGACAACCTGGTCCAGTGTAGGGTGTCCCTGCCTGTGAGAGGGAGGTTGTAACTAGATGGTCTTTAAGGTCCCTTCCAATGCAAACCATAAAAAAAAAAAGGATTAGACTAGGTTATATAATAGTGTTCTACTTTCATAGTCTATGAATCTGTACATACATACATCATTGTGCCTCTCGAGAAGGCAGTGGAAGCTGCTTTTCTTCTATTATATCTTCAATTTGTAATTGCATCTTGCACTTAATCGTTACTGACTTAATACTAGTGACAAGCAAAGTATATGTGAAGCCCAGAAAAAGCAACTGAGAATAAGGCACTTTGGAATGCTTGCAAGCAAATTATTTTTTTTTATATTTGTTATTATTCTTATTAGGTTAGTTTGCCCTATTTTTGGTGTACATCCACCTCCCTGAGTCATCAGAACTGTGGGAGAACAGGCTAGATTTTCTTTTGATACATGCCTTAATATTGGAACTGTTCGTGAAAAGTTTACCTGGAGGCACCCACCAGTGACATTCAATTACAATTTAATTGCCCATAAATTTGCCTGTTTCAATCAACGTTACTAAAGGTAATATATGAGACAACATGATTTTAATTTTTTACAATGTTCCCTCTGTGAACCTCTAAGAGAAGACCTTGGTGGTCCTTAACAGAAGTCTTTCAGCTTGCAAAGGGTATTCATAGTTCAGAAACTCAGCATGTATTTTTAGTTCCTTCTCAAGAGTTTTGATAGTCTTTCTCTTAAATGTGCCTTAAAACTGATGTGTTTCCTGCTCTGTAATTATTGTTTGCCAACATCAGGAGCAGGTTCCCAAAATAATCTTTCCTCATATGAGTAGATCTTACCCACATGATTTGTTCCAGTGAAATCAGTTACCTGTTTTAAATACTGCCTCTGAGATAAAAGGAGATTACAGCATCAGACCTCCCACAGAATTTGCCTGCCAGCTTAATTGTTTTATAAGCACAGGCCCAGCCTGCTCTACCAAGTTTTGCCTTGGTAGCTCTACTGGTTCAAGATCTGAAATTCTCTTAGACCTTTGTTCATGGCAAGATCTCAGGTGACATTACAGCTATTTGCTGTAATGTAATTTGCTTCCGTTAGCACACGTTGCATGCAGTTGCCCTGCAGGCACAGTTACAATGGCAGATGCGCTATGGCATAGACGGGTCTATGCTTGCCCGTTTTCAGAAAATATTTCTGTCATCCTTGCTGTTGTGTAAAAAAAACCAACAACAAACCCCACCAAAAATCCTAGAAAACAAACAGCAATAACACAACTGATTATTTCCTTTTGCAGGCCGGAAACAAAAGAGAACGTATGGACATGCTCATGCTTTTGACCTGTAATTTCAGTGATATGACTCCTGTTCCTCTGCAAATCACTGACCACTTTCCTTTTCAATCCATCGGAAGCATAAGCTGTGAATGTTTGTCTGCTGACTAGCAGCTCAGTTAAATGGCTACAGTAGCCTCAGAGAGTATGAAGAGTGGTAGAAAAAAGGCAGCATCAAGATACACATGAAAATAACCTGCTTCTAGGTTATTTTCCCTGTCATGCAGAGTATCTTCTTCAAGTACGCTGGCCACAGAACCAGCTCAGGGCTGCCTACCACACTGTACTCTCCTCTCTGGGCCGCTGTCTTGTTAAAGAGAGTTGCAGGTTACAGAGATGTTACTGGGTGCAAACTGAGCTGTGAAGCATTTGCTAGGAAGCCCCCCTTTACCTACCTTCCGTCTTTTAATTTCCTGAAGTGTATTGAGCATCACCCAGTTATTTTGTATATTTGTGAGAATGCAAGCAAGACACCGTTTAAACTTGTCATAGAATGAGTCGCTTCTGATACGCAAGGGTCTTTGGTCTGATACGGAAGGGTTATTGCATATGATGTTCATTTTTGGGAAGTGAATTTAATTATAATTGAATGCAGTATCTTCATTCTCAGGAAGTAGGACTTGCATTGCAAGAGTGTTTTAATATCTTCTGAAGTAAATATCACTAACAAGTCCTAATATTACAATGAGTTCTCCATTTATGACACGTAATAGGCTTTCTCTAGGCACCACGTATTAATAATACAGTAACGATGTGGCATTTACACTGCTTAAATGAAAGCAAGGTCTCCCTGATGACACCATGCTTATGTCATCAAAGATAACCGCAAAGTGTGAGCACCATGTAAATAATTTTCTTCTCCTATCTGTTAAAACTCTAGAAACTGGAAGAGTTATCAGGTCGAACACTGTATAAACTGCCTTGCAGCTAACAGAGAAGGGCAATAAAAGTAATGAAAGATGTGTACTAGCTTCCATACAAGCAACAAATAAATGGGGTGAAGCTCTTCAGCCTGGAAAATGTGACCGAGGGGAGAAAAGAGAGAGGACTATGAAATCACGAGAGGTAGGGAATAGGCGACTATGGATGAATTTACTGAAGCTTCCAGTACAAGAATATCAAATAATACAAGGAGGAGGCAGGTGCTGAACAAACAAAATGAGATAATTCATCACTGACTCACACTTAGGCTATAGAGCACCCTGCTACAGGATGAAGCAGATCTCAGAAGCTTACCTTGGTCCAAAACACGAGGCTAATTTGACTTGCCTGAGTGATTGCAAACTGTAAATGCTTAGAAAATAATGAAGGCACAGATGAAGGGAAAAATCTGTCAGAGAAAGACAGAAGTACATTTGCACAAAGTCTTTGTCAAACCATCTGATTACTGGCAAAACTGCAGTGAACTTCTAAAAGTACTTTAATGGATTACCCAAAATGAAAAAGCTGCTATATAAATTACTTGCTCTCTTCTCCAAATTCTAGTTATTACTGACAAGAAACTGGAAAGAATACAAGTAATTATATACAAACTGAAAGAGATTTGATAAGGTATTTTTTGGTTGTTAATAATTTCTTGAAATATTTCATCTTATTCTCTTACATACAAACCAAATGGTCTCATCTCATTTTACTCATAAGATATTTTTCTTAAGCTCAGCAACTTTTTTTCTAGGCCAGATAAAATGAAATAATACTGGATACTAATTGGGAAGCTATTGCTGTATTTCACTTGATCTGTCAGCACATGGTATTTATGCATTTCTCTGTGTGGCTTCTCTTTGATAGAATATTGCTGATTTTAATCTATTGTATTTAATGTATTTTCATATCCAGTGACTGACAGTTCACAGAGTAATGGGAATATTGACAAGTCTGGTTCTAAGCCCTCGACCGTAAAGCAAGCTTTAATGATGACCGTTTACAAAAGCTGAACCGATGGGACGCTAATAGAGGTGGTTCTCCGTTGAGCAGAGATGGAAGGAAAAATCTTGCTGTTGCAAAGGCGTTCACATGGATAAAAAAACACCCCTGTGTTTGCCTGGGGAGGTGGGAGGGGGGTGAATCTTGCTGCAAACCAGGCCTATTTTCTTCAAATAATCTCCAAGGAAACAGCCTCTGCCAGGCTAGAATCTGATTACCAGTTGCAGGTCTCAGACCATAGCCATTATTGTTTTAACATTTCTGCCTTCCTCTTTATCCCAGCTGGAACCAGGCTGTATGGGCTGCCATGTAAGTTGACCTTGCTTGGAGATAAAAAGACAGGTTAGCACACAGCAGTCACAAAGCCAGAAGCAAAAAGACAGTATTTAGAAAATAAAGGAAAGAGCTGGCACGGTGTGATTATGTGTAATGTTCTACGCTGTGCGGCGTGGGTGGCCTGATGAACAGTTCCTGTCCATGAAACCTAGACAGAAACTTGGACTTGGTCATAGTTTCTCCATTTTAACTTTGTCTCTGCAGAGATGCTGTGATTTTCATCACTGAGATACTAATGGTGATGATTTCCTGCGACATTTGAGCTTATGAAAAAAATGAAAGAAAAATGGAAGGAGAAAAAAAAAAGAAGTTACATCAAATTGTAGTGCTTTTCGTAAACAAAATGACTAGTAAATCAGTAGAAAGAGCTGGATATGAATCTTTAAGTCTTTGCTGCTGTTTTACTACTGTCATCTGAGCTTTCTGTGCAACAAGTCAGTGAGGCCAGGGGTCAGCAACAATTAGGCATGACGTGTTTCCAAGTGTCTCAGGGATGCTAAAGAAAACAAATGCTCAGTGATAAAGCATTCAGCATCTAAAAGCTGAAAAAAACGTGTAAAGGGGAAAAGAGATTCTGTTATGATCAACCGTGGGTGCTCTAACTGGTGTGACAACTGTACATCACATGAGTGGTCACTGTCAAAACCCAACCAAGCCACTGCTGCAGGGGCACGAGGTCCCAGCTAAATCACGGTGGAGGCAAAGTAAAGGATAGATTTCCTTCGGCCTGTCTCAGCTACCACCTCATGTCACAAAACCAAACCGAACCAAAACTCAGCTCGTGGTGGTTTGCTGTTTCTATGACTTCATACAGATTTCAAGCCCAGAGCGGCAGAAGTGTGTTTTTTGTATCAGACCATATGGAAGATAATAAATATCTGAGGTTCTGATCACTGATAGCTTCCTACATAAGCATGGGCAGAAAATGCAATTTCTCCAATCAAGCTTCCTGACATAATGCCACATCATTCTTCACACATCCTCAGTCTCTCTCTTATATCTTTAGGTTATAAGCTCTTCAGAGCCAGTACCCTTGTGGTGCCTGGATCACAGTTAGAGCATTTTAGTCCTATGACAGTATGTGTCAGACCAGAGAAAGGAGTTGCAGCTCAGTTAGCTGTAGTTAGGTGGGACTTCTCATGGAAGTTTTGGGTGGGTCCTCAAAATTATACAAGGTTCCGATTAATGCCACAACAAAACAACCTGTAGTCTCAGTCATCTGTACCGATGTCTTGTCAGTGGGAGGAGCTGGTGCTTGTGAGGAGGTGGCCCATTTGTAGCTTTCTAAATCCCAATGAGGTTTTTCCAGCTATTATTTACACACAACGCATTTTGCATCTTGGGCCTTTGAACTCATTGAGACCAAACCAAGGCTTAAGGTGCTTGGGCCAGTAAACCTGGGTTTGCCTTGCAAAATAAAAATTATGTACCTGCACCTACCTCAAAAGTGTTTGAGTCTCTCAGTAGACAAAGAAGTAAGTTGTGTTATGTGTTTGGAAAGCTTTATTTCCCTCATCATTTTCCCTTGTGTGAATTGTGTATGCTCAGAGTGGCCAAAAAGCAAAAGTCTCCAGGGAAAAAAAAACAACAAACCTACACTATTAAGCCTGGTTACAGCATTCTGCCACAGTTAAATAGTTCTTTCTTAACTACTTGATGGAAAAAATAAATTCACTTTCTTTGTGTTGTTCCCCTTCCAGACTCTGACGGCACCTGCTCCATTTGCAGATGAAACAAGCTGTCAGTGCCAAGCCCCCCATGAGAAGCTAACCATTGCACAAGCCCGGCTGGGAACACCAGGTAAGTGTAGACAGCAGCATCAGCAGGGCCATGGGTGCTGGGACCATGGGGCCAAAGCACAGGGTCTCCCTTACAAACGCCTGTCAGTGCTCACTGGTGCCTTCCACCTGGAAGGAGCAAGGCCGGCCTGGTGTCTGGTATCTGTCAGGTGATGGGGAAGAAAACAGTAACTAGAGGAATAATATATTCTGCTAGAGAAACAACAGGAGAAAACATTTCAAGTTAGTGTATGATGTTTTTGTGGATGTCTGCATGTTGGTTGGAAGGAAGGATTGCCAGCCCACTCCATCCACGTTGAAAATTGTGTTGTGGCTACCTCTGGGATTCTCTTCCCATGCTGCCTCTGTATGCTGGAAAACTTCTTCTGTCAGTGATGTCTTTGTTGATCACATGAGACCTTAAGCGGCCTTAAAGGCCATTTGCCCTTTGAAAAGAAACCATGCCCAGTTTTGGAACTTTTTATCTGGACATTTTTTCCAAACATAGCTTTGCGATTGGGCTGGGGAAACAGGATGACATAAAGTCCTGAACACATACTTCAGCTTCACCTAAATTTCAAGAGATTCTTTAAAAAAAGCCTTTTAAAACTTATTTCTCTTCTTTAAAATAAGCTTTTGAAGTATGTACACTTTGCAGGGCTAAGCCACAGTTTTGCAGTAGCTCTGCAAGGAACAACGTTCTCGTGTGGACCCTTGCATGTCCTGACAGCAGAGACATCTCCCTGTGGCACTGGAGCACAGTCCATGGAGGTTGGAGCTCTGTTGCTCTCATCTCTACTGTCCTTTTGCTTGGAGGTGACACAGCTATCAGGCATGTCATTTGGTAAAGCAAGTCCTTTTTCTACCTGGAGGCTGCTGTTGAAGATGTCGTACAGAAAGCAGGAGTTATAAGGGTGATAGCAGGAGGCTGGTGAGAAAAAGGAATGATAGGTTCATTAAAGAGAAGAGCTTGGGGGAAGTATGAAGAAAGAGAAGTGAAAGGTTTATGTGGAACATTTTTATAGCAGTAAGCTGTGGAAAAAAGAAAGTCACAGACAAGAGGAGAGGAAAAGGGAGATTATGAGAAAAAATAAAGAAAAATTTGAAAAAATCCAGAATGCAGAACTGACTAAAAAGGCAGAGAGAAAAAGAACAAGACATATGGTGGAACTCCAAATGAGGCAGGAAGATGACATTTTTGCTAAATTAGAATATGGGGATGATGGATGATAATAAATAGGCTAAGTCTGAGAGAAACCAGCAGAGAATACAGAGAACAAGTAACGAGCAGGATAAAACACGGTGAGTTCACCCACTGTGCATTTCGAACTTCAGAACTGAGGTAAATCTCCTCAATCATCTTATCTGGGAACAAAAACCTGTCCAGTAGAATTAAGTGCAACTTCTTTTGGGTCTGAAAAATCACTGTTGTGTTTCTTTCTCCACAGTTGACAGACCTGTCCGAGTGTATGCAGATGGGATATTTGACCTCTTCCACTCTGGCCATGCCAGAGCTCTTATGCAAGCCAAAACTCTATTCCCAAATAGCTACTTATTAGTAGGAGGTAAGATCAGAGTTATTTATTGCACTGGATTTTTGCTTGTGTGCTTCACTATCAGAGAGTTATTGCCACCCTCACACCCCCAGCTGTTTATATACTGTGACTTTGAATGCTGCTTTCACTCTGGGGGCTTTCTATAGGTGATTTGCCTTGAATTACATCTTACAATTGCATCAATTAAAGTAAAAGTCAAACTCTGCCCTCAGCAGCACAGGCACAATTCCCACTCTAGTTAAAGCAGGTGCCTGCATGACTCTCAGCTTAGAATAGCTCCATATGAATAATTTACCTTTTTCAGTTATTTGCTCAAAATTGTTCAAAGATGGAGATGAGTGAATGAGATCAACCACTCATTTATTTCTGGCTCCTCGGTCCCTCCGCCAACCAGGCACAGCCCACGTCCCCTGGCTGCCAGGTCAGTACTGCGTGTGCAGGCCCAGCCTTCAACATCAGCAGAGACGCTAAATCCAGCCCATTATCATTGGAGACCCAAATGTAGGTCAGGATTTGGATGTAGTTTTCAGCTCACAAGTGTCCCCGGACAGGTTACTTTCTTATCACTTTATTTTGCCGTGACTATCTTCTTTTATTGCTGTGCGGCTGGCTAACAGCTGCTCAGCAGTTGGTACGTGCCTGAGGAGTCACGGGGGGGCAGCTGCATCCCACCCAGCTGCCTCTGCAAGCCCTGCTCTCATAAACGTGCATTTCAGTTCCAGTTTCCCTGCACCTCTGGGTTCGAGGTGTGCTTTGCATAAAAATCTCGCGGCAACCTTCAGCTGCTCAAATGCTTGCAGCAGTGGTGGTAAAGTGAGGGTGAATGCAACCTTCAGACACTTTATAAGATGCATTATTTTGCATTTTTGTCCAAAATTAATTGAAAGAGGTGAAAAAAAGACCCAACATAGAGGAAAAGCAAAATCTTCTTATAAACCGACTTTTTGGTTTTACTCTTTATTTATTATGGCATTTCCCATGGAGCTTCCTGGGAGGGAAAGGAGACATCCCTTTGTTATGAAGGAAACATTTAAGACTGTCTTTGCTGAGCCAGATAGCTTGCAGAAGCAGCTAGGGGAGGTGCAAGACTGTGAGGTTTTTTAAAAAAAAAAGCAAGTTACATAGGTTTTGTTGTTGCTTTTAAAGCAGTGAGGAGTGTCCCAGATCAGAGAAGGAGTTCTGGGGCAAAAGCCTGGCCTCTTCGAAATTCATGGCATAGCTTCACCTTGCCCTTATTTGTGGAGTGAAGGACAAAGCAGCCAGCACTCACCAGCACCTCTTCCCAATAAAGCACTCTGCATTTTACCATGTTTAAAAAATAGGCACCTTTCCACACCCACATACAGTTTTATGCTGCAAAAGCACTGGAATCATGTGTCTTTGTGGGCACCACAACCAACCCCTTTTGTTTCTCATTGTGAAGACAATTATTTGGAGCTAAGAAATTTTCTTTTTAATAGATTTTTATCCCTTCTCAAATCAGTCATTAGAGCACGATGACAATGAAAAGGAAATACAGAGCTATTGGGTCTGCACTGTACATGAACAAACAGTAATTAAAAAAATTAAATAAAACATTTCTACAGAATTCAAGCAAAAATTACTATTTTGCAATAATTTTAGTAGACCCTTTTTTCAAGGAGAGGATAGCTTTAAGATGACATAAAGGCCGTAAATAAATATAAATACAGTCTCAGAAGGGATCTTTCCACTGAAAATGCTTTGATGCCCATTAAGTTTCTTGTCAGCAGGCATCAAAAAATGACATAATAGTATAGAGTAGTATGTCGCTAGCTGATATTCATATGTATATTATTATCTGGCTTTGAATTTTGCAGACTCCGGGGCTATCTAAGCCTTCCTACATTTTTCCTACTTTAAAGGTCTTTACCGACCGTCACAGCAAGAATGCCCATTTTAGATCTCAAAAGAAGACTGCATCTTTGCCAGCGCCTTGCCTGATAGGTTGATGTTCTCAAATTAGAAAGAAGCAGCAGCTGTAGGGCTCCTCTCACACTTCCCCACAGCACTAATAACGTTGGATTTATCATTTGTCAAGTACATTTACTATTTGTCCCAGTGTCACAGACAAGAGGGATCCAAAGGCACAGGTTTGACCTGTGGTGAAGGACAACCACTGTCAACCCAGCTATAAATGGATATCACATTATTCCATGTGGGGTGTCAAATGACTGTCATAACTATAATATTGGGCAGAGTTGCAGTTGTGGGAACAGGCCACTGTGTTTTATGCAACATTATTATTGTGGTTTAAGCCGGCAGGCAGCTAAACACCACACAGCCGTTTGCTCAGAATTAAGGAGAGAATTGAGGGGAAAAAAAGGAACTTATGGGTTGAGATAAAGACACTTTAATAGGACAGCGAAGGAAGAAATACTACTACTACTACTACTACTACTATTACTACTACTACTACTACTACTAATGATAACAGGTGACGCACAGTGCAGTTGGTCACCACCTGCTGACCAAAGCCCAACCAATACCCAAGAAGCAATCCCTTGCCCAACCAACTCCCCCCAGTTACATAGCATGATGTCATACGGTATGGTATTCCTTTGACCAGTTTGGGTTAGCTGTCCTGGCTGTGTCCCCTCCCAGCTTCCTGAGCACCTGCTGCCCTCTCGTTGCAGACCAATATAAGAAGCTGAAAGGTCCCTGACTCCTTGGCAGCAACTAAACCATCAGTGTGTTATCAGCATTATTCTCATTCTAAACCCAGAACCTAGCAGCCCTATACCAGCTGCTAGGAAGGAAACTAACTCTATCTTAGCCAAAGCCAGGACAGTTATGTGGGTAGAAAGATAATATCTTAACTTTCGTAGTCTTCTGGTAGCATGGGTGTTGCTTCCCCTCTTTTTAAAAGCAATGTGACAAACTACTGATACATTGGTAAAGGTGCAGGATTTTTGGCCTTGCTCATTCCACTAGAGCATACGGCTTCTCCCAGTCCTTTCCATGGACCTTCTTTCTGCGATTTCCCATTTGAACATGGCAGAAGCCGCCTTTTTCCCTGAAACCTGCTGAACTCGAAGCTAAACTCAGAGACAGATTCCTATAAAATCTGCCATGACATGTTTTCCATCAGTGTTTATTTAGTGAGATCATTCTGCTGTGATTTAGAGCTTTGCTGGCAAATTCATCATTTAGAGCACTGTTTACATAAGAACAAAAAGTGGGAACAGGATGAGGGATCTCCAGCTTTGGAAACTCAACTGGACATGGCCCTGAGCAACCGTCTACAATTGACCCTACTCTGAGAAGGGTGGTTGGATTAGATGATGTCCAGTGGTTCCTTCCTGCCTTGACCATTTTGTGTTACATGACATTTGCAAGCACTCTGTCATTGCTGACACTGCACTTTTCGATTGTTTTTGAAGCATTGTCCATCACCCCTGAAATTTCACAGCCAATGAAATCCCCACTTACAGTGGAATTGATTTACCTCAACACATGCATATAGTACCACTTGAGATGTCCTACAATATCTCAGTTGGGCTCTAGTTGCAGCTCCAGAAAGGGAAGGATGTCTCAGAAGTCTATGGTTCTACCTGCCAACCGTGAGCAGAACTCTTAGATGCCTTGGAGCACCCCAAAATTAGCTAAGTGCTTAATGGAGTTATCAGGAAATAATAAACTGCTGGTCATGCTAATTCTACTGAGTGTGGAACCCTTGTGTTGATACTTCCATATTTTAGTTTGCAGTGATGATTTAACTCATAAATTCAAAGGCTTCACTGTGATGAATGAAACTGAGCGATATGAAGCCCTCAGACACTGTCGTTATGTGGATGAAGTCATCAGAGATGCACCCTGGACAC
The DNA here is from genome assembly GCA_013399095.1 of Psophia crepitans. Lineage (NCBI taxonomy): Eukaryota > Metazoa > Chordata > Aves > Gruiformes > Psophiidae > Psophia > Psophia crepitans. Next base: position 125,418 of record VWZZ01002529.1, on the reverse strand, counting down.
TGACACCCGAGTTTCTTGAAAAACATAAGGTACATTTCTCCCTTTATCCCTCCTTTCCCCTTTATAGACTGACAGTTGAGAGTAAGTAGCAAGTCTGTGAAATTCTATTAGCTGGAGCAAATTGTTTAATTCAGTTAATTCCGGTCACTGAAATTACGTACATGGCATTGCTTGCCTCCATCTTTGTCAGAAAATGTTGTATTTGTCTTGCCTTTTTTACTCCATATGCTGAGATGATTTCTATAGTGGGATTTTTGAATGGCACAATAATACTGAAGAATTGATGGAGGTGCTGGAGAAGTCCAGAGGAGGGCCACAAAATTGATCAGAGGGCTGGAGCACCTCTCCCTCAAGGACAGGCTGAGAGAGTTGGGCTTGTTCAGCCTGGAGAAGAGAAGGCTCCAGGGAGACCTAATCGCAGCCTTCCAGTACCCAAAGGGGACCTACAGAAAAGCTGGGGAGGGGCTGTTTATCAGGGAGTGCAGTGACAGGACAAGGGGTAATGGGTTTAAACTAAGAGAGGGGGGATTTAGATTGGACATTAGGAAGAAATTCTTCCCTGTGAGGGAGGTGAGGCAGTGGAATCGGTTGCCCAGAGAAGCTGTGGAGGCCCCATCCCTAGCAGTGTTCAAAGCCAGGTTGGATGGGGCTTTGGGCAATCTGGTCTAGTGGAGGGTGCCCCTGCCCACGGCAGGGAGGTTGGAACTAGATGATCCTTGTAGTCCCTTCCAACCCAAACCATTCTGTGATTCTAATTATTCACAAACTGACTTTCGGGAAACGAGATCATGAACTAGCAAAGTTCTCATGTAGTGACTAAAGTCCTGTTAAAGTCCTGAATTAAAGGCACATCTCTTTTATATGTAAAAATGTCCTGTGTCCTCTAAAAGGAAGCAGAGAATTTTTATGTGCTATTGCCTGTCTTGCAATATATATAAATCTTACCAAAAGCATAATTAACTAGGATGTATTTTAGTGTCCACATCACTGGGTGACGAAAGGACACTGTGACAGTACTAGGTATCCATGTACGTACGCACAGCCCTAAGGAGGCAGAATCAATAAGCTTGCCTCCATGGGTTTGAAAGCCAAGGCTTTGCCACTTGGCTTAGCTCTTCCAGTAGCAGTACAGCAGGAACAGGTGTCTTAGGTTTTCTGTAAAATGTTACACAGCCAGAGCGATGTGTTAAGGGCAGTGCTTCTGGAGACAAGCTCTCTGTTCTTTCATAATTGATCATACAATGCAGCAGTTGAGGGTCTAAAGCTAGTGCAGTATTCTAGGTGATGGTTTTAGGATGAGAATGTCAAAAGCAGGTCAGCTGAAGTCAAGAAAAAAGATGGTCCTTCACAACAAACCCTGACTGAATCAAAATTCAGTGCTCGTGACATGTGATTCTTCTTCTGTTCACTGGCAGATTGACTTTGTAGCCCATGATGACATCCCATACTCCTCCGCTGGCTCGGATGATGTATACAAACACATAAAGGAGGCAGGTAAGGGCAACTTTACATTTTTAGCACTTTCCTTTTCAGCCTCAGCTCAAATTCTTTTACTGCCTTTTGACCATGACTGCTGGGAGGGAAGCAGTAGAGATAATACCACACTCTCTTACACCCTAACTGTAGGTACTGCTGACTTCAGCAGAAAGGTGCCCTCTGTAAAACCACAAAGGATGTCCTTGGCTGAAGTCCTGCCATAACCCCTAGAAAACCATTCAGATCTGTCACAGAAGGGTCCCATCTGGGCTATTTAAACAATTTCAGGGTGCTTGACTAAGAGCGCTGAACCGAAGAAAATGAGTTCCATTCCCACAGCAGTCCAGCCAACTTCAGTGGTTTGTTGATAACCACAAACTGATGACCCCTTGACACAGCCCAGTCCTGAATTATGGGCAAGCACAGGTAGCCTTCAGGAGCCATTAGAATCTGCTACTGATTTGCACTTTTTGCTACGCTGGCAGAGGGTTTAAATCAGTACCAGAGTGATTAATTTGCTGTGATTATTTAGCAGTTTGGTTGACCACCATATTGCATTGAACATGATCATGCTCAAGTCATCAGGAGTTTGTATCTCTTCAGTTTTGGAAAGCTGAATAAAATCTGAGGAGACAACAGTAAGCCACTTTTTGCCAGCAGCAACTGTCCTAACACAGTGAGCAGGGTGAGAGGAGGCACTGATCATACCTTTCTTTTGCTCCCTGGAGGTGCTGCTCTGAGTGCTGGTGAATCCATCCTCTTCCTTGTCTACATAAACACATATATTGAAGGCTTAAAAAAATTCCAGAGCAAATCTGCCTGTTGGCAATTTTTTGTGCAAAGTGACCTTCTCAAGCTGTGCAATGACAGCAGTAGAACAGTGTCGTGATTTTACCCCAGGTGGCAGCTCAGCCCCACGCAGCCGCTTGCTCAGTCCCCCCCATTGGGATGAGGGAGAGAATCAGAAGAGTGAAAGTGAGAAAACTCGTGGGTTCAGATACAAGAGTTTAAT
>VWZZ01002529.1:47024-122693 GCA_013399095.1 Psophia crepitans | reverse complement strand
TGGGAAGAAAATTAACTCTCAGCTGAAACCAGGACAAACAGGTACAGACCTGAGCTGAAAGAATAAGCTTTTTATAGCAGCAGTTCTTGATCTTTCTCCACTTGCAAACCTCACTGTGGTGTCAGATTCACAACCCTCCTTTGGGAAGGGCTGTTTTACAGTTTCAGAGCCAGCACCAGCTTTCTTCGCTAGGCAGTGGAACAAAGGTACCTGTGGTAAGGCCGGGTCACAGAGGGGCACACAGCGTACGTGTTGGCCACACAGCTGTGTTGCCTTTCTTCTATAAGGTGCTGAGTGCACAGGACAACACGACAGGAGCCCTTGGTGTGACTGCATGGTTACCAGGCTGAGCTGGAGCGTGCCCAGACCTGGCATGTCCTTCTCTGCTGTTGTTGGGCATGGGTACAGTGCTCACACGTCCTGTGCTTGCAGCATAGAGTATGGACTGGCAGCTTCAGGGACTTGCAGTCTGTCCCACATCCGTCACTGTGAGGTGCTGAAGAAGTGACTTCAGTCTTGTATGGCTAAATTTTTTTACATATGTAATATAAACTGGGAATAATGTTACAACAATGTTACCTTATTTGTGAAAAATGCTGTGATCTAGGGCTGTGATTGTCCTGAGGCTCCACAACAGCGTTATTACAGCAGTGAATTTCCCCTTTCTCCCAGGGTGTTTTGTTTTAAACAGATCGATGCCGTGGATGCACTTGTGTGTTTTCCAGTACTCCTGTTTTCCCACACTGGGTTGTTGGCAGAGAAGCAGATGGGAACTGTGGAGCTCCTTGTGTAGATTCCCATGGGCTCCCCTTTCCCCACTCCCTTCAGTGGGTGGGAGGGCATACGGACAACAGTGAGCGGGGTGACGGTGCACTGACTAAACCTCTGCACATCTGTCAGCAGTTAGTCTGGAAAATGTGAATCAGTCCAACACATGAAGAATATGAAAGCAAAAACAGTGACTAAAGGTAATGTTCACATACATGGGTCTGTGCATCTCCTTGAAAACAACTCCACTTTTGGCTTAGCCAGGGTAAGGTGTGGATTTGTTTGTATATTGTAGCTCCTATCTATAAGGGCTTCTGGCTCAAAGCGGTTTTCACCGCTTCCAAAAATAGCTTCCCGAGTGACTGCCGCAAGCCTGAAAATCACGATCAGGAAACCTCTCTGCTTGCGATTAAAAGAATCTATTTTTTAGCAGAGTATTAATTAGAGATCAGAAAGAAAGAAAATATCACATAGCATTTAGTCACAAGAGGCTGCTAAGGTGCTTGATTCCTTCTCCAGATCTTTTTGCTAACCCTGTGAAATTAGCTAGCAATGCCTGCCCACTTGGAGTTGGGTGTGAGGATTAATTTGCCCCTAGCTATACCACCCTTTTAAGACAATGCACTACTTTGTTTTGCAAATAAATTTCGAGTCTTATCTTACAGCTCCCTCTCAGCAGCAGCTTGGTGACACAATTACATATAAGTGATAGGAGTAATTTTTTGTAGCCCTATCTAACTGCCAAACCCAGGTGTGCTAGCACTCTGCTGTTACTGCCTTTGTGACTTGCTTTAACAGTACAAGTGATCCTGTCTTGATGAAGAGCAATTAAAAAGCAATATATTCCTCAGATGTGTTGAGGAAAATACAAGCAGTATTAATAAATGGGCAGTTTTATTAGAGACAGGTCTTTTGGAGCAAGGGAAGCGGTCATGCAGCCACTGACATGGCCAGGTGGACATGAGATGTCCATGGGGCTGTGGAAACTGGTATAGTGTGAGTCCCCATGGTACATGTGTGGTTGTTCACACTGCCTTTACACTGCATGTTCCTGTTACAAGTACCGCTGCCTCCAGGGTGTTTTCCAGTGATTGTAACGCATCTTTTACCTGAAGGAGGTTCCTTGCCAAGGCCAGAGGTTGGGCTGGTTTACTCAGCAGAACAAAGACCCTCAGATGGTGTGGCACAGGAGTGGAGGGGAGAGTGGAAACACACAGGAGTGCAGCAAACGGCCGTTCAATAGTGGGAGTGGAAGCTGACCCCCCCCAGCTCCTTTATATAACATTAAATGAAGTCTACACTTACAGAAAGAACTGCTCGGTGACTTGCCACGGCTGAGAGGTTTTGCGTTCCTGGGAGTCCCTGCCAGCCTAATAACTCCCACATGACAGCTGACACTGGGAAGAGGGCAAGTTTTAGCCTTTCTGAAGACTCTAGGAAAAATGAATGGTGTGGCAGCCAACTACCTTCCCTAAGCTCACACAGGAACAACAGGAAAAAACTAGGAATAAGACAGGCAGAATTGTCAGGCATTTTTGTGTTCATCCTCAGCTCCCTGCCGCAGTGCCTGGTCCTGCCGTGCCTTCTCAGCGGGCTTTCTTTTCCCACTTTGCTCAGGAATGTTTGTACCAACGCAGAGAACCGAAGGTATCTCCACATCTGATATCATCACAAGGATCGTCCGGGACTACGACGTGTACGCCCGGCGCAACCTCCAACGAGGATACACCGCCAAAGAGCTGAATGTTAGTTTCATAAATGTAAGTACACCGATCTGCATTTCCTTCTGAAACACTCTCTGCTAGGACGCCAAATGTCAAGTAAAGGTTAAGCAAGGATATATTCCTTCTGCTGCTTTTAAAACAGCTGGGAAGACCTTAATTTAAAAGAAACTGGTAAGCTGAGGGTAGTTTTAATTGCTCCTGTTAATTAGCAGCTTCATTTCCATCTTATGCTTTCACATTTGTAACAAAGCTGCTGCTCCCCCTTCCGCCTTGAGCTGTTGGTGACTTAATAACACACTAGGAAGGAGCTCACCCCCCGCCGCAAGCTTCTCAGCCACGCACCCAAGACACGGTTTCTTTATTCCCATTGTGAGGAGGCAGCACAGAGAGCAAAGATTTTGATATCCAAACTTTCTCTACAACGTGACAGGACAAAAACCAACCAAACAAAACAACTGCTGTGCAGTAAGATGACTAAAGTTAAAATTGTTTTTAAAAGACACGGAAGCCTGTTAGTAAGCTGGTACGTAAATGATGCTGAAGAAATCAGAAGCCACAATAGGTAGTAGGGCCAAAGCACTATTTGAGATGGTGGCTCAAATTATTCAGCCTCCACGCACAGAACTGCACCTTAGCCTCCAGTAAGGAGTTAACATTTAACAGAAATGAAATTTAATTTCCTTCATTTTCTGTTTCAAGTCTTAACTCAGGATAACCCACATTACCGAAATCTTTCCTGTGGTTGGCCTGGCTCCCAGGAGGACTTCCCCCTCCTCCCCTGGAGCTGGGAAACCCCCTTGTGAAGGATTCAATGGTGTCATTTCTTGAGGATTTCGTTTACTTGTTTCTTATTTTGAAGTCTGAAAGATAAATTACAGATCACAGGGCATAAATATTTATTTCACCGTGCTTTTTTTTCCAGACTTCTACAAAATCTCTTAAAAAAACCTACTTGTCATTCTTCCATGCAGAAGGATCACTATTGCAAATATGCATTAAATTAAGGCACGCTGGCTGCCTTGGGGCTTCTCAAATGTACCCTTTAGAGGCTCCGAGGCTAAGGTTGCATAAGGTACGCTTCCCCCAGTCTCAAGACACTGATGTATCCTGAAGTTGCTCCTGGCATTTGGTTATTTAGCTTATAGTACTTTAAATACAGAAATACTGATTTGTACCAGAGACTGTGTTTCAAAATAAAAACAAACAGAGAAGGGCTCTGGTGGCCTCCTTAAAGAAAGGCTTGCTCACCTATTAGGTGCAAAGTGAGTTCGGTTTCTCCAGATCTTGAGGATTTTGTTTGGTCTTGTAGCTTGTGAAGACAGTTCTTCTAGTGAGTCATGAGCTAGAATAAACCTCACCTCAGCACTAAGCAGTATTTGTTTTAAAAGTAAATTCAATTGCCCATTAAACGAAATTCACAGGAAATTAAAAGCTGATAGTGATCTGTGCTTCTGCAGAGACCATTGCACCTTCAAGGGCAGGGTGTTAGTTAGCTGTGTGTGCTGGGCGCTTGAGGAGCTCAGAAGCATTTCAGGACAAAAGCCCTTTAACCTTGAAGTACTTTAGAAGCTTGGCCTGACAAGAGCTCTCTAACATTATCTTCTCTGTCCTCCTCTTTTTCTGTGCGACTTAGCAGTTTGGAGCTTGTCCTCTTGCCCCAAGTCTGCTGGCCACAAGCCGCTGGCCTACACACGTTGTTGTTGCAGCCAGAAGCTCCTGTATTAGCCAGGCTCGGAGGTGGAGAGAGTTTTCCTTCTGCTCTGCAGAAATCCAACCAAAGAGACATTTTGGTCCAAGTCATCATCCAGGCTGGCAAGTCAGCAGTGGGCTGCATTTGCTAGGAAATCCAGGGAAATTTGCCTGTTGCTTAAGTTTGAGCTGTTAATTTCTCACTTGTATCCTTCACAAGATTCATGTAATTTTCAAAGTGCATTCAGTTTGAAAATATGGGGAGATTCATGCCGTGGATTAAACCCAGTAATCTCACAAGACTGTCTTTTCAATATGTGTCTCCTGCACTTCATTCCACAAATGTAAAATTTGCATTTATAAAAATAATGTGGGAACAGTTAACCAAGGCCATATGTACTAGGGAACATTAATGCAGTCTTTTTTTCTTCTTCTCAACTGTCAGTAGCTAATTATTTCCAAGTCCCTATATAATAATCTCCATCCATGCTTTTAAAACAGGAGAAGAAATACCGATTTCAAAACCAAGTGGACAAAATGAAAGAAAAAGTCAAGAATGTAGAGGAAAAATCAAAAGAATTTGTTTACAAGGTGGAGGAGAAGAGCCATGACCTCATTCAGAAGTGGGAAGAAAAGTCCAGGGAATTTATTGGCAACTTTTTAGAGCTGTTTGGACCCGATGGAGCCTGGGTAGGTACTCTGCCATCCCAGGAGGTCTGAGTGGGTTTTATTTGTCTTCCATAATGTAGACCAAGAGCAGATTCTTTAGCTGCAGTCTTTGTTTTGAATGCCAGCACAGCAGGATAACGCCAAACCTGCTGGCCGAATCCAACCACGCACGCCAGTACGGCAGCGGGAGGATTTGCCGCTTCTGCCTGTTGCTTCTTTGGGTTAATTTCTGTCTTTTGTGAAGGTGCGATGCTGAATGTGGTGCAGCATTCCGCAGAGCTGCGTAACAGCAACACACAGGCTGATACAGTTTATTCTCCCCATTAGCACTAAGTGGGACCACCCAGACATCAGGGAGAAACTATATGCTGGAGGTGGCGAGGGAAGTTCAAGAGTTCTTTTCGGGTAGAACTGAAGCACTGCTGAAGCTCGCTGTCCTCAGTCGGTGCTGGCTCCACAGAGCCCAGTCACCAAAGGTCCCCAGTGCCTCGGGAAGGCAGTCGAGAGTCTGCAACCGCACCCATCGGGGAGAAGCCCGAGGGCCTTACCTGCTCAAACCAACGGCACACACTGGGCGGGTGGTGAGTTGGTGACGCTTCAGAGACCCCAAAGGGTCCTGGCACCCATCTTCCAGTTCTGATAACTAGCCAAACCTTGCTTTGTTTTCTTGTACTACTTCCCTTTGCTACCCTGAAACCAGTAGCAGAGTTTATTTTGAATGTAAAACTTACCACTTCTTTGAACAGACCTTCTTAGACCTTCCCATCAGGAGTCAGTTCTTCCACAGCAAGCTCTCTGTGCAGCTGTCTTTCGCTGAAAGCCCAGGCCCCAGCCAGATACTTCTTCAGTACAGGCATCATCTCGGACGTGCTGCTCTGATTGCAAGCTCTGAGCAAAACTGGTGCTTGGTTTGAGGGCATGTGAGCAGGCACGGAGGAGAGCAGCAAGCAGTGCAGAGAGAACTGAGGGGAGCAGAGTAGGAGCTAGGCAAACAATCCTGCAGAACAGCAAGATGCTTGAGAGGTACCTTTTCAGACCATGGCACACAGGCTGTCAGGCAGCTCCCTCCTCACCTGAAAGCAAACCCTGTGCAAGAGGCTTGTGCAAAGCTTTAACTGCCTGTGGATTACACTTTCAGGCAAAATATCAACAGAAGCAGCTAGCCAGAAAGAACAGTTCAGGTCTAGCATGAAGCAGATACTACTGGAGTATTTTTGAAGAGCCAACACACACATAATGTTCTCTCCTGTCACTTTTACCAGTCTGAACCTGAGCAACTTCCCATCACAAACAGTACTTTCTGCTGAAAGGATCTCAGCAGAGTTTTTGTTTATAAACAAACCCTCAGGAAGATTCACAGACCCTTGGTGAATTAAATAGCTCGTGTCACAACTCAGTGCCACCAAAGCACATAGTAGCCCCCTCTTACTGGAGTTCCCACCTCTTCTCTGCCATCGTTTGCTGCGTTGATTACCACTCAGTTGAGAAAAGGCTAAAATTAGGCTGTGAAGGCTTCGAAACAGAGATTGCATCTTTATAATCTCCTTACAGCTATGTCTGTCACATGCAAAGGCATGTGCTGTCTGAGTAACACCGGTCCCAGCCATATAAACACATAGATGCTTTAGCAATTTGTCTGTTGGCAGTATCATTTTCCTTGAGGAGAGGAAGAGGGGAACTGTTGGAAAGCCCAACTTTACCCGCATTGACTGCATCCACATGAGGAGTCCTTCATCTGCAGGTTATTCTCCATAAAGCTTGGCAAGTGCTCCCCGCGTGGGATGGTCCTGTGGCCATCGGTGCTGATAAAATAAAGCTAAAATGCTAACAGAGCATGTGAAACCCACAGGAGGTGGGATGAGCTTGGCTGTGCAGAGAGAGGACAAGAATTTCAGGAGCCTTGATCCCATTCCCTGGCTCTACCCGCTCAACACCGCACACTGACGGCATTTTTAAAAACCCTTTGCCAATAAAACAGTTTACCAAATTTGAGTAGAGAAAAGCTGTTCTGCAAAGGTCTTTGGGGGGGCAGAGGCGGCTTCAGGTCTCGAGTTAGTGTCCCAACCACAGAGACCTTTGCTAAGAACAAGAGTGAAATCTGCTTGCAGTGTTGTAGGAAAAGCATCGGTGACAACGAGCCGGGAGGTGTTGTGGCTTTTTTAAAATTAGTTTGAGCCTTGCAACAGGAAAGACTTTTCAAATAATGATAACTTACTATTAGTGTCAAAACTGTTATTAACATTAATTTGCCTTATCACTGTTAGTTAGATGTTGCTTTTAATGTTGACATTAAAAGTACAGGAATCGTTATGGGCATGCTAGATTCCTAGATGGGTAATTTGCATGCCATTAATATGCTATTATTATTTCACAAATAATTATTATAATACGCTTTATGCTAGCATCAATTTTCTGAAAGTAAGGGCCACGTAACCCCCAACGAAATGCCTGTTTGTGAGACAGGTCACCATGTCGGTTTGCAAATGTCAAGACGTCTGTAATTCCCTGGCAATTTTGCCCACCTGTGCAATCCCCATGTGCAGATTTTTCCTGCGAGAGAGTCACAGAGGTGTCAGAAACAACGATTAATGTGGCATGAAACTCTTGTGCTGGCGTGAGGGAGGACCAGCACGCAGGCCCTAATGGCAGAGACGCAGCGGGGTGCGTTCCACCTTCTCCCAGGCACGCAGGAGCCGGCAGCCGCACTTCAGGTCAGCGGAGAGAAAGCAGGCCTCACCGGGCAGGGTTTCCGTGCCCGCCTGCCCCTCGGAGGAAAGGGGGTGTCCCTTCAAAGGGGCCCGCTTGCCTCCAGTCAGCGCACAGAGGGAGTTGGGGATGGTGGCTTTGGGATGCGGCTGCATCACCGCTGACATCCGCAGGGGCTCCCAGGGATCTCAGAGCAGGTTGTGACTGGAAGCCAGGGCCGGCGCTCGGGCTGCGCCGCGTGGCCACAGCCCAGAGCTGGGCACGACCTTGAAAGAACCGGCAGCTCAAAAGCAGCAGCCCCCGTGACGCCAGCTGGCACTGGTTTTGTAAAGCAAAGGAGTCCCAATGTGTAGGCAAGGAAATTCAGAAATAGGCAAAACATTTCTGCCCAGCCGTACGTTGGCCAAAAGCAAAGCGTTATCTCTGTAAACTGTTTGGATGTACCTGAGCTTGTGTGACCCAAGGCTTTGAAATTCTTGTCCTGCCTCTGGTGAAGGTCCAGAGCCCGCCCAGCCCTGTCTAATCCTGCTGCACTTCAAGGAACCATTAACGCTTGTGCCCTTCAGCACCCACGGCCCGAGGAGCACCCCCTGTTAGGAGGCTGTTGCCTGGGAGGGACGTGACTCCCTGACCCTGCTAGAGCACAGCTGGAGGGGCAGAGTCACGCTGGAGGCAGGTGAATTACTACTCCTCCTCCTCCTCCTGCAGCAGGTGAGGTTTAGCCAGTGACCCAGTGGTTAAAGCAGTAAGGCAGGGGGCACTTGGACCAGCTGGGCACTCACCCTGCTGAAGGGGTGAGCCCAGCAGCTTCTTCAGGCAAGCAGCTCTTTGCTGAGGCAGGGACGGGGAAGCAGGTCCCACAGCCTGGCTGGGGGCCTTAGCAGGAAAGTGGGATTCTCCTGGGGGGAGAGATTTCCAGGGAGAAACAGGGGATGTTTTTTCCAGGGAAACATCCCTGGCCCACATGGCCCAAAACGCAGCCAGATATGCCCTGCCACGTGGGATACCAGCCATGCTGGGCCACCTCCGCCTCCCCCAGCACTGGTACCACACCTTCCTGAAGCACCGCAGCATCACTGAGCTTTCTCAAGTGGCTGGTAGGGCAGCAGGGAGTCAAAGCGTTTTGCTTGACCAGGAAAGAGATATTTCATATCAAACATTTTTTGTTATTGTTGTTGGGGGTTATCTTCAGTGAGAAGGTAAGTCAAGCCAACAGAACCCCGTATTCTGAGATCTAAAGAGAAATTTTGCACTCCTACCACTGAATTTCCACAGGCTCAGGGGCTTTGCCAGCCCTGGTGACATCCTCACAGCTCCCAGCAGCAGAAACCCTCCCCCACCATTGATCAGGAGCCACCGTCATCTGCTAACTATTGGGATTTTAGGGAGTCCTGAGTGTTTTGGACCTGGCAGTAGTGCGGGGTAGGTTGCACACCAGGGCCCTTTATGCAGGGGAGCATGGCCAGGCACGGCCCCAGGCAGGAACCCTTCTGTTGTTCTGCACTGCAGTGCCATCCCGGCTCTAAACCTGGGGTAATAAAGGCCAACGTGAGGAAAATACAAATTGGGTGAGGGAGCTCACAGAGGAACTGTTAAGTTTGGTGTTTGTGCTCAGTTATTATCCCCCAGGATTAGCAAACACCAGAAACGTGATGGGAAAACCTTGCATCTGCCCCTGCGCTGGCCGGGAACACCGAGCTTCAAAGAGGGGAAGGAAGAGCGAGACGGGCAGCCGCACGCTCCTTGGCTGGAAGCAAGGTCATCACGGTGCGGAGCTGCTGCAGGGGGAAGGGGAGGAGGAGCAAAAGGGAAACTCAGGCTGAGGAAGTCTGCGAACTGCAGCTGCCCAGAATACGTTCTGCACAAGTATTTTGCTCTCAGACCTCAGCAGCAACTTAACTTTCTCGGGGCTGGCTCTTCCGTTCCAGCCAAGCATCGCCTACGATCCGACCCCCCGTACTCCGGCCCAGGCTGAGACTTCTTGCTCCCCATCCCCAGGAGGGGCAGCGAGGCGCTCGCATTTGGCATTGTCCACGTGAAGCCCGCAGCGCAGTACGTGCCAGGTCCCCGTAACCCAGCCCGGCAGCCTAACGTAGGTGCTGCAAGTAGCAGCATTTGCCTTAGCACAGCGGATTGCCTGACTGAAGGGGTGGTCTCTTCCATCCCACCAGCTCTGGCAGGCCTCCACTCAGCTTTGCAAAACAAAAATAGCAATAAAGCCCAAAGCAGAACACAGAGCCTCCACCTGTTTCTTTTTTCCGACAGACACCCAAATTCTGACCTTCCCACCCGCAGTTTGAGGGTTTGGGAGGTGCTTACTCCAGGCAGCCGGGGAAGTGGCTGCCAGTATTCGGCTGGCACCAGGCGGCCTCCCTTGAGAAGGGCAGGAGGAAGAATAAGGCTGGGTCAGCCGGGAAGCTCAGGAGATGGGTGGTCATGCTGAAGGGAAAAGGTCCAGGGAACAAGGAAAGTTGGGAGTCAAGGCAGAAAACTGACTTTTTGAGACAGAGCATGACCAACACATACACAAAATCCCAAGGGAGTTCCCCCAGCTGGCTTGGGCCAGCACACACAGTGTTCTCATACTACGGGTGTCTGACCTAGAGAAAAAACATTGTCATGTGGAAAACAGATGATTACGAGCGCAGTAGAAGAGGCAAAGGCTGAGTGTGGGCTGGGCTGGCTGTGCTTCAGAGCAGAGGTCTGTCCTCTGCCTTCCTGCTCTCTCTTGGGTGAGAGGCACAGCGCAGCCGCTGCCTGCCCACAGACATACCTTCCCCTCTGTGCTTTACTCAGGGAGCATCTTTTCACTTTGCTTTTGCAGAAGCAGATGTTTCAGGAACGAAGTGGCCGAATGCTCCAGGCTTTTTCTCCCCGGCAGAGCCCAAACAGCAGTCCTACACGAGGCCGCTCTCCATCCCGTTCTCCATCTCCACCCTGGGTCTTCAATAAAGCCTCCCCTCCCTCTTCTCCAAAAGCTGCCTCTGCCTCCCTCAGCAGCATGAGCGAGGGAGATGAGGATGAAAAGTAAAATAAAGATATATTTTTTTAACCATGAGACAGAAGAACAAGCTATGAACTCAACCGCTGGATGGGGAGAAGCGTGAGGAACATCTGGGGTATCTCTGACAGCAGGGACTGTGCTCTAGGAGAAGATGCTGAAAACAGACTGGAGCACAGCAAGGGAGATCTCAGGAAGAGCTTATCCCATCCCCACTCCCTCGTGGTGCCTGTAGGCCCGGCCAGCAGCGCTTGCCGGACACGGTACCGGGACCGACAGAAAACACGTACACCTCTGTGCAAGTTCTGTCCGTGCGTTGCTGCTTGTGGCTGCTGTGGCCAGGCTGGGTCAGGTGGGGCTGGCAGGAGGAGCCTGGCTGGCTCCGATCCGGAGCCGGCACACGACAGCTGTGGCCCGTGGATGGAGAAGATGCTGTTGTACTGGCCCCTGCTAATCTTGAGCTCTTCTGGCATGTGAAGAAACGGCATCGCTGCAGGAAATGCATTCAGAAATGGAAAATAAAATTTTACTTTATTTCTTCTTGAATGAAATCTGCCCCAGACCCCAAACCATGCCAGTGAAACGGAGGGCGCTCCAGCTGAGATGGTGGAAACCCATTTCACATACTCAAGCTATTGAATGCTGCTTGTTGACCAGCCTCTGTTCAGGGTGTATGTATGTCCAGAGTCAGGCTGTACTTGCTCTGTCAAACCCTCTGTGTGTTCCCAATGCCTGACCAGCCACCTGGTAACTTCTGCTCCCTGGTTTTGCACTTTGGAGGCAAGAAAGTAAAGGAAAAGACAGCCCTAGCTGGAATGAGATGGCGTAGGAAACATAGTTTGAAGACGGTGGTGATTTTTACTTGTGAATTCTAACACACACATGTGGGATCCCAAGACCTTGGGCTGTGGCCTCCTAGGAAACCCTGCTGCTCCCTGCTATGTATCGCCAAACGACGAGCACAACAGTGCTGCTGTCCTCACACACTACTCAGCTGGTTAAACAAACTTCTCAAACTCTAAGCAAGACATGTTCACAGACACCCAGCCCCTGCAGGGGTCCTGAGGTCATTCCTCTGCCCCAACGTGGAGAAGGAGTTGGAAAAAAACCCCCAATAGAAAATTTTAAAACAGGATTAGGCTTGGGGATTGTCTTTCTCCATCCATGATGGCCCCAAGCAGAACCACAGGAAGGGCAGCAGCGCAAGTGAAGCTTTCCGTCGCCCCGATGCACTAGCTGATCTCCTTCTAGCTTGGCCAAGCCGGACCTGCCCGACATCCGGCTCCACCATCCAGTCCCACGCCGACTCACAGGGTTTCTGACCCCCAGCCCCGCCCCTGGCTGCCCTGCCCCACAGCCCAGAGACACCCAGCCCGCAACACTGAGGCAGGGCTGCGATTCTGCCCCCAGGCACTGTGGACGGGCACGCTGGAGGCTCTCCAGCCCGGTGCCGGCCAGCGGGGTAGAGGGTGCCATCGGCAGCCTGCCGGGTACGGACCCCGTTCGGCCTGAGCAGGGGGCGGCAGCAGCAAAGCTGCCGCTGTGCCACTGCTCCCTGGAGATGGAAACCCATGGGGACGTGCAGCCTGCTGTGGGCAGCACCCGTCTGCGCTTTGCTGGTTCCCTGCGCAGGAAACACCAGGAGCGGGAGGGCTCTGGGCTGCTCTCGGAATAGCAAAGTGCAAAGGAACAAGATGCCCGAGCGCTTGAGCGGAGGGGTGGCAGTACCTGCTGGCCGCAGGCCCCACCAGGCTGCCACCCTTACCTCGCCCAGTGACCAGTAGGTAACTCCTTTCACTCCTTCCCTGCCAGATGCTCTTCCAGGCAGGTAAATTACAGACCCTCGTACCAGGCCCCATGCTCTGGGCATTCCCTGCAGCTTTCACCCCGCTCCCACTACGGGACAGCCAGTTTTTCTTAGGGAACGCTTCGCCAGACTCTGACTACCGCAAGACCGAGTACGTAGTATCTCGTGGCACGCTTTGTCCTCTGGGGTCAAGCTTGTTCCTTCGTCACAGAGCTGGGCAGGGAACGGAGCGAGCGGCCGCTTTCGCCAGGCAGCGCCAGAGCGAGCTCAGCGGCGCGCCCAACGGGCCGGTGCAATTCAGACCTTTCTCAGCCTTAGGCAACCTGTTACTGTAATTTCATACCTGGGATGCACTTGTTAGTTTTTCTGATCCTTTGCAAGTCTGAAGTCTTCCCATCACAAACCACTCCTCCACCACGGGAACCGTCTGCTCTCTACTGGTGCTGTTTATACGTACGACGAGCCACGTCCAAACGCAATGGAGGTGGGCAGGTTTTTGTTGTTCCTGGCTTTTACCGCTTGGTTTTTGTTTTAATTTTTATTAAACAACATCACGCTTCCTGTGCGGCAGCCCTTGTTCAGTGGTTTGGGTGGAAGACAGCACCTCACCTTGTAAATAGGGAACTGGAGAAAAACTCGCCGGTGACCTCTTCGTAACAGCAGCTGTTCCGCGGAGTCACAGGTGGCACCCAGCGACAAAGCCATATGCTGTACCAGACGTCCTTTGCATTTAGGGTATCAATAAGCTGAAGCCTTTGCCCTGCTGGTACAGACACCAATATCCACGTGCTGTCTCCAGCAAACCAGAACCTCATTGTCTCTGGACACGCGGAGGGCAGTTTTGCACTTCTGAGTCATGGTTGGGTTTTATTTTTCATGAGTGTTGCTTTCGTTCAGTCCTATCGATCAGCCAAGCTCCACGTGAAAAATAAACTGTGTACAACAGATACTGCTGCCTCTCACCTTCATTTTACAGCACCTCCAGACCCGACCCCCAGTGTAGCCCCACTGACAGCGCAGCGCTCGTTACCCCCACCCTTTGCCCCCCGGTACAAAGCCCCCGTCCTTGTGTCCCCCCAGAGGCCACCAGCGCAGCCTCTCCAACCCGCCCAAAGTCCTGCCGCTCACCTTCCCTCTGCTGCGCCCTGCTCCCACAGCATCCCCTCCCGCCCGCCCTCAGCTTGCTCTCTGCGACGGCGGGGACAGGCTGCCCGAGCCGGCACGGCACAGCATTAGGTGCCAGCGAGTTTGCGGCCTCCCTTTCCTCCATCCCAAGGCAGCAGAATCGGGAGCCACTTTTTAAATTCTTGCTTCCATGCAGAAGAAGGAGGCCGTGCCTCTGTAACCGTCCTGGTCCTGTTGCTGAAAACCGTCCCCGGCGGCAGGAGCAGCAGCTGCGATGCTCCTGTGCAACCAGGGGGTTTGCGGCTGGGCCAGGTTTAAGCCAAACTGCAGCAGCAAACAGCACCCGCAGGGCCAACTCCCAGCCCTGGCCCTGGGGCTCGACGACTCTTCCAGCTAAGTCAGTGTGAGGCCTGCACGGCCCTGCTGCGCTCTTCCCTTTTGTCCTCTCTGTAAGAAAAATTATTACTGCACCAGCTGTAGAAAAGATTTTTAATTTTTTTTTTACATTGTGTATTGGCAGCCCAGCCTCAGGCAGGGAGAAGCTGAAGCAGCAGGCGGGGATTTGGGACTGCCCAGCGAAGGTATTTTTAACTGCAGAACAAGAACAGATTTCAGAGTCATTCGAAATGGCAGAGAAACCATTTAAAGGCACACAGTCCGCACCAAAATGCTCCCTGGTAACACCAGCTTTACTACTTCAGGTGGATCTGGGGCTGTTTGGAGCAGTGTCTGGCATTCCTTGGAGATACCAGACACCCTCGTACACTCCCAGGACGGGGAACATCAGCCCAGCTGCGATCCCGCTTCTCTTGCGCTGAGCTGCCCAGCAGCCCTGCGGAGAGGAACCGTGCCTGGCTGATGCCTCCCACAACCCGGCTGCCTGGAAGGCGCCGGCTCCGCACACGTGTGACTGTGCAGCCAACAGCGCTCCGGGAAGGGACGACGGGGGTCTCCTTCACATGGGGCTGATCCAAACCCAGGGACAGCAGGAGCTACCGCTGAGCCCGGCCCGCCCGGGCAAGGAGATGCAAAGCAAGAGCTGCAGCACCCTGTGGGAGCGTCTGCCTCTACTGCAAGCAAGCACCGAGGTAAATCTGGAATAAACGTCACATCCAGTAGCCTGAACTGAAAAGCATTTTAATGTTTTTTAACTGGGATTTCACTGCACCATAAAACCCCTGAAAACACAAAGAGCCCGACTGGACGCAGTCAGAGCGTCCCTGCCGTGAGTTCGTTTGTGTAAAACAGGAGAATGTTTGGGATGCGGCCGCAGGAGCAGACGATTTTCTGCGGCGCAGGGCAGAGCTCTTGAGCCAGCGCTTGTGCAGCCCGTCTGCAGCGTTTCCTTCGGTTCAACCCTCCACCGCTCAGGCACGAAATACAACATCGGGTAAGCTCACTCTCGGGGAAGATTTAACGCACAAGGCTCAACACAGATAAACGTTTACAAAAACAGATTATGATTGTTTTGTGGATATTAGAAGTTATTTCCAAATACTGTAGGGATGGAATTCTCAACAGAAAGACATCACTTGGAATAGCACAGAGCAGTACCGACAGCGGGAAGGAGGACACAATTAACAACAGGGAACGGGCACTTCGGATAAAGCCACAAGACAACAGACGCTCCTGAAGAGGACTCCGGCCTTCCCGAGCCGGCGGGCTCTGGGCCAGGCCCGCTCCCAAGGAGGATGCGGCTGTAACGAGTCCCCAGCATTGCCCATGCTGACGCCTCCTGAGTGCGGCCGCTGCCGCTCCTCTCCTTGTCTGCCGAGCTCTCCCTTTCACACCACAAGCCATCCCGCCCCAACTGCTGCGATTCGCTTCCACCTTCCCTCCCCTGAAACTGACCTCAGCCAGCCCTGCAGCCCCGCACCGGTGCGGATCCCACACCCCCTCCCCGCTCCAAAGCCCCCTGCTGAACAAGGTGAAGCTGTTCAAACTCCCCTCAGCTCACGGCTCTGCTTCCTCAGCTGCAATCCTTCCTTTCCCATGCCAAAGCCTCAGGGGAACAGCTTTGGCTGCTCCGTGGGTCCCCGCCACCGCGTCCCCATGAGCACGTGCCCTGGGAAACCGGGACTGTGCCGTGCACAGCCCGGCCCGAGGCCAGCGGGGAGCCATGTCCGGGCTCAGGGCAAACCCCCGGGAACAAGAAGGTCCCCTGAGTCAAGACGAGGCCTGGCAGCTCAGCTCTGCAGGAACAGGGGGTTTGACACTACATCAGATTTGCTTGTAAAAACAGGTAATAATAAAAGCATTTTAATGTAAAACGTAGATGATAGCACAGAATTAGGCAGCAGCTGCACTTGAGCCTGGTGCAGAAGACCCCTGGCCTCCTCCTAAAGCAGAGCTGAAAATGGACCAGAAAATGGACCTCGGGCTCCGCCTTTTGTGCGGAGACCCTTCCAGGCAGCAGGCTCTCTTAAACCAGATCGTATTTTGAAAAGAGATTTTTCTTTTTCCTGTCAAAATACAACGCGTGCTCCCCAAGCACGTACGCGCAGCCGTATTGCTCCCTTCTCTTTCTGAAGGGACGGCCCTTTCCTGGTTCCTGCAAGGACGGGCGGCATCAGCGTTTCCAACCCAGGCGGCTCCCCTGCTACAACCCGTTCCTCAAACAAGAGGCTTGAATCCCCCTGCCCCGGCCGTGAGTCACGGCCAGTTTGTGGCTGGGCCAATACCGGTCTCCAGCTCACACAGTTCCCTCACGCTTGGTACCTCTGTCGCTTTTCAGATACTCCCTCCAACAGCGTCCATCCTTCTCACAGCGAGACGCAGCGAACTGCCGGTCCGGAAGCTGGGTAAGGCAGTTTTGCCTTTCACACAAACGCAAGAGCCTGCTCCGTATACCGAGTGTGGCAAAATGTACTCTGAAGGCACATGAGTGAAAAAAACCCCCACCCCAATTAAGGAGGTAATTATGCCTTTAGCAGTATCGCCTCCTTCATCCTCCTCAAAGGGCAGTTCCACCCTACGAAAAGACAACAGTTCCCTGAAGGATGAACAGGTTACAGGGCTTGATCCCAAACGTCTCTGGTAATAAACACTTCATGGTCTCTGCTATACCTGAAATCAGTGACCTCTGCAGAGGATCCGACTGCTTACAACATTTTCCTCTCCTCGTTTGGGCAGCTCAGCTTTCCATTCACATCTAGGCTTGGACAGAAGTCCCACCTGCACAAGCGGAGGGGGGGGGATCCCTTTTGCTGCCCCAACTGGGTTAAATAATCACAGCGGAGCAGCGAATAGCCCAGACATGCATCTGAGAGACGGACACCCCAAACCCCCGCCCTGCCTGATTCCTGCCATCAACTGCGCCTTCAACACGGACGTGGGAAAGAATCAGGATTCTCCCACTTTAAAGCAGCCCAAAATCCCCTGACCAAGAGGGGACGCGCTCGCTGGGGCGGCAGAGCTCAGGCGGCCGCCTGCCAGGGCGGGTGAACCGAGCTGTTCAGGCCGGCGCCCAGGTCGCTGCTCCCCTGCGGCACCGGGCCGGCAGGTTCAGGCGGCTCCTCAGCTGCTGCCTGGGCATCGGGCCAGCGAGCTTGGCCCCACGGGATCAAACAGCGCGGTAAGCCCTAAAGCCCTGTGACTGACCTCCCCCGCCTGCAGAAAGGGAGCAAACAGCCTCTGGCACGGGAAAGCCGGGATCCAGGCACCTGAAGAATTTTTGGCTTTTTTTGTTTTTAAATGACTGTGGTAAACAGAAGCGAAAATACGGTTGCAAGGCAGAGTTTGCACAGTTACCAAACCTCCCAAGAAATTGATTGTTTAATTGTTTACCTGGACCGATGAAGAAGAAAATGGCCCATTATCGCAGAACGATTGTTCCCGTGCCTCAGCCCGTGAGGGCAGGAACACCCAAAGGGAACACCCGACCCGGCGGCACTGATCTGGCTGCCTGCGCACCTCAAGTCTCACAAGTATTTCCAATTCTACAAACAGCTTTGTTACAATAAATTACGGCTTCGTCAGCACCTTGTGGTACTTTTTAATCCTGTTCTATCACTCCGTAATCATATTTCCCGGCAAACAAACCCTGGTTTTCTGTAAACTCAACTAACTGTGAACTGCAAAGCCATCATCCACTCAGGAAAAGGAGATTAATTATAACCTGCTCTTTGCAAGTGACTGGCTCTGAATACCAACAGGGTTGTGTTACGTTAACGTACTGCGTGCCATGCTAGTCTCTGGCTTTTTCATTTCAAAACCAATGCATCAAAACAGTAGGGGCCGGGAGGAAGCCGGTTACTTTGCTACTCGGCCATACTTCAGATATTTTGAATCATCAATTTAGAAGTTCACCAGTTTCATTTTTAGCAGTGTCCCGAGTTTGTACCGCTACAATGCACGATCAAAAGCCAAATGCCAAAGGAAAGGATCAAACCACCCCTTAGAGAACATTTCTGAGGGCTTTTTCTTTTTAATTATTTTTTTTTTCCATTTGGTTGTCTGAAGGGCCTCTTCCACATGAGCGCATCTATTCCAGAAAAGAACAAAAAGGACATTTTAAATATTCATATTGCTTACATACAAACAGAAAACTGCATAAGGCATATCCTGTATAAGAACTAACAAGATTCCAGATCATAGAATCATTAAGGTTGGAAGAGACCTCAAGGATCACCCAGTCCAACCATCCCCCCACCACCTATTAACCACTAAACCACGTCCCTAAGTACCACATCCAACCTTTCCTTAAACACACCCAGGGACGGTGACTCCACCATTAAACATTAATCCAAACAGCACGGCAAATGTTGGGTGGTTTATTCCCCACCCCGCACCCCCCCTCCAAGAGCACTGGTTCTTCAGACCACCCTGGCAGCACACGCTGAACACATGGAGAACACGGAGAACTGTCAGAAAACACCAGCAAGCTCCCAGTCGGTACCTTTTAAAGAAATGCAAGAAAAAACAATGCCATGAGGACACGCACCTCCATGCTGACACCTTCTGACTTCCAGTTTCTGGGAATTCAAGTCGATTTGTCATTAAGAAGAGAGATAAGCTAATTAAATGCAGTTAGTCATTAGGCAAAGAGGGGTGGTATGACCATGCCACCCGCAGAATTGACTTCACCCATTAACTGAATGAAAATACACCGACAGGGACGGGCTTTTGCATGTTTTACCCAACTGCTCAGCTGTTGGTGGAGAAACAACAAGTTAGAGATGAATTTGTATTTGAGCACTGACAGTTGTGTACCAAGCACCTTGGTAAAATATTCCCATGTGCCATTAAAAACCTTGCTGTAAAACACGACGTGTGGCAAGCCGGCATCCTCCAGCACTACGTGCGCAGAGTAACAGCAAGAGAAAACACATTTAATTATACCGGAACAAGGCGTAACTCCGACTTCTTCCTCCATCACACGGCTATTTGGAAGTATTTTGTAAGTAAACTTGTACACTGTCACCTGCAGGACGTGGCCATTTTGTGTGGGGCGTACTGCAGCAGGCAGTTTTCAACCACACCGCATCGTACCCACGAGGGACACCCATTTACTGAAACGGGCACCCGCACCCAAACATAAATAAGGACAAATAGTGTTTTCCTGGCAGTAAAACTTAACCTTTAGTCCACCAGCCCTCGGAGACACAGACACTACTGCACGGCCGTGACTCGCACAAAAACCCGGGCACCTTTACCCTAACGCACAGCTAACGGTGCCTTAAGTGTTGGTCCCCCCGAGGATTATAACTGGTATTCTGATCTCTCCGAAGAGATTTATGAAGATAAGCGATGGTCAATGTCTCAGCTTGAAAACTGGAAGAACTGAAGCCTTCTTCTGAAAAAAAAGTCTTTTAAAATCNAATGCACGATCAAAAGCCAAATGCCAAAGGAAAGGATCAAACCACCCCTTAGAGAACATTTCTGAGGGCTTTTTCTTTTTAATTATTTTTTTTTTCCATTTGGTTGTCTGAAGGGCCTCTTCCACATGAGCGCATCTATTCCAGAAAAGAACAAAAAGGACATTTTAAATATTCATATTGCTTACATACAAACAGAAAACTGCATAAGGCATATCCTGTATAAGAACTAACAAGATTCCAAATCATAGAATCATTAAGGTTGGAAGAGACCTCAAGGATCACCCAGTCCAACTGTCCCCCCACCACCTATTACCCACTAAACCACGTCCTTCAGTACCACGTCTAACCTTTCCTTAAATACCCGCAGGGACGGTGACTCCACCATTAAACATTAATCCAAACAGCACGGCAAATGTTGGGTGGTTTATTCCCCGCTCCCCACCCCCACCCCCCCAAGAGCACTGGTTCTTCACACCACCCTGGCAGCACATGCTGAACACATGGAGAACACGGAGAACTGTCAGAAAACACCAGCAAGCTCCCACTTGGTACCTTTTAAAGAAACACAAGAAAAAACAATGCCATGAGGACACGCACCTCCATGCTGACACCTTCTGACTTCCAGTTTCTGGGAATTCAAGTCGATTTGTCATTAAGAAGAGAGATAAGCTAATTAAATGCAGTTAGTCATTAGGCAAAGAGGGGTGGTATGACCATGCCACCCGCAGAATTGACTTCACCCATTAACTGAATGAAAATACACCGACAGGGACGGGCTTTTGCATGTTTTACCCAACTGCTCAGCTGTTGGTGGAGAAACAACAAGTTAGAGATGAATTTGTATTTGAGCACTGACAGTTGTGTACCAAGCACCTTGGTAAAATAGTCCCATGTGCCATTAAAAACCTTGCTGTAAAACACGACGTGTGGCAAGCCGGCATCCTCCAGCACTACGTGCGCAGAGTAACAGCAAGAGAAAACACATTTAATTATACCGGAACAAGGCGTAACTCCGACTTCTTCCTCCATCAGACGGCTATTTGGAAGTATTTTGTAAGTAAACGTGTACACTGTCACCTGCAGGACGTGGCCATTTTGTGTGGGGCGTACTGCAGCAGGCAGTTTTCAAGCACACCGCATCGTACCCACGAGGGACACCCATTTACTGAAACGGGCACCCGCACCCAAACATAAATAAGGACAAATAGTGTTTTCCTGGCAGTAAAACTTAACCTTTAGTCCACCAGCCCTCGGAGACACAGACACTACTGCACGGCCGTGACTCGCACAAAAACCCGGGCACCTTTACCCTAACGCACAGCTAACGGTGCCTTAAGTGTTGGTCCCCCCGAGGATTATAACTGGTATTCTGATCTCTCCGAAGAGATTTATGAAGATAAGCAATGGTCAATGTCTCAGCTTGAAAACTGGAAGAACTGAAGCCTTCTTCTGAAAAAAAAGTCTTTTAAATCAGCGTATTTACAGGTGCCTGCTCATTTATTAACGTCAGGAAAAGAATCCACAGTGGCAAATCAAGGAGGAAAATCACCTTACGACTTTCAAATCTCGTCTCCCGGCTGCACACTAGTAGAAGCAAAGCAACATGCCTGTTGCCTTTGGACTAGGGGATGCAACGGGGGATCGTTTGGGCCAAAGACATTAAGAAAAATTATCCAAGTCGCTGGATGGAGAAGGGTTTTCAGACAGCTGTAACAAACACGTTTTCTGAATGGCTGATGCTCTTAGACAAAATGCAGCAGGCGTTATTTACCACACTCAGTACTAGAGGAGATGGTGCAAAAGCTTAGAGTAAAAACAGCCTCAGAGTTAGAGGATGAATATAAACTAATCTGACAATAAAAAAAGTTTAACTTTTCCTATTAAGCATGCCTGACATGTTTTATATGCCTGATTGCAGTTAAGAACTGTCTACTGCAAGGCTTCTCCTTCCACTGAAAGTAACACGTTTAAGTACTGAATGAGCCTACAACAGCCTAAAAAAGGCAGAAATCGTAAAATGAGAAGCTGGCCCCTTACTACAAGTTGTTCTCACGTGAGCCTGTCCCCTGAAGCCATAACTCTTCATCACACCGCTGCTGCCGCAGCTAGTTGCTTCATCTTCTACAGCCAACTGTGGTCAAGTATGACGTGGTACGCGCTGACTGATTCCGCAGTTTTGAGCTACTGAATAGCTCATCTCCTGTGAGCATCCTGTCGTGGCAAATGGTGAGCAGTGAGAAAGTACAACACAGATTTATTTCATCTGAAGTTTTAAAATAAATTCTTCATCTGAAAGAAAGTTAACTCAGTTCTGGCAAAATTCTGGCCATCTGGAACCTCAATTATTACTTAATAAGAAAGTTAATGAGTCAAGCAAGCTGGGTCTCCAGGCATTTTCCTGTTCCAAAATTGCTTGGTAAGAAACTTTGCTTTTTCATTTTCTTGAATAAGTTATGAATTCATATCAAACTTTATGGAAAGCTGAAGAAATTTCAGGGTGGAAGCCTTGGGCGTTATTTTATAGTAGATACCTCAGACATCAAGAACAATCCAAGAAACTTTAGTTTTAGGGAGATTTATATAGCTGGAAAAAAACCACCCACAAATGTGCTTATACACTTCAAAGAAAACAACGTGTGGTGACAAAGCATGCTGACGGACCCAGAACAATCGATACCAGAGTTTCAGACATCCCTAACAACTCCCTTTTCGTTCTAAATTGCTGTGGGACCTTCTGCTGCTTCCACCTTCGGAAATCGGAAACTCCAAGGAGCAAGGAAGGAGACAATCCTTAATAATACTGAACATTACAGGAAATGTCACGCTCCACCGAAGTGTTAGGAAGCGGCTAAAACCGTAGGCTTCATCTCTGTTCACTGCAAAGGAAGCACCAGCGCTGCCAAAACAGGCAGCTCAACCCCTGCCTTCAGCATCTCCCCAGACTCGGTCCCCCTCAATCCTGTATTTCCACAAGCTGCCAGGCTGAAGTGCTGCAGAGCTGTGCCGCTGCTACCACAGCAACGACGATGATTTGAGGGGTTCAATGCTCCCTTCTGTTACTTGCATTGATTTAATAATTCATTGGGTTTAAATATCAATAAATTAAGTCTTGATCAATAGTAAAGGCTACAAAACCAAAGCAAAAACCCTTCCCTACACTTGTATATACAGACTCCACAACAGTCTAGCTGAATTTTAGCAACAGTTGAAACATACAGAGCATATGGATGGCACCAAAGCTCCAGTGCAGCCCTTAACACGTTGCCAACTAACACCTTCTCTGCTTATAAACCTGCGTGTTCCCTCAAAATCAATAATTTAGAGATCATATAACGAAGCTCATTTTTTAAACATGATTTCATATTTCCAAATGGCAGAGTTCTCAGTTGCCAAATAAGTTGAATTTGTAATGGTTTCAATGTAATGCTCTTAAACTATAACTGTTTCTGGATCCCTCTATGAAACTGAGAAAAGCAGAACTTGGAGTTCTTGCCAGAGACTATTTTAGGCAGTTATTCAGAAACAGCAGTTTCTAGATAAGAGGCCTGAACTTTTCTTACTTCAGTGTTCTGAGAAAGGAGCAATGAATACTAGTTAGACTAAACCAAGAGTCACTAGGTTAACCCGATTTTCTCAGAATACAGAAGAGAAAACTAAGTTTAATCCCAAGATACTTTAGGGTACACATTTCCACCTGCACCCCCTCAGGCTACAGAAACCACAGATCTTATCTGTACAGAGAAAGGAATAATTTAGAAAAAAAATATACTTGGGGAAGTGGTGGGCCCAGAGTCATTTCTGTAGTGACTAGGTTTTCAAGAAGCCAGTCTCCCACAAATGCTTTTGCAGCTCCACTATTTTGTAGAGAGAGACATCTTCAAATTTACAATCAGCTAAAGAAATCTCATGTTTCAATTTTTCTACTTACATCAGGTACAATTTTATTTTCTATACAGCTGCTATCTTTGTAAATATTTTGTTACCAGGTCCTTGGCATAACAGCAAAGTCAAGAATTGCAAACTTCAGCTGTGCTGGCACGTGATTTTATCTTTTTTAAAGGCAAATCAAGTCTTGTGCCGCAAGAATCACTGAAGGGTAACTTCGGAATGAAAACTAGAGTTTCTTGTGACAACAAGCATTTCATAAAGACTCACATCTGACCGGCATAAAACATATTTATGAAAGACATTACAAATCTTAAAGTCTTAAAATCTACCTGGAAATCCAACACAAGCCAAGTCAGATTAAATGTACCTGAAAATTCACAGTAATATAACAGAAGCAAGTGCATTTATATATAGCTCTAGAACCAACTTAACCAATAATAAATTATGCTTGAGATATTAATAATAAATCTCAGGGGCAGAAGGGAGATGGAGATGGAAACACTCAAACGGATGTTTCCACAGAAGATTTCAAGCTGCTTTGTGACAAAACAGGCAAGAAAAACACTTTTATCTAAAATTACTCTGAACTCCCAACTACAGCTGAGAGCATCTCTCTGTAGGCATGTGTGAAGTTGACCTTGGGCTGCCAAATCAAAAACTAAGCTCCATAGCGTGTGAAACCGAATCAGTCCCTTAAAAATGTCATCATGTAGTTTCTACATATTTTTGTCTGTCAGCCACAGAAAGAAGATAGTAAGATTAAGAGTATACACAAATTATATTCACAGGTATTGGAGAAGAAACAACTCCAACACAAGTTACAGAAGATTCAAAATTAAAGCATCGCCAAGTAATCTCATGAAAAATCAGCTTCCCGCTCCTCCATTATAGGTTCAGTTGACTCAAACGATGCCACCCCAGAGGAAAGGCGACACAAGAGCCCCTTCCCTCTTGGATGCCGGGTGCAACACAGGCCAGCTCACTAGTACGGGTTCCCTCCCGTAACTGATACTGGGAACAAACTGACTTGATTTCCACCCACACCAGAAGCTCACACCATAAGACCCAACACCAGTTTAGCACACCGTTAACCGTTTGCTCATCAGGGACAGCAACCGTGAAACAGCCAGCAGGTCCCTCACCAAAGGACAGTCCTTGCTGAACAGCCGAGAGCGCGCCACTCGGAAACGTGCCCTGCCACAGCCTTCTACCATCTACAGACAGAGGGTGGGAATGGTAAAGGACTGTCAGCGTGCTGCCTCTCGGCAGCATTCAATTCAAACAAAAAAATTAATAAAGCAATTAATACTAGCTTGATGATGTCAGAATTATCACAAACACATCAACCCTACTTATACTACACTAAAAAATAAATCTCCAGATTTAAGAAACAAACAAGTTCTCTATACCAATTTCTGAGATCTTTTAAGGCAACTTAATACTGCAATTAAAGCACGTAAACGTTAAGTTTTCTTATTTATTTTTAATTAGAAACCCACTTCAGTTACACAAATCTTCACTGTTTCAAATTCATGTCAACAGCTTAAGTCTTGATCCTGAGAACAGATTCATTTAAGTGAGATTACTCTCATACACTGTTTACTTGTGCAAGTATCTGCAAGATTCAGCCCTGAAGTCGCTACACAATTTATAGCTATGTTCCTCATTTGTGAATAAACTCACCTTTGAACTCAGTAATACATCGCTCTGTCATGTGCCACCATATTCTCTTAAGTTCTGCAAAAACACGGTTATATATATATTAATTCATAGGCAGGTAAGTCGGGAAGAAGAGATGAAGAGCTATTAGAAGCCACAGCATCTACATGGCAACCGAGGAAACGTGCAAGGAAACCCAACAGCACACAACTGGACACAGTTATCCTCCAGAGAGAGATACCGACAATAAATATTTCGGCTGTTCGCTACAAAATTATACATATCAATCAAGATACTACAGGTGAGAGAGGGGAAGTGCCTTCACGTCAATGAGGTCAAGATTTCAGCCTAGACACTGAGTTTGGGTGGAGGTGAATAGGAGGTTGCACTACACTGAAAGATCACTCTTGCTCACTTTTTGGAGAAAGCAAACAGCTGTTTCAAAGCAAATTCTCCATGCCACTGGGGACAAAGAGAAGTACGTGATCCAGTTGGAGCAGGAAGTGTCGTTTACACGGTCAAAAAGTAGCTTGAGTTTTCCAAGAACGCACAATTAATATCCATATTCTTTAAGCGTGTGTCAGGGGCCTGGTTTAAACACTGCCCAAGAGGGAGCACAAACTGCAGGAGGACAAAGGCTGTCTCCGTGCTATCCTAGGTCATCACGGTCAAGTACGGAGGCAAAGACTGAGCTGGAAAAGTAGCATTTTGGTACCTTCTGAATACTTCCATCAAGCGCTGACTCAAAGACCCCTTGTTAGCCTCAAAACAGTCTGGAATAGCAGGGACCACAAATACCAGTTGGAGGGACTTCAGTATCTATTAATATTAAACTAGGCAAGGGATTAATAGATTACATTAAAAACACGAACACCAGAAAAATGCACGCTGGACAAAAAAGTTAAACTATTTGTTACACTACAACACAGAGAAGTTGTTTGGAAATTCTCGGGAAGAATCGAGGAGCAAACATCTCTTGCTCGGTTTGTTTCTGTTAATCACTAAACACAACAGATACGAAGCATTTTCACTGAAAACATTTTTTTCTATTTATGTGTCCTGTAAGTCAAGACAAGCAGGTTGCAACAACATTAGCAGGCCATACATCTGAAATTCGTAAAAACAAATATACTTTTATATCATCAGAAAGTCTGGAACTAACGGCCCTAAAATATTAAAACAAACAGTTATAACAGATTCCAGTCAAAGGTAGGAGGAACTGAAAAAAGATCATTATCTGTAGTTAAACCAGCCATATTAAACACCCATCCACCCTCATTTTCCAGGCATATCCATTGAAAAGCTCTTGCAATCGAAGGTCTGCTGCTGTTGTTTCCTAAGGCAGTTTTCTGACTAACACCCCTGTGCAGACACATGGCACGAGGACAACGAGTGAAGAACAATTTGTGATGGACCTGGCATCTCCACTAAAGCACAGGCCGCCTAGACAAGGTCCGAGAGGAGAAAAGTTGCTTCTCACTCATATGCACCGTAATGCCCAGGAACAGGCCTTGGGAAATGGAAAGAAAACGCATTCCTCCCGCTCTGCCCTCCTGCTCCGAGCCGCTCGTAACGGGTGCCATTTCAGGAGACTTCAATTTTCGTGTACTGGAGCACTTTGGTCCTGAAAGCCGGCCCGCTGTTTTTGTGAATAAAGCAGTGAAATGACTGATATACCACAACATCCTCAACCGCATCTTCAGCTTTTGTTCACTGGCTTCCATGGTGGCACTTCATGAAAACAAGTTCAATATGCCTGCATGCTTCTATTTCTTCTTGTTCCCTCTCCTCTTCAAGTATAACAGACAGCCAAAAAGAAGCACCAGGTCAGGATTTACTACTTGAAAATACGATTTCTAACAGAAGCTGAAACTCAGCTTCTTACACAAACTATCTTATTCCTTGGAATGTTTTAGGAAAAACTGACCACACACAACTGGGAAAATATTAGTTTCATCACAAGTTTCTATTTTTCAGCAAGCCCTCCTCTGTGATTACTAGAAAACATATACAACTTGAAATGAATTTAAAAAACAGTAAGAAGTTATGGGTGAGGGCAGAAGTTAAGTGATTAAATTTTAGTAGCTGTGACTTCCAACCGGTGTTTCGGTGAAACTATTACTCTGATTTCACCCCAGCAGCGTAGCTGTATCGCTTGAATAGCAATTTACCTTCTCTGCAGTGATGCCTGCAGTCGTGGGAAATTATTGCTCTGGAGGCCACACATGCTACGCCCTCACCATGCCGTGCAAAGCTCCCCTAGCCTGGGTCAAACCAGGACGTTTTGGGAACAGAAGGTGGCCACAGGCCCCCTCAGCACGCTCCCCCTTCCTACCCACTGGCAGAGGGGGCTCGGAAGGGCGCTGCTTACCAGCTGTAAGTCAGACAGCCTGCAGCACTGTCCTGGTACCTCCGCCTCCGAACGGCCCGGCAGCACTCTGCAGAGGCGTGTATCAGCGCGTGCTAGAACAACCCAGTGCTCCAACGTAGCTTAACGGTACGGCCTCAAGAAGCCCACAGAACCTCAAGCCCTGCAAACTTGTGAACGATTCCCACGCAAATTCTTGCACTGACTGCAGCAGATGAAAGTAAGAGTTTGCAAGGTGAGGACTCCAAACGCATCAGAAATGGAGCTGCATGAAGCTTATTGCTCACAGCACTTTGTAGTCCTTTGATGAAGTGTGCTATGTAAGTGCAAAGTACTATTGTTAAGTCAAACAGGTTTTTTTTTAAAAAATATATAGGAATTTCTCAGCATTTCCCTGTTTACCTAACAGGTCAGTTGTTTACAAAAATAAATATTGGGAGGACAAAAGGGACAGTTCCCCCCCCAATTTTAGTAAACAAGTTTCATTTTTCCATGTTAAAATCTGCAATCTCTTTCAAAAAAATATTAAAACACCTAAAGGAAACTGAGGGTGCATCAGAGTTGCTTACAACTCATCTACTTTATTCCCGTGGCTAAGATATCACCAGAACCTCACAAACTTTTCTTGAAAGGCCATAGGATCAGAAACAGTATTAGGCAAAGACTTGAAGAAGAGTTTCCTAATACTCAGCAGTTAACTTTTACAATAAGTTTAAGGGGAAGATACTTAGCTTTTTTTTCCTCTTTGATTTTTTCCCTTAAATCAGGTACCAGCTATGTTTTGTCCCTCCCATTTCTACGATATTTCCAGTTTTGTGTATTTAGACCAAAGACACTTTCCAAAAGCTGGTGTACAACATCTTTATATACACTACAAATTCAGATTACCAGACTATAGTCAGACATTGAATATATAAATAACTTTGCAAACTATTTACAAGTTTTAAACTAATCAGGTTTCAAGCAACCAACACTCTTAAGGCAAATTCATTTGTATGACTGGCTGTCTGGCCTTTCAGCATTTCTCTCCCTTCTCCAACCCCCCAAAAATGATAGGCAATAAACATAAAATTGAATTACCCCTGTCCTTGTATTGACAGAATTTCTGGTATGGAGAAATGATCTAACTACTTATGATCTTTCCTCGAAACAAGGAAAAATGTATAGAAATGAGTTTGTGTTCACGCGTCAAAAAAATCATTAAGGTGCATACCTAGAAGCGGAAATCCCAATGCCTTATAACAACATAATTTTTGTATGCACTTGACAAATGGATTTGCGAATTTGGGGAAAGCATCAGTTTAAAGCTGCACAACCCTTTTTAGTACTATGCATTTATAAGCTCATTAGATAGAAAATCTGAAGAGCTCAAAGGGATTTTATGTAAGAGGTGACACTGTGCAATATAAAATGCAGTAAAGAGTGGATTTTCAAAGCATATGTTTAACTACATCAGAATTTTGCTCTTATACCATATTGCTGTGCAAGATACTATTCACCGTTTAAAGGGATTCTGCACATCTTGCCCGTCCTTAAACTGGAATAAAAATTGGCCATTTCAAATAGTATCTTTTTGTTACAACGTTGTATTCTTAAGTGCAATCACAGCTCGATCCTTTTGTCAATGCATGGCTGAAGCAACCAAGCATAGTCTGGTGAAATAGACAGGATTCACATACCAAACGTGCTTAGTGCCTTCCTTTAAGTCCCAATCATCACTTTGTTCTTACTATTTTTCAATTCCCTGATTAGGTCTTTGTTTGGAAGTAATTAGCTATTGTGGTTTGAAGGATTTTGGAACAAAGCAGAGACTTTATACTGAATGCAGAGGTCATCTCCAGAGACAAAAGGTGGCAAATTATCGATTAGCTTTATATTTAGAAGCATCCCTTGGTTCACTGCTAGGATTGCTCCAGTCATCTGCTTCAGGTGTGGTCTTGTAGTGTCGCCAGGCTGACTTATTAAAAACGGGAAGTCTTTCAAATGATTCACTTGAAAGGGCCTATGGAAAAACAAAAGCAATGGTAAGATATCATTAGAAATGCTGACAGTGAGCTGATACTCCGGGGCGTTCCACAGTTACAACTTCTGTATTGAACAAATGTCTCGTGTCACAACACTCTTTTGAAAATACTTTGACTGTGATTAATCCTTGTAGTCATAGTTAAAGTACTAGTCATAGTAAAAGTTAAAATAACAACACCTTAAAATATTTCCCTTTCTTCCAGCAAGTATCGTCTACAATGATAACAAGAAAAAAACAACCCAGTTTTGGTCAAAAACATTTTAGTGAGATTTGTCATCGACACCGGGCAGACAGCTACTTTAGTTAAACACTTCTCCGACAAACCGGGACTCTGTCAGCACACTGATCTGTGGGGGCTGATCTCGTTCAGTCCATTAGCATGCCTTTTTCCTCCACACACACATGCACAGAGTTAAACCCATCAGAAACTACAGTTAGCACAACTCCCTCGCTACATACAGCAAGGCACAGTCATAATGCTAAGTCAGTGACCTGTACGTGAGCTATATGCTGTATTCTTTTATATTCCCTGGTGAATTCAAGCAGTTAGTTTCAACCTGAGGAGCTTGAGATCTCCCAAAAAATGAATATGGGAACAAGACAGTCTATGGCACAAAAGTCAAGAACTGCACAGAAAGAAAAAGAGTACTAGTCAGGAGTCAGACAATAGTCTTCTCAGTTTTATTTTGGTCAAAACTTTCAGAATCAAAAAGTATTAACCAAAATTATCTCTCATCACACAGTTCTTTGAAAATTCAGCATTTACAACAGATTAACAAAATGCAAAGATCCAACACATGGGACTGGTGGGAAAAAAAAAAAATCAAGGCAAGCTAACTAGTATTAGTGCCAGGTTAACATTTATAACCCCTGCTTTTAGAAGTCTCTAACTGATTTCAATAAAATGTAATGAAGGTAGCAATCACAGATTTGAAAGGTAGTTGAAAAGTGAAAAGAAAGTTCACTTATTCAGCCTGCTATGAACGACCAAATTGCACTGCATTACTAGCCTATAAAAGGGTCAAATTCGTACCTTCAAATAAATTACAGCATCTGAACCAACGCCTTCCATTGAGTAGAGTTTAAGGTCACCTTGAAAGTACCTAGCGTACAGACGAGAAATTGGCAAGCCATAACCAAACCCAGCCTACAAAAACAAGGAAACAAGAGGAAAAACATAGTGGAAAGTTAAAAAAAAGGCAACAGATCGCTTCAATCATTTATAAAACTGAAGATACCTACATATTAGATTTGCATCAAATTACTCTTCAAGCTTTCCTTTATTACTCAGACTGCACTGTAAATTTGGATTCAACCTTTTGAGCAATCTCCTTTTTTCCAAAGCATAACTTTTCAGTTTAAGTACAGAAAACAGAAAAATATCAGAGTTCTTCATTAGAACTACCTTGTCCATTTCGCATTTTCTCAAGAGGCAGATAGGTGTAACATACAGTACGTGCTGCCTCCAAAGCAAACCGATACACCTAAGCCTGGGATTATTATTCTCTAATGTCTCCACACGTAGGACACTACACAAGAAAGCCAGAGTTTGCTTCATCTAGGTCACACTATTGAGTGATAGCTGATGCCATACTGCAATAGAGATCAGAAGGCTACATACAAAGCAATACTAGGAAAATACTCCTCCCTGTTTACCCATCTAACAAAAGATCAGGATTCCACAGCACCCAATGATCTACTGAGGACTGAGACCCTATACAGACCACACCATTTTCAAAGCACAGTGGACTTGACAGGTACAAATTTTAGATTTTAAATTTTCAACATTAATATTCATAGCCATATCTGCAACAAGGCAACACTTGGCATGTTTTCCAACCCACTCTTTTCAGAAAAAGTTATAAAAAACCCCATGCCTCTCCGACTACAGCCAAGGAGTAAGATTTTGGTCTACACATCATCTTTCAGATGACTGGGTATGTGTTGAGAATCAGTGGTTGATTATTCACCTGAGCCCCTCCTGAATTCTTCAGGACTGTTCAGAGCAATAAAGGAAGGATTCCAGACATACAAGCATTTCAAAATAAGGATGCATACGGCAATGGAGTAATTAAACACTTCCTATAAGAGTGGATTACAAGAAGAATTAGACACCTAACGCTTTCAGAAAACCAATAAAATCATTCCACTATAAAATTTCTACGAAGGCAACCTGACAGATACTGACAATCATGGTCTGAATCTTAAAAACAAAGCCCCAAAATCATAAAGAAAAGAGGAGACTAAGAAGCAGGACTTGCAAGCATTATTCACAGCTAATATGTGGTATTAATTTATAAGTAATCCCTGAGGGAGGGGTGAGCATTAAAGAACTTTGTGCTACAGCATTCATCACAAGTTGTCTTGCTGTCACCTACCATCTCTTGACCTCAAAAGGTATCTTTTGACCTCTTCAGATTGTTTTTACATAAGTCTAAATTTAGTGATCTTAAATTGGTTAGAATTGCTCACACTGATGACAAACAGCCCTTCTGAGCAAAACGAGAAACAGAAATGCCAGGATGCCCTTTTCTACTCACACCACTCGTCACAGTTATTAGTGTCCATTACCACAGTTAGAACAGTTGCTTCACTGCACCTTTCAGACAACAGTATGCTTTAAAAACATAATTCTCAAAGATTCCCAGCAATCTGAAAACATATTATACTTTCATTTCTCCAGAATTATGCCTCCTTAAACAGAACTTCTGTTTGCCTCTGGCCCTTTCCATGACAAATCTTTTTACTCTCTGTGCTAGCTCACATAAATGTTTCATACTTCCCTCCTCCAAAAATTTCCTGTTGCTGTCTTTGCCACATTGCTCTCAGGGTATTTTCCAAAACCAGATGACTTATAAGAAATATGAAGACAGATCCCAGATGAGTACCTTAAGGCAAGACCTTGCAAAAGGTCTATTTTGCAAAATACAATTAACAAGAACCGATTACTACGTAGGTCTGTGCTTGACCTAGAGGACAGAATATAGTCAATGATGGCACATTTGCCTTGAGAAAAAGAAAGCTTTTTAGAGCCATTCTCATTAAACATTACAGCATGCATTATACAAATAGGAAATTAAATTCCTGTGTTACTAATGTCTACAGATTTAAACAAACTTAATTTAAGCCATGTTTCTCCCACTATAAACAAATGCTGCTAGAGAGAGAATAATTAAATTCTCTAAGAAAACCTAATTATCATTAAACATTACACATAATGGTAACATTCAAAACACATGGTATAGCAGTACAGATGAGCACAAGACCTGCTAGAATCTGAATGCTGCCATGGTAACTAGGTTTCTCAGCAGTTTTTAGAGAAAATTTGCAATGACACCAAGAAAGAATTTTCACCAATCAACAAAAAGATCCCTCTCTTCCACTACCCAAGTCCATGAATAGTTCATAAACTAGAAAGGAGATCATCAAACAAAGGGGAGGGAGAGTTAGGACCAAAAAATATGTCTGTTTACACTGCAATTTAGTTTACAGATATTATCTGAGTTAAGAATGACATGAGCACAGACCTACCTACCTTCTGGAGAACCATAATTCTTAAGGGGTTTGGTCTTTGGCCACTAAGCAATAAAGAGACTCTCCCTCTGTATGGACTTCAAAGAGGATTTATGCAGAACCTTTCTGCTGAAGGATTTTTATTTCTAGACTGACACACAAAGTATAGCATAATTGTTTTTATAACCGGATCTGGGCCATAATACATAACGTGTGTCAAGCTTCTCTGCTAAAGCCCTTTTTCCTTTTAGTGGGGAGATATGCCACAGACTCAGTTCTTGACTTTTTTTTTTTCTTTCTGCACACACATAAATAACAGAGCTTAAGAACTCTTCTCAACATTCAGTCACACACAGGCATCAGCCAGACTCACAGGGCAAAAGCTGCCAGGTTCACAAGAGGGGGACACTTTGCAGGTCCAACTATAGTGATGTCTAGACTGAAGAATAAAGCAAAGCCCAAAGATGGGGTACAGTAGAAGAAAACGAAGTATAAATGGCACAGAATCAAAGCAAGTCTTGAAGATGAGGCAATAAATACAGGAATGCATTGCTAAAGATGCAGGGGGTGGGGGAGAAGAAAAGAATAGTGTCAATCCTAAACTGAACACGTTTTACAATCAGAGCGCCACAAAGGAAGAGATATTTTAATAGTGAATACAACTAGTAATCAAGGTGTAAGTTTATAGTGAGAACAAGTTTCAAGAAATCTTTGTAGGCTGATACAGTAAATTGCTGATCAATCAAATGAGACAGGACAAAGGCAGATTATGAATCAAGAAAGATTCTACCATTGACATAAAGAAAAAAAGCTTGTATTTGAATTAAGACCTGTTCCCTATCACTCACCCCATTCAAGACGATTTTCTGTGTTTGAAACATATTAAGATGTGTTGCAGAGTTAGGAGCATGGAAGATTAATATCCAGTCAATGCAGATAAAGGACTGAGTTTCACACGTACTGCGGTGGCATCAGACACCGGTGCAAACAACGCGATACACTTACGCACCACAATGCTATATGAACTGTGGATGAAGGCAGTACCAGAAGGACTTTCCGCTAAAAATCTAAAAGGAAACTTATTACCTCTGAACCGGTTCCACCCTCAGCTTGCTCTTAATTATACTACATCAGAAACAGTCACGTACACTCTGCACCACAATTTATTAGCTGCCTAAAGGCATCTCAGACACAGAAGTATCAGCAGAAAAGAAAAAAAAAAATCACTTAAGAACATGCTAGATGAGAGTGTTCCCAAATAGGAACAATAAATTTCTCAAAGAATCAACTTTTTCCTCAACATGCTTGAAGATAAAGGATTGCATCAGAAGCAATAGAGAACAAAGACAAGAAGAGGCAAGAATACTGTATCAGTATTAATCCACTTAAAGCCAAATAGAACAGTAGCTGTATCATTTTAATCACAATGACACAATATGTAATTTGATGAAATAATTTAATAATAGTAATTTAATTTTAATAATAATAATTTTAAAAGTCATGCTTGATAAAAGAATCTACACATTCAACACTGAAATAATTCCCTACTTAGAAGAAACTATGGGGAAATTGCTTGAAATGGGACCCTGACATATGTCAGAAGGGAGCATCATGTGAGCTATCTCCAACTGAACAGGAACATACCAAAAATGTTCATATCGCACGGAGGCTTGGGGATTTTTAGGGTTTTTTAATGTTTTTTTACAGTCCATAACTTACATGAAATAATTTTCAAAGTTGAAAATAAGCTTGAGAAACACCACCTGCTAATGCACAAGTGCTCCAATTCTGACAGTATGGCTCACTTTTTCAATACATTTATTATAGGAAACTTGGATAAACAGTAATTTACACACCGAGGAGGAGCTCATTAGGTTATCCACCTTCTCGGTAACACAGCACTAAATACCCTGTCCATTAACCTGTGAAAACATTGCGCTTATGCAGACATGTTTGTTTCCAATATAATGTCAAAGAAAAGCAATTTTCTGTTCCAAAGATTAAGTGATGATTACAGACCCCATTTCCTCCCGATATATTTAACCTACATAGAATTGCTAATAGTAAACAATTTCTTCAGTGGATAACGTGATCCAGTAAACTGCAGTGAAGGGAAACATATGAGTAGAGCAAAGGGCCATCTAAATACATATTGCAATCGCTTACCAAAGGCACGGCTCTCGAGGGCTCCAAACTAGGCCTGGGTGCTGTTGAGTACATGTAGTTAAACAATCTGTCTATTTTTCTTAAAGGTACACCTCCACCTTGATCACTTATCTAAGAAATGAAAAGTTGCAGTTTTAAGCATTATGTTTTGGAAAAACCTGCAAAACTCAAGCAGCATTACCTAAATGACTTCAGAAACGTTAATGAACATGAAGCAAGTGTCAGAACTGATACAGCCTTTTCAAAGTACAAGTCATACTGTTTTGAACCTAGCAGTTTTGTAAGCTGCATAATATTTTTAAGTATTTACCTTAATAGATAGATCTTCTTTCCCCAAAGTGACTAAGGTTTTGATCGATGGATAGGTTTCTCTCTTACCTTCATACAATTCTACTGTAGCTCTCATTGAATTCTGAAATTAAAAGAAAAAAGTGTCTTGAATTCTAACTTTACCATACATACTTTTTGTGACAACTTAGAACTTGCATTAATTTAATCTAGATACTTGGTCCTACATGTATATAAGACAGAAAGGGCTGTATTTAAAACAAATTCAAGAAGCACTTTCAAGTTAATGAATTGCCTGGCTAAACTTTTACATCAGAACTCCATTATACATACTTGATGTCACACAGGGAAAAAAATTTTTAAGAATCTTGCTTTATGTTCTCCAACTTTATGTCAAATAGGTAAAAGTAATTATATAAGAGACACAACAATATCCTTCACCTCCATGTTGCAGAACACCAATAGTGATGTTCACCACAGAGAACAAGCTTTGATTTTCTTAGTCTGGATCACATAATTGTTATGTCACCATCTATCGGTCTGACTTTATTATACCTATTAACAGAGTTGCCACTGCCAGTCTGCCACAGATTACCATTACTTACTGGTACTTACTACAACTTACTGGTTTCATACTGTTTCATTACTTGTATCAAAATATACCTACAAGTAGTATAAAAACTCTCACCTGTTCTGCCCTAGAACTAATATTACAAATGGAAAAATTGGGTAAGATTTAAATGAACATACTTGCCAAACATCAGAAATCAAACCAAAACCACCGTTATGTGCAAAAGTTTGTGACCAAATGCATTTTCCCGATGAATGTCTAGTGTTCAATTGCACCACCTAGAGACCACCCATCTTATTCGAAAGCATACAATAGCTCTCACATCTTCCGTTTTCACTGTTGTTCCAATTATTCAGAAAACAAATAAAACCAAAACAAAGCATGTCATTTAGACTGTTCACAGACCTATGGGCTGTTTGCACAATAAACAAAAGACAGTCCTCCAATATGCACTAAAGAAGCAAGCATATGAAAATTGCAAAGAATGAATATATCGTCATTGCAAAAATAGATGAGTGCTTTAAGTTAACCAGCTGCAAAAGCACAAAAAAGAGTAGTGTGAAAACACAGAGGTTTAAGTACGCAAGGCATAAGAGAGGGCTGTAAAGGCTAGCTTTTAACAGTTTCAAACCCTTTTCACTTGTTTAAGAATAAGCTTAAGAAAGGAAAACTGAAATAACATTTAAGACCTGCAATTGAAAAGAATCTCAATTTCAACAGTAATGTAAGTTCACAACCCCCTTCCAAACATTAACAAGTGCAACCTACCTTGAATAATTCAAATAACATATGAAACAAATGAGAAGGTACATAGACTACTTGAATCGGCTTGTTTGGAGCTTTAGCTAAAAAAAGAAATAAGAAAATTTATTTTCAGAACAGTATTCTGTAGCATTTCTTTTTACAGGAATAACATGAAACTATAGGCAAAGACAAGTATGTAAGCGTGATCTAATTTTCCAAGTGCAAGGTTAGCACCATGAAGTAAAAACATAGCTTTCAGTTACCGCTATCAACTAAAATAACACATTCTAATGATGGTTTTCAGAGACAGCTATGTCAGCAGACTTTGTTTAGATATGAAACTTCACTAAGCAGTGGTTGGTTTAATATTGACAATGTATGTTAACTATGAGAACTTTCCCATGTAAGTGGGAAATTTTCTTAACACACACAATATTAAAGCATAACGTTTGCTGCACAAAAAGATTCTTAAACAAAGAAAATCACTGTTTAAATATTCTAAGAACTACTATATATTTCCCCTCAATTCAAACATATAAACTGTAAAGTATAAATAAAAATTTGCAAAATATATTTCAAACAATGTCACAGTTCTCTTACTCCAGATCATAACCGAATTGTTTGTCTACTGTTGTCCAGTTGTTAGTGTTCTGGCAGAGGTGCATGGCTTGGCACAGCCCTGAATGCTACAGTGCTAATTGATTCAGCAAGAAATAATACAGCTGCCCTTAATATACTCCAGGACAGTTTTGGTGCTGAAGATGCAGTCACATCCCTGAACAGTCAAATATCTACTGGCATTAAATTATACAGTCACAGCTTGTCAGACTCAGCAGCAGTTCAGACTGAAGAAAAGTCTCTAAACGTTGGCTCCATAAATTGCAGGAAGATACAGCCATTCACACAGAACTTCACCCTTTTTGACACTGAGGGCTAATAATACTGCCAGTTATTACTTTAAGAGATACAGTGGCGAACACTCCTAGGAAAAGGAGAAGACCAAAACAATGCTCTGCAAGCAAGGCAGCTTGCTGGTTTATGACATTATTTTTGTCAGAGTCCATACTCCAATTCTCTTATACATCACCAAAACCAAGGCAGACTGACTTGTAC
The DNA here is from genome assembly GCA_013399095.1 of Psophia crepitans. Taxonomy (NCBI): domain Eukaryota; kingdom Metazoa; phylum Chordata; class Aves; order Gruiformes; family Psophiidae; genus Psophia; species Psophia crepitans. The sequence continues at coordinate 85,049 of VWZZ01002529.1, read as the reverse complement.
TGGTTTAAGGCCTAGAGTACATGTAGAAAATGTTATTGTTGCTCTTTTGAGGTAATCTGCGAAGTTGCTTTCCTTGCGCTGATAATAAGCTAGTTTAAAGGAAACAAGTAACTCTCTCCTCACTTCTTTTTTATGAGGTTCAGCAATTTGTTTTCTCTACTGTTGGATCTTTTTACTTTGGCCTTCAAATGAATTTTGCAGTGATTCCTCTGCTGTAGCACTCAGTACTTTTAGCTCTAAAAATCACTCAGTTTTGGAGGGGGGAAGGTTGGGTCCTTCAGTTTTGGGAGAGGAGCTGGTAGTAATGCACCAGTGTTGACAGTATCACTTTGTGTGGAGAAGTATTTCTACCATCTTAAACAATACTTTGAGCAATGTACGTTCCCATATATCACTCCATTTTAAACGTTACTTATTTGAGACTTCTGCAATTCTGCAGCTGAAATTTGGAAACATCTTAGTTTGGACAGCTGTCCAAAATTTGTGAGAGGACCAGTCAAGACTGGTAACTTAAAAAGATATCTACCTTTTATCAATAGAAATACTGAACAAAATGACAAAAAGAAAAAAAAAAGTCAGTACACTGACAAGGACTGTCTTATCAGTTTTGTAGCATCCAATCTTCATCTTTGCAATCAACTTGAAACAGATTTTCATATGCGATGTTTACGATAGGACTTAAAGCACAGACTATGTAAAAACAGTTTCTAATTTTGCCATTTTACACAGAAGTAGTCACCACTGGTGCAGGGTCTGACAGTGGAATTTACAAGCATACTCAAAATGAAAAAAATTTCAGCTCTGTTAAAATATTAGTTAGAAGGCAGGCATGTTTCCTTCCCAGTTACAACAATTCTTGATCACTTTATTTTCCTTTAAGTGATAGTAAATTCAGTAGATAGCACTCTGCATTCAGCATCAAAAAGCAAACAAACATGTCATGATTATAAAATATAATTCAGGTGCCCACATAGACACATTAGAAGAAAAGTAACTCTGCATACAGGACTGCAGAGTTCAAATTATAACTTACAATTAATTAACAAAACTAGAATTCACAGATATTAGAAATGTTTTTTCTTATGTATATCACTTAAATCAATGTCACAATTACCGTTGAATTCTTCAACTTCCAGATCAGGTGCCACCAGATAGTACTGTTCACACAACATCTTAGCTGTTTCATACGCATCTACAAAACAACGGAACAGAACACCGGTTTATCAAAATCATCTAGAGACAACTAGCAAAGTTCATCCTGTATGTGAAAGGATACAAGCAGAACCCTCATTTAGTATCCAGTTTACAAGCATGAAACTGGTATCCATCCTAATCCCTTTTTCTCTGTATGCTTATAGCCCATTTGTCGAGAAAGGATAAATTCTATTTAAAGCTGTACAAACAAAAGCAGATTACTAGAGACAAGCTATTTTTCATCTTTGTTCGGGGCTTGAAAACCCAAAGAGTATAATCTTAGGTTGGCCATAATATCTACTTATTTGTCATGTCCCAGTAACAATTCAATGCTTGTTCTTTCCATCTCAAATAAAAAAGGATGACATTGTAACCATAAATTCAGTTTTTCCAATGATACTGTTTACAATACTTGATTTTCAAGGTCTTTTGGGGGGAAGCTGAAATTTTTACGACTCTTCATTCTTTTCTACTGAACCAAAAAAAGCCTCCCCATAATCCAAATCAGGCATTATGTATTGTCAAAACACAGCAAGAAAGTTGAAGTCATCTTTTGTTTGAAAGATTTCTTGGTTGTTCCAAATATTCAATTGTACCTCATCTGCAAAAATGTTTTAGAAACAAGCAGCGTTAGCTTAAAGAGGAACCCCAAACTCAAAGATTTTCTAACTACATTGCTTAAGCTACCTTAATGGAAGTGACTTCCTTATAAATGTGGGTTAAGAGCAAGCACATAAACAGATGGGCAGTTCTGCAGACAGAGAGAAGTTCGCAATTGCATTTGACCTCACCCTACATATATCTTCTTCCTCCTGTCCAAAGTGACACTACAAAACAAAACAGTCACTGCCAAGACTCAGAGCTATGTGAGAAACACAAAGAAAGTAAAATCACTAGTCCCCAGAAAGGGCTAGTTACCTGTAATTATTCTCCTTCAAGATGTCTACAGAAGTAATCTATAATGTGTCCTGTTATCTGAAAAAAAAATTATATCACTTGTTCTGACATCTGCAAGGCTGGATGTATCATCCAAGGTTAACACAAATGCTGCTTGAGGTCTAGCAAAATGGAGCTAATCAACACTGGAAATGTTCTTGATCTAGTCCCAGGAACGCCTCACAAAATCAGCTATCCAGGAGGAATCTTTTGTATCACGAAGGTCAGCTCCAAAGACTTTCTAAAAGGGTCCTGTCGTTAACACAGTAAAATGTGCCCTAGTAAAAACATCAAAATCCCATTTAATAACCAAGCTGTACAGAGAACCTCAGCCTTTCCTACATGATCTGCGTCATTTAGGAAAAAAGATGCAGGAATACCTACACTTACATGATATTCTAAGATCATGTCAGAACTTCCGACGGCCTTGGGAGTTTATACTGTGCTTTAGAAAAAAGGAGCGTAAGAAGTGCAGCCACAGTCTTGACTCAGTCATCAAAAGCTGAAGACAGCAATGTAGCTACTATGACCATAAGGCCATCTACATGGAGAAAGGAATATGTTAGCACATTGTGAAGAGTTTCCACATCATAGAAATGAAAATCTGATATGGATCCAGAGGGCAGGAGTCGGATTCTCATTGTGGAGAAAAACTTCAGTGCCTCTGAAAAGGGAATCAGTAACTGTGGGAATAAACCAAAAGCCCTCAATACAGATGTGGGGCAGACACAGTCGCTAAGCAAACCTTGAGAGAACAAAGAGGGTCTGAACAAATCCATTTAGCCTCTCTAAATTTCATGCAGAACTCTCATCCATTTTCAAGAAGCAGCCACCCTAACACCCTTGAGATGAAGGGGAAGGCACTATCACTTCACAGTCCAGTACAACATCCAGCCCCGAGCAAAATAGTGTCACACAGAGTGAGTGCAGTCTTACGTTTTACGTTCTTCTAAAAGCCAGCTCTTTGTCAGAGTCCTAAGACTGTAAAAGAGTCTGCAAAGTGCAAAGCACTTGTCATGTCGTGACTGGAGGTAACAACAAGAGTGAAGGATCTATCAGAACGTCTAAAATCCCAGCTCCAGGAACAAGCCTGGATTTGTTGTAAGCAAAAAATCTTACTGTAGGACAGTCACTGGGATAAAGAGACCCACCTCAGGCAGTTCAGACACAAAACTTGGTGGAGCTGCTTGAAGTAATAAGTGACTGTTTAAATCATTTCTTCGATGTTTGAAGGGCATACAGAGCTTGTAGCTGCCACATACAGTGCCAAAATCAACATCTTAACTCTGACAAATTGCTCAGAATGCCTCCTGTGAACCAGAACATTTTTGAGCTAGCACAGTACACAGAACGTAAATTAAACCCTCCACCAGTTCTACAAGGTAATGGCCTCAATCACCTTGACTCTAGACAGGCTCTCTCTTTAAGGACATTTCATTTCTTTGGAAGACAACACTGGATACTCTTTATGATACCCTTGTTTTGTTAGTGATTATTTCTTCAGATGTGGAAGATTTTGGCTTGAAAACTGGACTGAGCACCTTCTGACACTATACACTCCTCAGTCCAAGGCAGCAACTATGAATTTGATGATCCAAATACAATCAAATATTGCTATTAGAAGGAATATGTAAAAAAAACAACACAACTGTAACGTATACAATGCTGAGGTCAAAGTGGAGTAAGATCAAAAGAAAAAGCTGCTGGGAAAAAAGGCCACCTTAGAGCCAAAAAGAGCTAGAAGCCAAGAAGCCTTCATAACAGTAAAAAGCATTTACATTACAAAGCAAGCTATAACGCAGGTCGAAGTCTGATGTAAGAAAGGTTTCCCTCTTTACCAAAAGTTCAGAGATAGTGAAGGGGAGAAACATATTCTTCCCTTCTTACAGCTGCAAAAACAGCAGTGAAGGATCTAGGGTGGTGTTCACTCCTACAGCAAAACCTGTATTTATTTACAAATACACCCAGAGAATGAATCTCCAATAAACAAGTACTTGAAGTAGACAGCATTGTCTCACATCTACTTCCTAGCATTCTGAAAGCATATGAACATTCACAACATTAAGCAAACAGGATTTATTAAGCAAACAGGATTTCTAACATGACTGTGCCAGATCATTCAGGTACAACCATCACATACATCTCTTCTGTGTAAGAAAGAACAGGCTGTGATATGATCAGATGCACATAGTAATGGGGAGTTTCACTGGTATTTCTGTACAGCTGAGGACATTCTACTGAAAGATCTAACTAAACAAATTGGAAAATTTCACTTACTCTCCAATTTTCTTTAGTAGCAGTATCAGGCAAAAAATAAAAAATAAAAAAAAAAAAGGGCTACATGAGAAGCTGTTTCTAAGTATTTCAGGGAAGAAAAATCTAGTTTTAGTTTTAACAAAAAAGTTTTAACAACTTTTAAAAAGAACTTAAAAAAACTTTAACAAGTTTTAACAAAACACTGAGATACTTAATTTGATATTTAAAAGGACAGATTAAAGTTATTAAAAAAAAAAAAAAGAGTTGTCTATTTAGTTCTGTTAACACATCAAAGGTTTCTCCATTCTCAGTAATGAAGACATAAGAAAGTCTCAATAAGCCCATGGCTCTGTTGGAAGTTCTGCAGTTACGTTTTCTTCTTTTTTTATTATTTATGCATATTCTAAGTTGCAGGATTTTTTTTCAAACCAGCAAAAATACTAACTTCATCTTACCTTTAACCACCTCTGCCACATTACAGTTAGGATCAATACTTCCAATATGTTTGGGATGAGCAGGATTAATATCGCCACCAAAAAGAAGTGCTAAAAGGAAAAAGAAATGGCAGGAAATTGTCTGTTAAACTTGAGGCAGCCCAGAAAGTTTAAATCTGATGGTATCTGAAACTTACTGGATAGCACATCATTTTGTAAAAAGATGCTTCAGCAAATTGCCAGAATCCTTCATTAGGAAGGCTACTTGCCTCCCTTCTCTTTTTTTTTTTCCCTTCTTTTAAATTTTTAATAGCTAAGACTAGTTAAAACAGAAATAGTGGTGTGGGAGGCTTAAGGTGAAAACTTACTTTTCAAATTGGACTATCAAAAATTAGACAAAACTAAAAAGTAAAATGCTTCATTCATACCATTATGTCAGAACAGCAGCACTCACAACAACGAAAATGTTAAAGTAAAAAAGACTTGAGGAACTGAAAGACAGCGTTAAGAGCCTTTTACACTCACCTAAGCTGCATTTTCACAGCTGGCACAGAGATCTCTCTCACTCAACTTTCTCCCTGACTCTCAGCATAGTTCCCCACTCCCTCCTTCGCACAAAGGTCTGGCATTCACCAGATCCTTCACTGCGAGTTTAGCTCTCAAATAAGTAGAGAGGTTTTGCACTTTGTTGCAGAAGTGATTTTCTGCTATTTTAGCGAGTTAGTCAGCTCTGATATGAAACAGATGCAGTACAAGGTGAGCAAAAGATGTAGTCTGAAGGCTTTTCCTATTCCAGTCATGGTGAGCTGGCCATGCACCTTGCAGAACTGCGCTGCAAGAAACAGTCTGACAATAACATATGAAACAGATGCAAACTGCATAAAAACCTGTTTCTGCATTCTGCTTTCTAGCTGTCTTTTTCATCAGTCCTTCAAGATTAATAGTGATCCATCCATGATGGCAAATAACGTTGCTTACTATAGAGAAATTTTACAAAGTTAATGAAACTTTAAGCACCTGTAAGTGGTTTTAAGTTTTAACCATAACTTTCAAATCAGCATGCCCATAGGAAAAGCCATTTCCATTCAATGAAATAAGTTTAATATTTTAGAACTAGTGCAAATTATGGTAACAGCCCAATAATTCTATTAGGACAATATTTTTACTTATTGCTAGAATGCTTCTATGGGAGCCTTTTACCTTGACTTGATTTTATGTCTGTCACTTGTTTGCTCGGGTACAAGTGAAAAATAAGCTGCACATTTGTCTCATTTTGTGTGCACTGCCACGTAGAAGTTAATTGTACACGCACAGCAAGGCATTTGCTAGTCACATAAGAGGTTACTGGAAATAACACACAACTTGTAGCAAAATCCTTACACTACAGTACTCTAGCCTCTGCGTTCCGTCACGTACAATTTCTAAGAGCTCATGAAAGCAGAATACTGGGCAGATAATGAAGCTCTAGAGCTAAAAAGGTACAAGATATAGTAAAAGAGCTCACAGGATTGTTTTTAACTTTACACAGATCACTGTCTACATGGTTGCACATACCGGTTAATAGGAGCTGTGCAAATAACCCCTTTCACTCTAATACGAATATAAAAAAACTTATTAGTGACAACATATGAAACAGAACCTAATGACAAAGGATGTCTAATTCCAGCATTTATTCATAAATAGTGAATAGGAAGTAAAGGGAAACAAGGGATATAATTTAAAACTTGTTAAGAAATACTCAACTTCTTTAGAAGGCAAGAAAGGCTGGATAACTCGCTTAAAAATCAGCAATAAAAATACGTGCAGTGCATAATCTATTCAAAATTTATGGCATCCTTGCATTTCATTATGAAATGAATATCAGCTCTACAAACTATGTTGAGAGAGATCTGGGGGCAGAAAGATACAGCTACTCTACTACTATCTAAAAATACCACATGTATCACTATGCAAGCTGTCTCTGCCAACAACATCAAAAAGTGACAGCCACGCTGACAATTCTAGAAGGAAGCATACCAGTGTTTTGAATTAATTTCTGATAACTGCAAAGTACTGAATTAACCAGTTGCCTGTATATCTTTTACCATAATTAGCACAGAATATTAAGAATTAGTCATGAGTATGAAAAAAAACACCAACAAAACAAACACAAAACAAAGCTATGGCTTCAGGTTTACAAGCAATAACTAATGAGTTCTCAAAGATGAAAAAAGCAATTACTTACTGTGTTGGTTAATAAGCATACGGAAAGAGATGCGGTTGGTGTAGAATCTATCTAGAAAATACTGGATGTTACTGCTAACAAATGGATCAAAGCCATATTTTTCCTTGTATTCAATCACCCCTTGCGCCATGGTTGGAACCACATCATTGTGTCTGTTCCTGACTTTAATTAAAACATCTAAAAAGCTAGAAGAAACAAAATTAGAAACAGCTTGTTAAAAAATATAACTAAACTAAATCTCACTTCTATTTTCAACTCCCCATAGCATAACCATTTTATCTGTTTACTGTCCCTCCCAGTCAACAGAAGATTATCAGAGGGAGGAGATAAAAATATAGCAGTAGCTAAACAAACCCATTTAAAGAGAAACATTTGGTCAACCTCTCACTCACGAGATCTGTGAAATATTTAGGGCCTCAAATGAAGATATTCCTCCCCAAAACACTCCTTTGAATTAAATACAGCTTCACCATTAATGGAGAACAAAAGATTATTTTTTATTGCAATCATATGCAGCATCGTATCTTTCATTCTCTGCAACCAACAGTAGCTGGGAGATCGGAAAGGAAACTCAGGAGAACAACCAGACAGTCGTCCATAATTTCCTGAGACTTTATTTACAGTTCATACTTTATTCCCACACCTCAACCCGTGCAGCGTAACTTTTGAATGCATTGCCTTTACGCGGCACCTATTCTGGTAAGTTTGAGTATGAGGACAGGTAGTTATCACCAGAGTGACTTCTGCTCAGTTCCCCTTAGCACCGCTGGATGGCAGAGCACATGCAACGGTGCTCTGCCAGGCGAGACCTTCCTCGCGGTAGCTCGGGTAGGACATCACTGCTATGGCTTCGAACAAGCACCCACTTAACTTGGAAACAGCTTGGAGGATTTTTGTTCCTCCTGCCGAGGCAGCTCAACACCTATGATCTTCAAAATTCTTGGTTCCCCCCGCCCATGCAAACTCATACATACCTGAAGTATTAATTCTTAATAACTTTGTAAAGCCTAGACATGGAAAATCAGTACTACTCAACTCTGCTACATTCTCTAATATTAAAATATAAAATAATGATTGCATGATTTTGTTTTTTAAAAAAGCACACACAGCAAAATGCAGCTTTCAAAAGAAAGCACAGCTGGGAGAGTCATTCAGCTACGCCTATAGCTTCAGTTTTCACAGATCTTTTTAAAAACAAACACCAAACACAAAGCATTCTCAATAGATTTATAAAAAACACTGAACAGAAATGTATTAATTATTTTTATCAAAAGTAGAATACACACCAGCTAAGGAAGGGATCAGAACAAGTTGGGTTGGAAGGGACCTTTAAAGGTCACCTAGCCCAACGCCCACGCAATGAGCAGGGGAAAGAGCCTTGAGACCACCAAAAGTAAAATAGACTACCAATTAGTCATCACATGTAAAGCAGGTCTTCCTTCCTTTTCATAACCACTTAGCCAAGACACTCAGGTGTTAGTGCACCACGCCATTCTTAACAAGTGATACACTTCTAAAACTATTTCTCCCACTCTACACTGCCAGCTCCAAAGGAATGTAGGATTCATTTTCAGGAGTTTTTTCCTCATCCTCGATCTAACCACCAGTTTTTGCCTGTGTGTTAACAAACAGTTCAGTAGTCTTTCAACACTATTTTGTTGCAGAGAAGAAAAGTTTTAACTGCCTGTTTCCCCAGTCTAAATACTATAGCTATCACTGTACAGAATAACTGTTCTCTTACTTACCAATCTTGCTGACTGGACAGCTTAAGATGTTTTAATGCTTAAAAGGTTTGTAGGCTCTTTTTATGTTTATTAAGTCTTGATTCTGTGTGATCAGTAACCACTGAGACCTGATGTTAGTTTTCAAGACAAGACTAGTACCCGGCTTGTACTCATGCTGCTTCTCTGTGCCAGAACAAGAAGACACCAGCTAAAAACAGAGCTGAGAAGCGGCGCTTACACTCACATCTGAAAGGCAACTGACAGCACTCTCTAATAACTGCCTTTTGCTGACAGCTCTGCTATTTTTTAAACACCTCCACTATCCACAATACACGCAACAGGATGCCTACGTGCTCCATGAGGGCAAACTGTTCACTGACATCCCACTACCAAAGCGCTTAAACGCACAGAGCATGTCAAAGGACAAGCAAGGGGCCAGCAGGTTGGTATGTCTGCTACAGACCGGTCGAAGCTTAGCATGCAAATACAATAAAGGAATTCTTCATTATCACACCAATATGAACAGCTTCCCATTCCACCTTCAAAGATAACTGCGTTCGCTCAAGTGTTTCTATCAAGCGGGTGCTTTTAGAGGACCAAACACATGAAGTACACGGGCACATTTCAAAGCAGCAGGACAGAAATCAAAACACATTTCCTTAATCTTGCCACTCATTCCTTACCACTCCCCACCCCACACACCCCCGAAAGACACAAAGCTTTTACTGTACTGAAACCGTGGGAGAACAATCAGGGAATTTGTAAAACGCTCATGGGATTAATGGGGGGAATACTCCAGAACAGCTCTGAAAATTTTATTTAGCAACGCATGTTTTTTCAAAATGCAGTGTATCGTATTTTCAAAACCACAATGAATAAATAATGCAGTTGGTTCGACAGATGAGAAATTATTAATATGAAGCTATTTTAGTCAAATGAGCTTCAGTGGCTTCTGTATTAACGAAAGAATATTTAAGGCATTACCCTTGTGGTTAAATAAGTTAAGCCTATAGACTTCTGCAAAGACAATTAATAAATATCACAACACAAGTTATTATCTAACTCCCTAATGACTGTATATATTATTCTGTTTTGATCTATCACAGAACAAGAAGTCATAAGAAAGTCAATATAAAGACAAAGGGAATTTTTGCTATGTCTATTTTATAGGTAGCATTATCTGAAAGATTAAAGCAATAAAGTGATGAGTAAACTGAACAAAAAATCTTTTAAATGGAAGATATATGCAATGGAGTTTTTTGATTGGCTGCTCTTTTTTAAAGAAGTGCCAGCTGGTAGCTGAGAATCACCAGAAAAACAGGTACAAGTTCACCCTGAAAGATTTCTCTACTAAAAAGTGTAGCTACTTTCAAAGTGCAAAACTAACTGAAGTAGCATTTCAGATTACTTGAAAGTAACAAAATGGCACCTTTTTAATCAAATCTACTCTAATATTTACTTATTTCAAACTGCTAACAAAATCACTATTTTAATCTCAGTGCTGCAGAAAGGAAAGTTACTTCTTGTTTACTAAGTTTCTCATGCGTGCATTATCTCTGGCGTACTGGCAGCTTATTACTTCAGTTGTTCTCCCTTCCAGGACACTCCCCCACACTCCCACGCATGAGCGCGCCACAGAGAAAAATCAGCAAAGAAACTCAACAGGTACAGGGGGTGGAGTAAATGGTCTTTGAAAGTACATGCCAACAGCATGTTTTGCAAACTCTTCAGTAGTTGAAAAAACAACTTCTGCCTCTGTGTGTTTACCAGGATGCATACTGACACCACAGAAAGTTTCCAACCCTTCTGCCAGATAACATCCTCTACTGAGCGGGGACACCCTATCTTAACACTCCTGCAATCACACTGTTTGCCAAAACTGTGAAAGACTTCCACCTGACTGCTCTGCAGCTTGAGAAAAGGTATTTGTGGTATCAAAAGTGCACAAGTAACCTGACCTTGTGGCATACGCCCGTGCTACTGACAGCAACAGTAATCTGGCGACGCTGTAATAACTCTTTATAAGGTTTGCTCACCAATAGAACATAATAAAGAAATTGAAGCACCTCTGAACCTCTTGATCATAGAAATGCTGAGACAAAAAAAAAAATTCCCTTGAAGGATTTTATCCAACATTCATTAAAAAAAAGTAACACTCATGAACATATATCTGTCCTCAAACTCATACACCAAGAGCAGAGGTAAGCTGGGCCACTCTGGAAAGCATCAGCATTATTTTACTCTCTGCACTTACTCGTAGCTGTTCACCCTCCCCATTGCATTGGCACTGCTGTCCTTGTTTGTAGGCCACAAGGTCTAACAGTTTAGGGACCACAGGGCTGAATGGGGGCTATTTTCTCACCAGATCAATTTCCCAAGTCACTTCACTTGCAGGGCTTCATAGACAGCTGTACCAGTACATGGGAAATATCTAGAAACCCATAACACTGACCAAGTGGTTTCCTCAGAAAGAGAGCCCAGATTCTGAGAATACCAGAGCAAGCTCCCCAGACAAGCAGAGATATAACACAAGTAGTCAAGGTGCAGTTTTATGTTCTACTGATCAAGTCATTCTGGCATTAACTGAAGAACTACTGCCAATATTGATAAAGCACGTCCATGGACGCTGAACCTCTTTAGAAGATCATTTCAGCACCCCTTCTCTCCTGTGCTACTGTGACCTCAATTAGCCCTAGCCCTAACAGACACTGAAGTCTGCCTCAGCTGGACAAAAAGATGACCAAAAAGACTCATCCAAATACAAAAAAAAAAAAAAAATCAACTGCTCTGTAAGTCTTCTTGCCTTGTGAGTGCTTGAAGTGGACACCACATTCAGCTCCAAACAAAAGCTGCTTCGTGGTACTGGGGCCAAAGTACTCCCATCCAGGTAAGCCTCAAATTTTGTGATGCTAATTAAGCTAAAGAAAGAAGAGATAGGGGTCATCACGAAATGTGTCAGTCATCCGATGCACACAGGCCACTAACAAGGATGGGCACTACAATGACCTATGGATGCAAGACTGGGTCTTCTGTAATATGAAGTATATGTTATGTAAGATCAATATGAAATATGCACGCTTCTACGATGTGTTCAATGCAGGAATGAGGCAGCTGAGAGGAACCAAGGGATAAAACATGATCCAACCCCTCTTCATATGCTACAATATGCAAGGTTCTCAAAGTGATACACTGCAGATGCTGCTAAGACAAGAAAGGCTCTGGTTCAAAGGACCAGGCATACCTTACAGAGTGAACTTCCACAGGTTCTTCTCTAAGCAAACCAATCTGGTTGAAGAAAAGTACTATTCCTATTCATGCATCCCTAAAGACACCACCCACAAAGTCCCAAATAATGGCTCAAATTCTGTATTAAATGATACAGGCATTTGCAAAACAATAGAAAAGCGTTATATAAACATAAATGAACTCAGACATGTGTTTTCTTCCACTGAGTAGTTGTTCATTAACAACTAGAGTTCCTGATATTTCTCCTCTGACCACAAGGCATAACAGCAGGATAGGGCTAGTCAGCAGCAACATGGAATAGTGGTACAGGAGTTGAAAAAATTGTTAGATTTATCCATGAATTATTACAGGATAAATATGGACACAGTTAAGAGTATTTCTGAAGGACATAATTCACAAAGAATATTAGAATAATAGCTAATTACAGCTCAACATCCAGCATAGCCTTCAGAAAGGTAGGAATAGATGACATGCAAAGAGCAGGAAGTAAATCTGACTTTCTAATCTTAGGTAGCCTATCCAATACTGTCAAGGTGAATAAATTTGCTCTATAATCAGATAACACATCTTTCACCTCTTTTCACAGACCAAACCCAGTATAAAAGATGACTCTTACTGTCAAAGTCCCTAGCTGGACTTTATCTCAGTAGGTAGCAAAAAATTCCCAACATGCTTATTGTATGTACTTAATCACATACAATACAGTAATTGCAAGATTGCAAAGATTTTAACAGTTATATTGAATGAGTAAATATTTGGTTCATCATCAAATATTTGGTATACCATACTAGTATAGAGCATCTCAAACAATATTTCCGATTACCACAAAACAATATTGCAAAAGTATGTTATCCATACACCAGAATCAGATAATTCATTTTATAATTATCAGACTCTAAAAAGGGATCTCCAAGAAAACTGTTCATCAATCTTTTGGGAAAAAAAAAAAAAATATAGATCTACCTTGAACCTCTGAAGTCCATAAAAAGCTGAAATTCAATTAGCTAAATACAGAACATCTTAGATGGTACTAGAAGCTACATAACCACCTTGTCTCCACCTATACATCCAGGACATTATAGGCTTGATAGAACCTGTGTTACACTTGCCAGGCTTGCTTAGATGTCTACGACAGCTTATAACATCTCAAAAGGCAACAGACACCTAAGTTTTGGTAACTTAATCCCACTCAAAATGTTCTTCTAAGTCAAGCAGTCGGGAAACTTACTGCTGAACTAGTCAAACAGAAATTCTTGTCCCATCGGTAAAGAGGCTGTAAATACAGAATCACAAAACGTAACAGCTAGAGGTAGTCAAAAAGTTCATCTAGTTTACCTGCCACAGAATAGACATGCCTAGAATATCACTGAAAGCTATCTAATCTATTCTTAAAAACTTTTAAAATAGGATGCTCTATGGCCTTCTGAAATGGTCTTTTTCAGTCTGTTTTTACTATTAGAATTTGTACTTTTTGCTCTGTGTACAATCTCAACTTGAATAAAAATCAGCCATTTTTCAATTCTCCAGTTCTTCTTAAAGCAACGAATCATCATTTATTACAATGACTTTTTTTTTTTGCACACTGACTTCCAGTGGCTCACACTTCAATCTCTTTCGCCAGTCTAAACAAATGCCTTCAACATTATTCAGAGGTGGAACTATCCAAGTCCCTAGTTCTTGTTCCTTTCACATCAATATTATCTGTGTGTGTTTTAATTTCTTAGTAGGTAATACCCAGAAACCAAGACAGTGTTCCAGCTTAGCACTCACACTGAGAAAAGTTACTTTCCCCTTGTTCAATAGCACTACAATTCACTCAGTCTACAACCCTTAGGGCTCCTTCTACAGTTCTGCCTCACAGGGCATTTGGTACTTGTGCACTTGAGTTTCTCCTGCATGCATTGCTTGATACTTAAAAAAATAAAGTGTAAAAATCTCAGATAACATGCCCACAACCAAAAGAGTATAACATCTAAAATGCATTACCCAGTAAAACCCTTCCTTAACCTAGCATAACATTGCAGTTAATGTATATGAAACTAACTGAAGATAAAACACCATTTTTGCACAGCACAGGCCACATCTTGCATAAACAGAGCATTTGTTGGACTGCAAGATGAACTGTTTTATGAAACACTTACTATAAACCACTGCTTGATCAGGCAAGATTTCCAGAGCTTAAAAGGAAATTCAAGTTTAAAAGACAAGCTACCCTAAGAAAACTAATTAACTGAACAAAAAACCTGGAAGAAGTAATCACAGAATGGTTTGGGTTGGAAGGGATCACAAGGATCATCTCGTTCCAACCCCCTGCCATGGGCAGGGAACACCCTCCACTAGACCAGGGTGCCCAAAGCCCCATCCAACCTGGCCCCGAACACTGCCAGGGATGGGGCCTCCACAGCTTTTCTGGGCAACCTGTGCCAGGGCCTCACCACCCTCACAGGAAAGAATTTCTTCCTAACGCCCAATCTAAATCTCTCATCCTTCAGTTTAAACCCATTCCCCCTTGTCCTGTCGTTACACGCCCTAATAAACAGCCCCTCGCCAGCTTTCCTGTAATCTCCTGAAACAAAGTTGACTGCTCTATGTTACAGGGTAACCATAGTGTTGGGGTGGTTTTTTTGTTGTTTGTTTTTAAGTCCAATACATACTTTACATCTGTTCTCACGTGTGGGCTTTTTTTCTGTTTTATGCATACAAATTTCAAGGAAACATTCTAATGAAGATTTTAATATGATTTTGTTGAAAAAGAAAATTGGCTAGGCCTTCCTTTCTTCCCAAAACATAGTATTATTCAATGAGGTAGGTGGGTTTACACCAATAATTGAAGTCCACTGAAAAAGCTTTTAGACAAAAACATTGCCACATTGAATGTTTTAAAACTGAGAAACTTCAAAGTATTAGTGTGCTAATATACATTATACACATAGTACTAAGCCCAATGTATACTAAAACAACATTTTAGTCCTAAGTATTTGCTATGCACGTATATTCTCACAGGCGTGTCTTCTCAATACAGCCTTGGAGGAAGCATTTCATGCCATTTGTTAAACTATCAGACCATGTAAATGTAAAATACATTGTTCAAAAGCACTTAAGATTCTTATAGGCTCCTCCAGATTGCAATTTTTGCCATTGCTGAACAAATTCTACCTTACAAATAAGATTAGTGTTATCCTATAATACAAAAACGCTTGGTTTTTTGAGAGAGATTATTTTAAAATGAACTATGACAAGAAAATAATTTACTCACTCATCCAGAACATGAGGATCCTCAGGACTTTTATTTTCATATTCTAAAAGTTCAAGAAAACTCTGCATGTACCTGAAATAAGCAAAAATGATAAAGAAGGAATTAAAATACTTAAACCTAAATTATTTTTGAATTTTTTATAATTTTAAGACTACAACTTCAGCTGAAATAACAGAAGCACAGGCTAAAACGATGTGGGACGCTGCAACAAAGGGAAAGAAAGCAACTACAATGTATTATATTGAGTTAAAAAGTATTATTTATGATCCTACAGTCCAAGATTCAGGAAAACCGCTATATAAATCAAGCTGAAGTTAACAGAAGCATTCCTTGTCTTCAGGTAGATCTGTAATTTCAGTTAACTCAGTTCATCCCTGGATCTCAATTTCCTGGTCACCCACTCTGTACAGATGTTAGTTTGCTCCCACATTCCTCAGAGCGCGATCCAACCTTCCTTCCAAAAAGAAGCTCCAGGAAACATTCTTCAAAAGTCGTGTTAACATGGCCGCACCAAGCTGGTCCTACAACAGTACTCCAGAAGAGCACCTCAGGCCACATGACTCAACCCTCAGCTTCATAAAAACCTAACTTTTACACAACACCGCTCTCTGAAACTTAAGAGCCACAGGGGTACCAGACAGGACCCAGAAGATTTAAGGCAAAGTACCACCCAACATGAACACGGCCAGCCTGCTCTGGCAACAAGCCCAACACCAGTATAAATGCCTCCACTGGGCCCAAGGACCAGGCATCACCCCCTAAAGCAGGTACATTCAGCAGCATAAATGTAGCTTTAAAGATTACAGAACTGGGACCTATTTCTTGAATTAAATCACTCAAGGTATCACACACACAAAAGGCAGGGTTTCACCATTACCAAAGGGAGCTGTCATTCCTCTTCCTTTTGCCCTGCTTTGGTTCCAGGTCAAGCACTGTCACTTACACTGTGAGAACATCAATGCTAATCAGATGTTTGTGTCAACAGCCGTAACTCCCTGCAGTAGCAGAACAGCCAGTCAGATAGGTTGGCTTAGGGGCTGTCTGGATTTTTTTTTAGTATTCTTGCACATGAAATCAACTCATAGGAAGGTCTGACCAGCTAAAGAGAGGCACAAGAGAGGAAAGACAACCATAAAGCCTACATAAGGAAAAGCAAAACAAGTAACCCCTTTCAATAGCAGCAACGCATTAGATTGACTCAACAGAACAGTCTATGCATAAGCTGAGTGCCTACAGGGCTGACACCAGTCACTGAAGCTTGGACAACTTCATGTTACAACGAAAATCTCTTTTGGTAGCCATTCTATGTTAACATCAGCTTAAGCAGGCCATGAAACTTCACTCTACATCTTCAAGGTACAGCAAAGCTTAAGAGCACTGCTGTCCACATGACTCCGTCCAGAACCACGTGCTGCCACTTCACCCCGCATTTCAGTTCCAGCCATCACAGGTCACTGCAACATTTCTCCAGAGGGACTGACATTTTCAACACAGTCAGCACAGGAACATTAGCTTCTGTTCCTCTCTGTGGTTCTGCCCTACTACAACTGTCACAAGTGACTACAGAAATCCCCCAAATGTTGTTTGTTAGTGATGAGTTTGGAAAGTAGCTCACGTCCCTAGCACTGCTTGGTTTAAAACATGTTCTTTTACACTGCTAAGAGATAGTACCAGTTTAGAACCACCATCACACCACACTCCCGAGAATTCGGGACATGGTCAAGGGTTGCTTCAGGGAACAGGCAATAACTTAAGGAGCCATAGCCTGCTATCCACTGAAGATGAGTTCCTGAAGAGTACAACATTTTGCAGTTAGAAAGATGCTGAAGCACTTCTAACTGCAGAGACAGTATACATGATGTAGGGGATAGCAAGGCAGGGGAAGAATCACCAAGACCAACAGCTGGAGGAGGGACTGAGTTTCTGAAGGAGCAAATGAGAACTAGCCTGTTTCGAGAATGTGAAAAAAAACTGCTTTACTTTCTGAACTCAGCTGCTTCACCTGCAAGGCTTAACGTCTAACAAGTTATGATCACCCTCACTACTTTGTTTCAAGGAGGTACACATTCTTCAACATCATCTGCCTCATATGAATCAAGGTCAATGAAGTTAATCATGGGTACAGGACGGAAAAAAGGAACCGTTATTGCAGTGAGCAAAACACAGTCATGAACAATCAGCAAAGGAACTCCAAAATGAAAGATCGGAAAGTGGTGCACAAGGCCCTGAGGCAGTTCAAGGCATCATCAGTTTGGCGCTACAGAGGCAGTAAGATGAGCTTTTGACTCCTCACCAAACCAGGCAATCTCATGCAGAAGCAATGCTTAAGACCCATTCCTATGCCCAGTTTTGCACTCTGTCTAGTGAGCGTGTGACACTCCAAACCCAATCTTTGCTACCTCCTTCACCATTTGCTTGACGGGTGATGAGAACATATCTAAGCCATTCGATCCATACTTGTCTCAAAGAGGAAACTGACTTTGTGAATTTCTCCTGTGAACAGAGGAAACTGTATCATTCATGTGGCATCCTTTTCTTACAAAAACAGTTAGGAATGAGAAAAGCTATGTAGCTTGACTTAGTCAAGACCATCACCATCATCAAGCTGGACTAGTTCCCTCGTGCTGTGGGTTGTAATATAACAAGAAAGTGAAGATCTTCCTTTGTAATTAAATAAATATTTGCTGTCTTAAATTTGTTTGTGTGGTAAATCAGGCAAAATATTTATTTGATTCTATAGAGAAAAGCAATCTACCCCAAAAACACCTGCATGATTTCTGTGAAGGAGTCTTATTCTATTCCTCAAATACAGGTTGATCTCTTGCCACTCCATGACTGTGTCTACATTAGCATTTTTATTTGCAAATCTAAACCTGTGGTATGGCTTTGAAATTAATCCCCCCAAAATCCTCACTTTTGGCACTTCTCAGAAGATACCAAAACTGGTACTTGCTGCAGATGTGCATCAAATGTGTGAAACCCTAGGTAGCCATTATGACCTGAACCAATGGGTGGACCAAAAGGCTATGATTTCTCCAGCACAGGCAGAGCACAAACCATGCCAGGAGGTGGACAATGAACTGTCACAAGTACCCTCCACCCCGTAAAGCGTTTCTTGTATCACATAAATGCTGTGATACAACCACCCCTCTACTTTTTATGCTTCCCTCTCTCATCCTTTCAAACCTTCCTCCTGGTCTGAAATCCTTTCCCATCCTACTTCAATTTCTGTTGCCATTCTCCCTGTTTTGTGGAGGCCTTTATTTCTTTTTCTTGCCATCTTTGTTTTTCCCCACACCTCTAGTCCCCTCCATTCTTGTGAGGGCAACAAGAGCCCTTTCTGCCTCCCAGAACATTCAGGGCTGCAAGCCAGCTTTCCAAGGAAATTCAGAATCACATAATCAGTTAGGGTGGAAAACATCTTTTGAAATTATCTAGTCCAACCTCCCTGCTCAAGCAGGGTCCACTATAGCAGGCTGTCCACGACCAGTTGGGCTTTTAATATCTACACACATGGAGCACCCACAGCTTCTCTGGGGAACCATCTTATGGCAGTTTGATCACCTTCACTATAAAATGTTTTTTTTTCTTATGTGCAGATGGAATTTCATGTGCTTTAATTGGTATCTATTGCCTCTTGTCCTGTCACTGAGCAGTACTGAGAAGTGTCTGGCTTCCTCATCTTCCTTCTCTCCTATTAGGTATTTATACACATTGATAATATCCCCACCCACCCAAGCCTTCTCTTCTTCAGGTTGAAGAGTCCAGACAGCTTGCTGAATATCTCCAAGAGATATCCAGCACTCAGCTTCCTCCCATGTGAAAGATGGTTCAACAAATCTGTGTCACGAAAGAAGTGACAGCTTCTCTTGGCGAAGTCAGAGGAGGTTATTAGTAAGCTGCTCACCCCATCTGTCATCATACAAAATTATCAAAGTCCTGTTTCTGAAAATCCAGGACAACCACCACACTTGAGAAGCAACACAGCAGGTGCTTTTTGCTACCGACCTCCTACCAGAAATTTTAAACATCAGCAATCCTGTGCTGATGCTGAGGATAAAA
This sequence comes from Psophia crepitans, assembly GCA_013399095.1. NCBI lineage: Eukaryota > Metazoa > Chordata > Aves > Gruiformes > Psophiidae > Psophia > Psophia crepitans. The sequence continues at coordinate 65,717 of VWZZ01002529.1, read as the reverse complement.
GAGCAGTATTTCTGGTACTGAAGGTAGTTGATACCTGATTTTTGTGCTGTGTGTGGATTGGTTGCCAGTCGTTACTGGTACACTGTATTGAGATTCGTACTCTCTGCTAGTGTATCCAGGACATTGGTGCTAAGGCTGCTGCCTCTGCAATAATCAAACATCACTACTCCTGTGTTGAAGGATCAGTACTTTTACTAGAGTATCAGGCAGGGGCAAGCCAAGTGTTTCTCTCATCTAATACAGGAAGTAACTGTGCAGAAAACTGTCTCAGAAAAATACTAAAGCAGGTCTGAAACAGAAAAAAAGCTGCCAAACGCGGTCACCAGCCTTCAGCGCAGCCAGCAGGCAGAACTGCTTCTGAGGTTATTACGTTGCAGGCTCAACACAGCACCAACTAGGAACTGAGAGTTTCTGAAACAAAGGAAAACTACACAAACTAAATGCTCTAAACTAAGGAAATTCATAAATGTGCTAAAGTAATTTCTCTTTAATCTCTGTGGTGATGGAGAAACTATGGAAACAGGCAAAGCATTTCCTTTAGACAGAATTAGCTATAACATTTAGATGTGTCTTTCTGATTCTGCAAGTTGATATTACTTTAGAAGTCAGGTTCATTGGCACAAGCACCATATCCAGCAAGTTAAACGGACCAGCTCCGAGAAAAAGTTATTAACTTTGAAGCTAAGTTGCTGAAATTTCTTCAATCACTTTCACTATTTCTTCCAATTTCTTGATTAAATGAAGTTAGAAAAAAGGAACCTTAAGTGAAACAAATCTAACCCACTGCCCAATGACTAGCACTCTATGTCACCCAACCTGGGATGTTGTAATATCCTGTATATTAGCCCAAGTCTCTAAATAGAAACTCAGAGCTGCAAATGCTGTACATCTTTTTCTTTTATCTGGTTGTGATTTACAGTTTTTTTACACAAAATTAATTCCCCCAGCTCCCTCCCAAGCAGCTCAAAATTTAAACAAGTTCTTACTTAATTTTAAGGAAATTTTGTAACTCTGATTAGCTGTAATAAGTAATTCACAACATCGCCTCATCACCAACAACAGTACACTCTGCCTAACTGCGTAGAGTCAGCAATGCAGTTCACTCCTGTAATAGCTAGTTTGTGCAAAAAGGTCATTCTCCTTTCGTACAATTCACCTATCTCCTTGAATTTTCTTTTGATTTGAACTGTGGGTGCAGATATGGATAAATGAAGGTAGTAACTATAGGATTTATCATTGAAAAGCAAGACCTTGTGATGTTTTAAACACACTTCACACAAAATCATCAGCCAGCTAGAATAAAGGAGTACCAGAATAATGGATGATTTGCTATATTCTTAGTAAATGAATACAACTAAACAGGACATAAATCTACAAAAAACTAAACCAGCATAGATGGGGAAAAAAAAAAAGAGAATGTCAGTCATTTTGCTGTCTTCAGTGAGTCATCAAAAGCAGAAATCAAAGCCTAGGAACTTCAAATCTGTTGTCTTCCTGATGGGCAAGCTCTTTAGTTTCAAGCACCGTTTAGCCTTGTTCTTCTGTTAATTACTGCCAGGTAGACTGAGTTCTTGTTAGTCTGCCAAATGTAGGAATTCTAGAATGGCCATTTCATACATGAAATCACTGTAAATGCTCATAACGTCAGCTCCAGATTTTTATTTTTTTTTTAAACTCAGGCAAGATACTTTTGCTTTTTCCCCTATGTGTACTTCACTAAGATTTTCCTTTAGAATTTCTCTAACACCAAAGCACTGAAAAGATAAAATGTATCTCCATGGTAACATATCTTGTTAGCATACTCTGAATGTAAAAAAAAATAGAGGAAAAAATTATTAATCCCCAAACTGTACTGATTAATCTAACGGGTCTTTCCAAGGAGACAAATGGAAATGTATAGCCTTTTCCAGGGAAAAGTGCTCAAGAAAAGCAGAGAAATTCATTCAGGGTTAATTAAAATATGAATTTTAGATAGGACTGAACAGCATATTGTGCAATCCTCACTCAGATATTTCACAAGCTCTAACCTTATCCATTGTAAGATTTTATTGTAACTATTTCCCCTCATCACATCACATTAGTGACGATATCATTTATTATGCAATTCTGCCACGCATTCGATATCCTACCTGCAGTGTACTTTAGCTACAGAGTACTCTCTCAAAGCTGGCCTAAAAATGGCCCACTTCTTCAGAACTAGCAAATTGTCCATTAATTTTGAAAAACTGAAAGTTGCTGATTCCTAGCACACTCATTGATCTGCCCACTATTTGAAATCACCGCAGCTCACAGACAGAACATGTTAACTGTGTAACTGTGTTATTATTTTGGTTTGTTTTATTTCTTCCCTTGCTACTCCATGCAAAACATGCACATACACTGCTATAAACCCAAACTGGGGCAGAGCTAATGTTTTACCTTTGCACAGTCTGAAACACAAAACATTTTTTTTGTTCATAGTTCACTCTATGGATAATGCCAGCTTTATTCAGAAAAAGCATAGCTCAGTAGCACAAAGGAAGGACAGCTGTCTTACCTATCCTCATTGCTGCACACATCAGGCTAAGGAACCCAGAAAGGAAGGGAAAAAAAAAAGCACTTTTCCTGAGAGCAGCCAAGCAATCAGTTGTAAAATCTGTTAGGCAGTGCAGCTGAAGAGTGTGGAGCAGGCAAAATGCCTACAGCATGACCATGAAGATGTATTAAAGAACCAAGAGGAGAACAAGGCTTGTCTGCAGCAGGGAGCATCTTCTCAGAAGTGACAAGATGAGGTTGTTTCCCAAGGGACCTGTAAGAGACTAGGAAATTCATGCAATCCAGAATGTCACTGCCTGGCTGGACAGAGGATTGAGGAGGAAGGATCCATGATGTAGAGTAGACAGGGTTAATTTGTTTTGTTACTACACCAAACCTAAGTTCCATCTATTTACAGAGCCACCTGTCCTGTTTTCAGGAGAGATAGAGTTAATATTCTTCCTAGTAGCTGGCGCTCTGTGTTTCGGATTTAGGATGAGAATAATGTTCATAACACACTGACGTTTTCAGTTGTTGCCAAACAGTCAAGGACTTCTCAGCTTCTCACACTGCCCTGCCAATGAGAAGGCAGTGGGAGCCCTAGAGCTGGGAGGGGACACAGATGGGACATGTCTTTGGTAGCCTGTGGCAAATGTACATCAAATTTTTTGTTTGCATATAATAAATTGCCAAGCTTCCTCACCTGTGGCATAGTGAAAATAAAGGATCATGAAATTCGATCTGAAAAAAATTCTTACTTCAAGTATCAAACAAATGCATCAAGAAAAGGTTTCTTCATTTTACAAGTACATAAACCAGCTGAACAGCTAGATTTATATTTACTTATTCTACTGCATAAAATTCAGGAATCTCTCTAGATATATCTAAACTGTAGGTTAAGAAATTGTAAATGTTTCAAAAGCCTCTATCAGCATGGCTGCATAATACTCAAGGTCATTCACGTTGAAGTTAATAGAACTGTTTTGTTTTGGTCTTTTTAAAAGCTGATAGAGTAAGTGTTGCCCTAGCTTTATCACCAGTATATCACTAGGACTTCTAATCTACATGTAAATGATCAAAAAAGCAATTAAAAACCTCTAAACAGATAAATAAAAAATGAACTCTTGAAAGTTCACATCTATAATCAGGAAACAACACGCTACAGTTACTTTTGTTACTTCTGATACAAGATCACCAAAATATTTTTACATAATCTCAGTGAAGATGTTTATTTCCACAAAAACCCAGGATCAAAAATAGAAAGATACTATAACAAACATTTTGATTTCAAACTTCTATCTCTGGATTGCATGTCCTCTTGAACTTGTCATCACACTGAAGTCTGATATCATGGCTCATTTAACAGAAAACTGATTATCAGTCTACAGCTGTGATAGTGCAAATCACATTACCATATAAAAGGTATTATTTGGATAAGTATCTTACAGACATTATATATTCTAATACACTGGAGACTGCTTTTTAATTTTTTTTTTATAGTCAGTAGTATCTATTATAGCCATAAAAATCATCCTATGAGTCCTCAAACCTCTAAACAAAAATTCTGAAGGGGTCATCAGCTCTAAAAACCCATTTGGTTCCTTTGCCAGAAGTGATCCAAATGTTGCTTGACACTGTATTAGCAGGGCAGAAGCACATGCCACAGAACATAAAATTAAACTAGAAGAATTATGTTGTAGAGTCACTACAGAAAAATTATTTGCTTTTCTTCATTCACCTACTTGCCTACATTGCACTAAAGACAGCTTCACAAGTCATCTAGATCAGAGACCAGCCGAAAAGGCCTGCATAATCCTTTTCCGCAAACCAGCTACCAGTAACATCAGACAGATGACACAAGCCTTCAGCCCTTGCAAGCTGCCACTTAACCACAAAGTGATTGCTGTTGGGTGGCTCCACAGCATTTATTCGAAGCCCTTAATCATTATGAAGTGGTCATCAAGATGGTTAGTATTACCTTTCACCAGACAAACACATTTAAACTAAAGTACACAAAATCACATATCCTAACTTACACTTTTTAAGTCTGAAGCTTAGTAAATATGAGGCCAAACCCAGCAGTCAAGTCAACGTGGAATTTCTTGGCTTAATGGCTATGGCTGAAACCAACAGAAGCCTACAACACTAGTTGCAACTCACACACCTAATACATAGGCTGTTATGCACAAAGGGAAGTTTTTTTGTATACTATTAAGATATCTTTACAATAATTCTTTGGATCAAGTATTTGCAGATAAAGAGACAATAAATACCCCATGAACAACAATTTTTTACAGCTTAATACATACAAGGCAGTAGTATCCAAACCTCATTGAACATGCAAGTAGACTAGAAATTAATTAGTGTGGAAAAGATGACAGGACTTTGAATCACTTCAGAGATACACTAGTTATTACAATAGAGAATGTTACATACTGGACAACACCAGATTCTTGTCCCATTCCATAACTTCCACTGAACACCAGGTTATGTTTTTAAAGATTTAGCAATGAGTAGGAACAGACGAGGTTTAAATTTTCTTTCAGTATTTTTGACAAAGGAAGAGTAAGGAGAAAGAACAACTATTTTAAGAAGTCATGGGTGCAGTAGAATAAGGAATATTTTAAAAGCTTGCTCTTGGAAGTTATTGACTGCTTCTAATTATCTGGGAGACAACAGTATGCTTTTACTAACTTACAAGATTAACTTAAAAATTCTTATCCCTAAGACCCATATTAAAGTATTTACTTAACATTAGACAGAAGAAAATGGAACTTCATTTGACAAGAAACATGCATTATAAACAATTCAGGGCAGAAAACAGACTTCAGTTCAAGACAATTCGAGAAGCGTTGCAAGTGAAGCAACACGTGTTAAGCTTTACACCAACTTCTCAATTCGTCTTTTTTTTTTTTTTTAACTTACCAACTCTGTACTAGCCCAACTGAAGGTCTGTTAAGTAAGTTATCAGGCAACAAATTGACTTCTCTCATGGTGTTAGCTAGTCGCACAGGAAGTTCTTTCCGCAGAAACATGTATGAAGTCTTCTCACATGCATTGTCACGACCTGTCAGAAGAAAGGGGAAAAAAGCACACCCAGATGTCTATCACAGCAGATCAAATGTTAGACTTCCCAGTGCTAGAAGATTAAACAAATTAAAATAAATCACTTGTGGAAATAAAACCAGTTTAATTTCTTTCAGTACCCACCTTCACTTCCCTCTCACTCTCAAGACACATATTATACTTCTATCTTCCTAGAGCTTAACCCCTTTTATCTAATGTTCTTCCCGATTTCACATCATTTCACCCTCTTTCTTAGAAGTAAAAACCCCATAACAAAAACCTCTCCTCCTATTAAAAAAAAAAAATCAAATACCAAAGAGTGGATATTAGCTGGAAATAAACCCCCCAAAATATTAGCTTTTATAAGTATAACTTTTCTACTAGAGAGAGCTTTTTAAAAGCGCCACACTGGTAACGAAGCGTAAGGACTGAAAATAGAGGGACAAACCAGAATGGCAACAGCTGGCTGACGTTTTATGTCACAAGGTCTTCAAACCTACTAAGTACTTCAACATTTCAGCAGTACCTGGAAAGACCAAAGGTCATCACCCCTCCTAGGACTAGACTACAAGATGCTCACTAGCCACCTGGGAAGACAGTTCAGTGCTCATCACCACATTGCAATTTTAAAAAAGTTGCAGCTGAAATTATCTTGGACTTTCAATTTTAAAACAGATTTTAATCCAGCACAATATTTTGAAAAATAATAATATCTCACAAAAAGCCCAGCCCTCAGAAAGCAAATAAAAGGGATCCAGCAAAACAATAATACTTTGCTGTGAACCTAGCTGGAACAGAGATAATTCTCTGGTGCCGCCCTACATGAACCAGAAGACTGACATGACTAATAGCATTTTTAAGCTACACTAGTTCCCGTAGTACCTATAAAACTTTAACTACAAATATCTGAAAGTATGAGATGTTAAGACTCTTGCCTAAACAGTTCTAATGGAAGATTAAGCCTGACTTCACACACTTTTTTGCAGCATTTCACAAGTAGGGGAACTCCCCACCACAACTAATTTCTAAGGAGTCCAGGTAAATTAAAAAACAAAAATCCATGTTTCACTTGTAATGAACAGTCAGTATTGTGCTTTCATCTAGCAAGATAGCAAATACCTTTTGTGATGATCGCCAGTACAACCACCTCCAAAATTTTTGAGTGAAGGCATAATACAAAAGCTGTAAATTACATTCAAGCAAACCACAAAGTGTTAAAAGCACTACTAGGCACATAATCACTGAGATTTGCAATTTGAAAGACTCAAGTAGAATGCAGCCAGCACAATCAAGGTGCTACTTTTTAAGACAGTCCCATTATAATCAGCTGAACAGCAGAGTTTTCACCTTCTTTGCATATGTAACGTGCATTGATGGATTAGTTCCCAAACTGTAACACAAGCTCGGGGGAATATGCAGCAAGAATTAAGAGTTTCCTTTTTTTCTTGCTCATTTAGGTATCACCAATCAGTGGATCATTAAATTCTATTAGTGTCAGCAATTCTATTATTGTTCTTCCAGCAAACATTTGGACTTATTTTACTTATCTGCATTTTCATATCTTCTATTACAAATACACAGACATCCTGTCAAAACTAGACAAAGGAAACAAGACATTACATTGCTGTTGTCTGTGAAGCACAGTCATGATTTCAGAGTTCAATCCTTCATTGAAGTTCGACACCAATTCAATTACAATAGAGTACAGAGCCACTCATTTGTTCACAAGTTGTTGTATATAGTAGGTCTTTGTGGCTGGACAGCAGGAAAGACTCCAACTAGCTCACCCTACAACTTCTGGGCTGGAAAAGTCCTGAGGAACAAACACAGTGACTCCTTCATCCCACGAGTGACCGAGAGTAAGCTTAGTTATTTTCTAGGCAAGAAAAAGCAAAAGGAATGAAAGACAGCCCAGCAGAGAATGAGGAAATGGTGAACAAGAAGCCACAGCCCGCGGGAGTGTGTGAAAGGGCACGGGGGGGCCCTTCACAGACACCGCCCCAGGTTTGTGCAAGGCAGACAAAAGCTGCTAGACAGGCAAGCAGGACTGGCCCAAGTGACCCACTTCCCCTCCTATGTGCAGGTGCAGGTTCAAAAGTCTGTCTCACCCCAGCGGTTCTAAACAATCTTTTTAAGGAGTTGCCGTGCTCTAACGTACAGGTACGTTTTAGGTACGGAGCCTTTTGGGGTCCCTCTGCACGCTCAGTGCAGGAAAAGGAACGGAAGTTCTGTTTCGAGCCTGCCCAAGCTGGAGGCTTGCTTCACCCGAACATCAGTACAGCTTTTTGGTTTGGCGCACAGTCAGAATATCGGCTGTGTAGCGGAAGGCAATTTATCCGAGAGACTCCACAGAGTTACTTCAGCTTCTAGCATAAAGTCAGTTATCGGCTTGACAAACAGCACGTGCATGGGAAGAGAAAAATGACTGACTGCTAGAAGCTGCAATAATTACATACCCTTCAGCTTTTGAAGCAAAAAGCATACTGTGTCCTAACAGTTGCTCCTTGGCTGCTGTTCCTCACAGGCGTGCCTGTACAACCCCATTCGTCAAAATGAGGGGCATCCTACTAAGTACAAAAAATAAAATCTGACACTAAGTTAGGCATTTTCTTAGTAGACTAACTTGCATATGATTTAAGTTCTAAAGATCTTTTTTCCAGACATGATATTGTAGTTAGCTGTAATGCCACTTTTCCACGTTTAGCACACAGTCAGGTACAATTTTTTTTTCATAGGTTGGCTTTATTTTCAACATGTACAGCATGCTTTCCTGATTTTAACATCATTCCAGCTGGGTCAATACACATAGCCAGAATCAGAATCATAGCCATCACCATAGGCTAAAGCCACTTTAAATCCATACGTTTCAGTCCAAGGGCATTTGAAGTCATCCTCTCGGGGTTAAACTGAAAGCAAAACTTGTGAATAATCTCTCCTTGATTTGTACTGCAGCCTTCAAGAAGTTACTCAGTACTACAAACATGATCTGCTTACCTTTGTATGAATTCAAATGGAAGAAAGAACACAGTAATGCTGTGCCCTAGTGCAGACTACACTACACGAGGCACCAAGGACTGTGTTTAGCTTTGCTTCCAGAAACAAGGGGTGCTGTGTCAGAAACTTGTTTAATTATGGTGCACTGAAGACCTACGGTAGCAGCAGACTTCAAGGCAGAATGTAATGACATGGAAGTATAATGCTAACATGGCATTATAATATACTAGGAGTACAGCTTTTGTTATAAATTACTAATAGAAGGCCCGCTGCTTTTATAACCTGAAGCAATACATTAACGAGATAGCATAAAGCTGTATTTGCAAATTATATAATATTAACTTTCATTTTTAACTCTGAAGAGTCATGATTTTTTGTCTATAAAACACTGAATGCGAAAGAGGCCAGTCAGAAGATGCAATGTGAAGATCACTGGCATATTTTATTTGTAATAGGAAAAATAGGAAAACTGTTCAAGACTTAAGAGAAAAAAAAAATGCGGGGTCCACGGCAGAACAGCCATCCTGCCACCAACGGCCAGCAACAGACCCTGAGCTCTAAGGCAGGGAAGCAGGATCTCGCTATTCAACCACTGCTGAAACAGAACCCACGCTGCTAGACAGAAATGTTACTGAGAAGACTATCCATACAACATGCTCACACTGATATCAAACCTATGGCAAGGCCTTTGCCTTCACTTTTACATTCTGCTACTCATTATTATTTAACTGTTAATGATTATTTTTAGTCTTGCCTTTGTTCCATCCATATTTTTCTAAGTAAAATGAATATGTTGACATTAAAAACAACCAAAGATTTTTCAGTTTTAGATTCAACTTTCTCTGAATGCTGGATGTGCTTCCATGAAATTATTACACCTTTAATAACTAAGGGTTTCTGCATAATTTTTCTGTTCATGCCGAGTATGAGTTATCTGAATAAAGGCTAGGTTAACATTTCATCTTAAAGAGTGTTTCAATACAAACATATATAAATTTTCTTTAAATGACGACTGACCTGCTGAGGTAGCATAGCACTTTCTATGGAGTCAGTAATAATATGTACCTCTGCTTAGTTGTCAGATACGAGTGCTTGAATTCTAAATGTAAGTAACAAATAAGCACAATAAAATTGTTGAACTTGGGATTTTCACGCTTCAAAGTAAAGCATTTGAGAAGATTTTAAAGCAGGTGAGGTGTTTTGGCTGTTTGTTTGTTGGGGGTTCTTTTTTTAAGATTTTAAGGCAGAGAAAAGTTTGAGTGATATTTCAAGATACTGAAAATCTTCTGCAAGTCAGAAGTTATTGGAGATTTTTATTTCAAGAAAAAATAGCTGAAAATTTATTTCCTGGAACTGGGAGCTGCATGGGTTGCCAATGTCAGCACCTCATTTGTGGGTCAGCCCACATGCTACGCTGTGCCCGTGAAAGAAACATCAAGCGAAGCAGGAGTTTGAAGTTCCCAGTGCAATGTATGAGAGACCAGAAACACCACAAAGGAGAGAATGCCCAAGAAACCACAGCAACTGTTAGTCTTGGATCCTCTACAGCTTAGCAAAAATCCTCAATCCTGTTTCTCGAACTGACTGTTTCTAGCTGCGGATCTATTGGCAATGTTTCGGTAAGGTGTGTAACAGATCATCCTTCAATATCTTGCTACTTGTGAGACAACAGAACAGTCCAAGTCTTCAGACCCTTCCAGAAGCCAACAGAATTTCATTGCATATTTTATCTAGTCCTGAATATATTACTGAAAAAAAAATTTAAGGAAAACCACACTTTTGGAGATACACAAATCCATCGGGAGTAATTGTTCTTGTCTCAAGCTGTTGAGCTTTTAAGAGACTTAATTCCTGGGATACATAAGCTGTTAGACACCTAAGTGCATCAGAAATGCAATTATTTAAGTTTTCAGAAGTTCTGCACTGATTTTTGTGAAGATAAAACACACAGTTCCAGAAACAAACTAAGCAATATTCTGCTTTGTGAATACCCTTGTGAAGAATGAAGGACAGATATGATATATTACACACTTTGCACATTTGGCCCTTTCATTAAGTATGCAAGTAATCTCCAGAATTAAATTATACTTCATTAAAATGCCTTCTGCCCAACTTGACAACGTTTAATGTAGGCAGAACAGCCAAAAAAGGACATTATAGTGGACAGCATCAGTTTTATTTCACATATATACATTTAGAATCATAGAATCATTAAGGTTGGAAGAGACCTCAAGGATCATCTAAGTCCAACCATCCCCCCACCGCCTATTAACCACTAAACCATGTCCCTAAGTACCACATCCAACCTTTCTTTAAACACCTGCAGGGACAGTGACTCCACCACCTCCCTGGGCAACCAGTTCCAATGCCCAACCACCCTTTCCCAGAAGAAATTTCTCCTTATCTCCAACCTGAACCTCCCCTGGCGCAACTTGCAGCCACACGAAGCAAATAGATCTCTCTACCTTCTGGATAATGCAGATCACACACACAAAACTGAAATTCTTATAATTATGCTTTAAAAAAAAAGAAAATGAAAATGTTAGAAGACCTTACTAAAAGTGAAACACTTCTCCACAAAGCCAAGAAGAAAGGAAAGACACCACATGATATACAGGGTTTACAATTTTACACATACCATCCACATTTCCCAATGTTTGTAGTACAGTGATACTTGATTTAAATTGAACAATAATTCAGCTTTGTTGCTGTAAGTGGAAAAAATGTGCAGACCAAATTTTTAAATTAGGTGCTGAAACAGGGTTCCTTCAATGAGGAGTATCATATTAAGGCAACATAAAGAACAAACCAAACAGCATACCACCTCTTTGCTATAGGTCTACTCTGATCTAGGGAACAAAGCAGCTGCACACTACTCTTTATGATAGAAAATAACCCTGTAAAGTAATTATCGTTTCTAGGGGGCTAGATTTTAATTCAGGGTCAAGAGGCTAGATTATCTTTACATATTCACTCTTCTTAATGAAAGCTATACTTTAAGCTGTTTAAGAAATTCCCAGATCATACTCACATTTTTTACATCTTAACCCAGAATTTGATCAAAGAGGATTAAGGAAAAACACATGTAAAATAACCCACTCAACACTGGTAAAACACAACTGGGAAATTACATCAATTTCTGAGCATCTTCAGAAAGGTATATGGACCAAGCAGAAATCCAAGTTTACTGAGGAGAAATAAAGAATACAGAAATACTCTTCAAAGCCTTACAGTTCACTACAGAGGAGGCAGCAGGAACCTTGTCCATCAAGGACCAAACAAGTATTAGGCTCAAACTGCAGAAAATTCAAGTCATAATTTGACAGAAACTTCCTGATAGTACACATTGTAAGAGATGTCAGCCTGCTCTGCTTTTTTGCCATCTCTTTTACTAGTGAAGTTAGTCACCTACCCAAAATTACATTAAGCTAGTTGATTCTGTCTCTGGAGATTAGACTGAACACTGCCTGACATTATTTGTAGCCCTAATTCTCTCATGACCCACGAGGAAGAAGGTGGTCATCACGTATTTTCCCCATCTTCTGCAAAAAGCAAGCAGTGCAATTTCACTCAGGGAGAAAAACAAGCAAAAAGTGAGAAGTGTGAAGCAAGTGAGACTTACTAAAGATGCAGTAACATTTACGTAAATTAAGTTTTACAATAGAAGTTATTTTGACAGAAAAATGGCAATAAAAAGCAAGATAGTTGTGAAGGAAATAATCTTCAAAATATTTCAAATTATTACTACTACATGCATACTTAGCACAAAACCAGAAAGAAATGTCAAGTGTCACCACAGTAGGTCTTTAAGAACATTTTAAAGAAAGAGGTTATTCAATAAAAGCTCTACCATCTTCAATCTTCTGAACATCTGTCTGGGGTAGTCAGTCACCCTATACAGAACTCCTGGAAAAGAACATTTACAGCCTTCCCTTTACCACCTTCAAATCTGCAGTTCAAACCCAGTTTCTTTTGTTTAAGTACAAGTCAACGGAACAGACTGACAACAGACACAGCCTTCAACATAGTGAAAATGAGAAGATACAACAGTCAAGCAAGGACCTAAGCAGTGACTTCCTGGACTTTACATCAAACTAAGGTCAGTGAAGAATATTCTATAGACAATCTTCTATATAACAGCCTTACAAATGACAGAAACAAGCCAGGGTTTGTAACAACACAATGGGAATGGTACCTCCACAAACATTGCTGCTTTTGGAATGGTCACCATCCATGAGAGGGGGGGAGAGTCTCTAAATGATGATGGATTTGCTTATGCAGTGAATTATGATACACCTGAAGAACTAATTTGACTATGTTGCTCAAGTCTGAGAATATAAGTAAACTTATTTAAATAAAACAGTGAGATGTTAAGATTTCATAAGAAGTTCACCCAGAAGGTGGCATTAGAATCAATTTTCTTCGATACAAATAGGTGTTACAGATGTTTCCATCAAAAACATGCCATTTATTCAATCAGGCAGGTATTTGGGGCAGGGAAAGGGTAAGAAAATGTGTAAATAAAACATGATTCAGAAGCTTTGAGGTAACACAGGTTACAAAAGCAGGCTTCAACGTGTTAGGTCTTCTAAATGGAATACCATCAGATGGGAAAAGACTAGAAGTGGAATGTTTCAGGGTTATACATCACTGTTATCACCGGTGGAGCTTCAATCCAAAGGAAATTCAGGCAGCAGAGTTTTACTTCCAGTTTTCTCTACTAATCTATTTTCACCTCTCTGGGATTCAACTGTTGTCTGAACATTTACTCATCTCTTCCCTGTTTTTTTCTTTCCCCTTTTACCTCACAGTGCTAAGAAATGGAAAATAAATCTAATGATAACAAGGCCCACTCAGACTCTAGGGATTATATACCTATTTAACATGTAGGGAAAAAAAAGTATTTTTTAACTAGAAAGAATGAACGTTGCTCACAGTGCTCCCTCTGAACCAGTATCTTTTCAGACAACTAGACCTAGAGAAAACTTTTGGTCTCAGTCCTGAAACAAGAAGCAAAAACAATGTAGAGGCTATTCACACACATGCAGTAGACCCTGATTCAATTCTGGCAAATTCTACAAATTGCCAGAATGATACTAGACTGTCCAAGATTCAGATCCAGTTTTCTCTAGTTCCATACAGAAGGCTGTACACAAACCCCAATTTTTCTGCAAAGAAGTGCTGAAACTCAGCATGAGACCATGAACTCTGGTTCCTCCAGAATATTATCAAACGCTCTCAGTTCAGCTGCCAGATTCCCACACTCATGAAATACCCGTTTAAGAACAGACTACAGTAGTCATCCTTCATAGATGATGATCAAAGTCACATGCTTCAAAAAACTAATACGGCTGTCACATCCCTAGCAAGTACTAAACTGCCAGGGTCACGTCATAAAAGCATCAGTAGTTTCTGAGTATTAACACTTACCTGTCAGAGGAGACAGTAGAAAAAGGTATTAAGTGCTATTTTTATATTTTCACTGCACCCAGAGATCTAGTTCTCTCCATTAACTATCTAACACTGAGCTGAGACATTAGACATCACCCTACTTTAAGACTCGAAAAGCAGTAAAGTCACACCTGCTGTATGTCAGAGGGGAGGGTCTCCATTGAGAATCCATGAAAACAAGATCAGAAGCCTTTCACACCCCATCCCTGTGAAACTACTACTATTGCTTTTATCTAGGGCAAAATAAAGGAAGACAGGCAGGAAGATACGAATGATTGACCATATTTACCCTCTTCAGCTTCCAAAATACAGTTTAGATCCTGTACAGGCAAACTCAGATGTGACAGAGACGGGTGGAGAATTCTTCAAAACAATACACAGAAAAATCAAGGCATCAGAGCGGACTGAGAAAAGGCCAAAACTAATAGCTTGCTGCAGAAGCCAGAAAAACAGAACTAAAGAAGGATTGCTAAATTCCACTGATTATACACTATTTTAGGAGAAGGGCCTATACACAAAAAGGCAAACAAACTATGCTTGTACAGCCCCAGTAATTGTGGCTACACAAAAAAAAACCCTACTCAAAACGCAACAACAAACAGCACAAAACACCAAATCAACCAAACCCCCAAAACAACCCCAACTCCAAAAGCATTCCTGTTCCCCACTAGGAAATGAAGCACTTTCAGCATGTCTCGGTATTTTTCTCACCGACCACTAAAAATACCAATCCCACAAAAAGCATACAGGGCTTGTTTTTTTGGTAAAGCACAGGGCTTTGCAAAACCTAATAACGATGATGAAGCAAAGGGACAAAGAACACACACAACATAACTGGAGATGCTAACTCCTGCTGACCCTCGCTCTCTGCCACAAGGAAGCTGTACGTTGAAACCATATTCCCTGTTCTGACCTACCATGTTGTGCTACAGGACAGCAACCACAACGTGTGCAGCTGTTCCAACACACAGGTAGCCAGCGGATGGCCAGATTTAAGGATATAGCCCACACTAGCCTTAGGTATCCAGCCTGGTTTTAGACATCCCAAACCTAAGCTTCAGCCCCAGTTCCATCACTGCTCTCTAAGGCTACTTCCACCAACACCTACTTAAAACCTCCCTGTTTTAAGGACATGCTCTCACTTGGCAGTATGATCAGCATATTAAGAGACTGATTCTGTGTTAGTGAGGAAATCAGACAATCTCTGTATTTTTAAAAAAATGAAACTTGATTCCCTCATCCAGATCACTGACAAAGATATTAAAGAGAACTGGCCCAAGCACTGAGCCCTGGGGAACACCGCTTGTGACCAGCCACCAACTGAATTTAACTCTTTGGGCCCGGCCATGCAGCAAGTTTTTTTACACAGCAAAGCATATGCCCATCCAAGCCTTGAGCAGCCAATGTCTCCAGGAGAATGCTGTGGGAAACAGCATCCAAGGCTTTACTAAAGTCCAGGTAGACAACATCCACAGCCTTTCCCTTGTCCACTAAGCAGGTTGCCTTGTCGTAGAAGGAGATCAGGTTGGTCAAGCAGGACCTGCCTTTCATAAACCCATGGGCTGACTGGGCCTGATCACCTGGTTGTCCTGTACATGCTGCCTGATGGCACTCAGGATGATCTGCTCCATAACCTTCCCCACCACCAAGGACAGACTGACAGGCCTGTAGTTCTCCGGATCCTTGTTCCAGCCCTTCTTGTAGATGGGCATCACATTGGCTGACCTCCAGTCAGCTGGGACCTCCCCAGTTAGCCAGGACTGATGGCTTGGCAGCTTGCTGAACACTTCTGCCAGCTCCCTCAGCACCCTTGGGTGGATCCCATCCATCCCCCTAGACTTGTGTGTGTCTAAGCAGTGTAGCAGGTCACTAACCATTTCCCCTTGGATTATGGGGACTTCATGCTGCTCCCTGTCTTCCATCTCAGGGGGCTGGGAACCCAGAGAACACCAGGTCTTACTATTAAGAACTGAGGCAAAGAAAGCATTGAGTACCTCAGCATTTTCCTCACCCTTTGTCACTATGTTCCCCCCCATGTCCAATAAAAGATGGCAATTCTCCTTAATCCTCCTTTGACTGTTAAGGTATTTTAGAAACATTTTTATTGTCTTTTACAGAAGTAGTCAGACTAAGTTCTATCTGGGCTTTGGATCTTCTCATTTCCTCCCTGCATAACCTCACAACATCCTTGTAGTCCTCCGGAGTTGTCTGCCCAAAGGTCATAAACTCTCCTTTGTTTCCCCCTGAGTTCCAGCCAAAGTTCCCTGTTCAGCCAGGCCAGTGGTCTTTCCCGCTGGCTTGTCTTTCAGCATATGAAGATGGCCTGCTCCTGCACCTTTAAGATTTCCTTCCTGAAGAATGTCCAGCCTTCCTGGACTCCTCTGCCCTTCAGGACTGCCTCCCAAGGGACTCTGCCAACCAGGCCAAAGTCTGCCCTCTGGAAATCCAAAATAGCAGTTCTGTTGACCCCCATCCTTAACTTCTCCAAGAACTGAAAACACATGGATCCCCATCCCCTACCTCCACTGAGACAGCAGACTGAAAGACCTTGCTAGCGCACTGTCCCTCAAGCATTGGCATGCCACCCCCAGGCTTACCACTAGTGAGCCTGGTTTTAGCCCTTTCCCCCTTCAAATCTAGTTAAAAGCTCTTTCAACGAGCCCTGCTAACTCCTGCACAAAGATCCTTTACCCTCTGAGAGAGGTGTACCCCATCTGTCACCAGCAGGCTTGGTGTCTTGTAGACTGACCCGTGATCAAAAACACCCAAAATTCAGCCAGTGACACGAGGCTGGGAGCCAGGAATTGATCTGCTGGTTCTTCCTGTTTCTCCCTTCATCATTCCCTGCAACTGGAAGGATAGAGGAGAATGCTACTTGTGCTCTTGATCCCTTGACCCTGATTTCATCCCAAGGCCCTGAACACGCTCTCGATTGCCCTCGGACTTCTTGTTGCAACTTCATCACTCCCTACCTGAAAGATCAATAACGGATAGTAATCTGAGGGCCACACCAGGGTAGGCAGCTTTCTCTTCACATTTTTAACTTGGACCCGAGGGAGGCCACAGACTTCCAGAAGAAGTGCATCTGGTCTGCATATTGGGCCTTCTATTCCCTTCAGAAGGGACTCTCCTATAACAATGATTCATCTTTGTTTCTTTATGGAAGCAGTTTTGATGCAGGGCATAGGTGTACTTAACCTCGGTGACACTTCCAAGCTAGAACAACCATCGTCACTGTGAATGTTTTGTTCCACTTGCAGAGCCTCATACCTATTAGGCCAGGGCACCTGGGAAGGTGGGGTAGTCACAGAGGAGACATACCTGCTGTGCCATGGTGGGTGCAGAGCGTAGAGAGGCCATGGCTTTCTGGCGGGTGGATACCCTTCCATCCTGGCAGAGCCAGCAGAGCTTCAGCACCCTTCCTGGGTGCTCTCCCATGTTTATCTGCCTTGGTCACCCATCCTCCCTAAGGATTTCTTTTATACATGGGGGCGTATGGGTGGGTGTGGCTATTGCTCCTGGCCCCACTCAGGTCTCATCAGCCAGTATCACACAAGCTGCAGGTTCCTGGTGGCACTCTGCTCACCAGAGGTTGCCCTGGTTTGGGAAACCGCCCTGTGCATCCTGCCGGAGTGCTCCACCAAGGATCATACTGGCATCAGAGCAGATAACGTGGGCAGCTTTTTTCCAAAATCTCTGAAAGAGTCAGCTTGTGTCTGTCTTATGCATATCAATTACTACGGCCACACAGATGAACACCACCAGTGCAAAGGGAAAGTTTACATTTTCACAGAAATGCAGGTCAAGGACAAGACATCAGACATCTGTCATTAGCACAACTGGACAGCTCAACATGGACAAATTCATTACATTTATTATTAGATTAGCTATACACTGATGTAATATTAAATTATTATTACCACATTAAGTTACAATATATTAAATCCAGTAAGCCTATTTCAATTAAACATCCTCCGAACAAAACCATGCTGGAAAACACCTTAACTTACTACTGCACTGGAAGAGATAAATAGAAGGAATGCAGAGATGTACAATCCACTGTAGATCTATTAAAAGTTTTAATCAACCTGCAATCATTAATTGTAACTCTTAAAGCCACAGTCTTCCTTTCCAGAAAAACCTCGGTCACTCTCTCAAGAGGAATGGATTATCAGGCAACCACTTACAAAAGCTGTAAACCAGTACCACATATTACACAGAACAACCCAAATTAAAATAAAACCATGAATTTTAATAATAAGCTTCCCTGATCTAAAACTAGTGTTTAACTGCTTACCACTCAGTTCTAATGGAATAACTTTGAGTATTTTAAGGCATTTGCCAAGAGAAAGCACAGTAATCACAAGGACCTATAAAATTTAATGGAGAGGTGCTCAAGCAATTACCCACAGGCTGTATTGGTTTTAGACACATAAGCCCAAGGTTGTCTTTCCTTGGGGCAACTTGGGAGTAGGCTGGAAGTCAGATGAATCATCTTAGCAGTTAAGCTTTGTCTTGCCTGTATCACAGGCGCTCCCCACAGCACATGGCAGGCAAAGAGCCTAAATGTTCTTAGGAGAAAGCATGGCCCAGGATCAGGTTCTTGATCCTAGGGCTATCCATACAGCCCAAAGACCTTCTCTAACCAAGCACAGGGAGCCTCAAAAA
>VWZZ01002529.1:35838-46996 GCA_013399095.1 Psophia crepitans | reverse complement strand
AAAAAAAAAAAAAAGGAAGCTCTTCAGACTACATTAGCTCCTCTTCCACCAATACTCTTGAGACTTAAGCAGGGAATAGCTCGAGAGGAGGAAAGAGATGCACATACTGTGCAGGACATCCATCCTGGCCTACACTGCGAAGAGGCTCTATGGCTTTGTCATGCAGCTAAGCAGCCAAACCTCAAGCCGGCACTCACTCCCCCTCCCCCGCATGATGAGGGAGAGAATCAGAAGAGTGACAGTGAAAAAACTCATGCGTTGAGATACAGACAGTTTAACAGTTAAAGCAAAAGCTGCACACACAAGCAAAGCAGAACAAGGAATTCATTCACCACTCCCCATGGGCAGGCAGGGGTTCAGCCATCCCCAGGAAAGCAGGGCCCCTTCACACATAATGGTGACTTAAGACGACAAATGCCATCACTCCCAAAAACCCCCTCACTTCCTTCTTCTTCCCCTAGCTTTATATGCTGAGCATGACACCATATGGTATGGGATATCCCTTTGGCCAGCTGGGGTCAGCTGTCCCGGCCGTGTCTCCTCCCAACTCCTTGTGCACCCCCAGTCTACTTGCTGGTGGGTGGGGTGAGAAGCAGCAAAGGCCTTGGCTCTGTGTGAGCGCTGCTCAGCAGGAACGAAACCATCGCTGTGTTTGCAATACCAAGTCCGAAACAGAGCCCCATACCAGCTATTATGAGTAAAATTAACTCTATCCCAGTCAAAACCAGCACAGACTTTCAAACAGAAGATCCTGGACAAAGCAAGTTTAGTGTGTTGTTCTGGTGGGACTCAAAAATTTTAAAAAAAATTTAAAATTGTTTTAAAATATAGATGAGACTTAAAACACCAAACCAAAGAAACTTTATTCCTCATTTGTTGCTCTCTGATCGGATTCTGTTACAGTAAACTGACCAGAAAAGATTGATTTTTCTTCCTTTGAGATTATAATCACCTTTTCCTCCTACAAAAGGTCTATTTCACATTGAAGGGTTTAAGTAGCTATTCCAACTTTTTAACATTCTCCCTAAGCTCTCGCAGCTTTGACAACTTCCTCCCTAACCTTTATGGAAAACATTCATAATTCCCACTAACTGTTTCAGAAAAACACAGATCTCTGCTTTACCCTTTAGTCCTTGTCATCATGCCAAAGGGAAAGATATTCCAAATCTCCAGCATAAATAAAATTAATGTTTTTGAGCCAAAACTCACACAGTTAATATCAATTACATAAAAATACTGCCAATATCACATAGTCCAGTTTCCCTTTAGTCTCAGTGAGGTGAAACATATTAGACTGTTAACCATCTTGTTACAAAAGGCTTTTGATGATTAATAAACCACATTGCAAAAAGGAAGATTAGGGGATTCCTCTACACCACTGCTAGTTACCTGGGTTAAAATGTATTTGTCCAGTCTATTAAATCTTTAAGAAAAGCATAAACCAGGACTCAAAGAAGCAGGAGTTAAAATGAAAATTATTTTTTAGCAAAAAGTAATTTTGTAACTTTTTAACTTTGCTTCTTTCTCTGTTTACAGTCTTAAACCTAATTCTGAAAAATACTGATTAAAATTTGCACAAGTGTATTATGTTAAGGAATGCAGTCAGTGAAAGTACTTATAATACTGTGTTTAAGAAACATGTAAGAGAACATCACATTTACGTAGAAATGTTCAGAGGAAAAAAGGGTCAATGTAAGTCTCTTATATCACACAAAGCATCAGAAAAAGGAGGAAAAATTGTGTCTCAGAATCACAGTTCAGTGCTCTAATCTGTCCTTTCACCCTACTATTCCAAAAATAAAAATTACATTTAACTGAATCCAGGAACATGCACAAAATCATAAACATATTTTAAAATGTATAAGTAGCAGCCTGTAACATACTTTAGCAATTTTGGGAAAAAGGCAGCTTTTAAAAAACACTAATATGTTAAGCACAGCTGTCATCAGGAAAAGCTGCTTTAATATAGTAACCATGAAATTAGATAAAACAATTCCTAAATCTATGCGTAATTCTATTACGGATTATATTGTTTCAGACCATGGGGAACTGGAAAAATACTACTCACTCTCCACAGAACAGTACTGCGAAGATCAATGACTTAGTGAAACGTGTGGTCTTCATAACCACATGTACCGAGTCTGGCTGTGATGAAGTCAGCTTTCCTCACAGCAACCCATAAGGGCTTCAGATTTACAACCAAAAGCACTGGCAACACACCTGTGTTTTGGCTGTTGCCAAACAGTACATGAACAGCATGAAGGATTTCTCTTTCTCCTGCGCTTGGCCTCCACCCTAACAAGTAGGTTTGGTGGTGGGTAAGAGGCTGGAAGGGGACAGAGCTGGGACAGCTGACCTGAGCTGGCCAAAGGGATGTTCCATGTTACATGATGTCATGCCCAGCAATAAAAAAAACTAGGCGACACTGTCTCTTGAAAAAGTCATTACACTGAGACAAGCTGGACATCAGCCTGCTTGTGGGAGGTGGCGAGTGACTGCCTTTGCATCATTTGTTTCTCTTCCTCTTTCCTTCCCTAAACTGTCTTTGTCTTGACTCATGAGTTTTCTCACTTTTGCTCTTCCTATTCTCTCCCCCATCTCAAAGGGAGGTGGGAGGAGAGGAGCAAGCACCTGCGTGGGTGCTCAGCTGCTGGACCAGGTCAGCCCACCAGAATGCTGCATATCTGCTACACAGCAATCTCAAAGTTATTCTGTATTTTTTTGTGGGATTTTTTTTTTTAATTAAGAAATTCATATAGGACTGTGCCAAAACTTCATAAAAACCCAGGTACAGCCTCTACTGTTACTGCCTTAGCAAACATGAAATTAACCTGGAAATCAGACTGCCTCAACACAATTTATTGCCTCTCTACCACCTTATTCTTTCTTGGTGCTTATCTATATATAACTTTATTATTAGCTCTATCATTTTTTCAGCTACTTCAGTCAACTTGACTTATTCTAGTGTCCTCTTCTTCCTTTTCTTTGAAAGAAAAGTAGTGCATTTGACCACTTCTGCAACCGTGGGGCCACCACCCTCAGTTATTTCCATGAAGCCTATAAGCAACAACTGTGCTGCACCAGGCGCTCCCATTTGCAGAAGAAAGTGGTCAGCTACTCACAAAAACACAGTGTTGCCTTACTTCTGTTGGCACCTACTAAGCAAAGAGGATCTAAGCATATTTCAACTTACCCAAAATTCCTGTCAGGGATGGGGGCATGTGTTTTCCTTTTTCTTTAAGTTTCTGGATACAATTTATCTTCTTCTGAAGATCAAAGCAAAGATTAATTCAGTAGTCTTTATCATTATGTATTTACTTAATCAAGTAAATGCTATGCTTCAGTGTTATCCCTAATTACTTTTTCCTCTACTTTTCTGTCCTCTGACTTTTCACCTTTGCTGTTATTCGTACTGCAACCTGAGATATATTTCCTTGCTTCCAGTTTTCATATGATTCTTTTTTAATGAACAGTATTTCTAGAATTCCTAACACTGCTCTACTGCTCTCATCTTTTGCCTGCATCAGAACTTCTCTTTCTAAGATGATCTGTCAACTTCAGATTCCTTATGTCTTAGGAGAGACTATCTACCTATTTCATTATCTTGTAAAAGTGACACTACTTTAAAATCACTAGCTGCTATGTCTTCCATTTCCAAGGGGAAGGAATGCTATGAATTCATGACCATTTTCATCAAAGTTTAATTAAGTTTCAGATTTTCAAGCACCTCCTTATTAGTCCAAATCTAGTCTCAAGCAGGCACTTCCAACAATTTCTACCACTTTCTACAAAAAAAAAAGGTGTCCTAGTCATTCTTAGATCTTCAGGAACTGCAAAGCCTATTTTTTTGTCCTTCCGGAAAATAGTTTTGTCCAGTTCCTGATTTCTGTCAAGATGGGTTCTCTATCACTGTCGTGGTTCAGCCCCAGCCAGCAGCTGAGCCCCACACAGCCGCTCGCTCACTCCCCACGTTGGCAAAACGGGAAGAATGGGAACAACAAAGGGGAAGCTCTTCCAGTTGAGATAACGACCGTTCAACTGGCCAGTGAAGGGAGAGGGGAACAACAACAAGCAGCAGTAGTTATAGCGGGATGTAAACAAGCGCAATAACAAAGAGGGCCCTTTACCGATCCACTACCGACCCCACGGACCAGCCGCTCAGCCCCCAGCCAGCCCGTCCTGGAGCAGCACCGGGCCACCCTCCCCAGCCAGCCCCTTTTATAGGGGCATGATGGCACATGGTATGGAATAGCGGCCAGCTTGGCCCACCTGGCCTGGCTCCTGAAAATTAACTCTGTCTTGGCCAAAGACAGGACAATCACTGATGATGATTCCTAAAAAAGCCATCTAAAAAACCACACACACAAAAAGAAAAAAAACCCACCAAGGCACTGTTTACTGCATCATGCAGATTATGTCTTCTTGTCTTTCTGTCACCAAAAGACGTTCCACTGTCTGTGTCAACAACCCATCAGCTTCAGGAAAAAATGCACGTGTACGCACACACGTGCGTGCAGTGTAACATCACCTCCCTTACTGAGCACCTGAAGGAGGAGAACTGCAGCAGCACCTTTGGTCAGTCCAAAGACAAGCAGAACACAGAAGTTTTCTGCCATTTAAAGAAACAAAACACAATCAGTCCCATCAGTTGGAGGATGCTCACTTGCAGACTACTAGCCTATGTTTACAGGCACCAAGTTGCCAGTCAAATCACCTACTGAAGGCAGAATTTCCAATGCTTCGCCTTTATAACAACCAAATTTCTATTGCCTTGGTGATCCAGTTGGATCATCCACAGCAAGTTATGGAATTTGTACTATAGCTATACTAAAATACTGAATTCAGAATATATGAAGTCGCAATTACTTACAGAAATGAAGTGTTCCCTTATTGTGTAAATAAAATAATTAAAAATTTAAACCAAAGCTAACATTTTTCTTGAGAACTTTGCAGAATTGCACTAATGAAGATTTAACTAGCAGCATAACATTTGAAAACAAGCCTTCTCTGAAAAAAGTGACTACCAAATAAGCACACTTAATCCCTGAAGCAGCCTCCAAAAGTGACTGATACAGATCATTCTGTAAATGAAATGCACCATGATCTAATATTACACAGTACTCCCCCCCACACGTATCTCTATCTTATCACAGTTCAATAGTGACTGCTGAACAAAGTTATCTAACCACAATGACTCTTCCAGACCTTCACAACAATCAATATTAGGCTTTATAAAACCCTTCAATATTATATATAGCACTGGAACATCACTGCCTGCCAGAGACTGACAGAGTTGTAAATAGTAACAAGTTATTTATAACAACAGTTCCACCAAACAAAGGCTTCCAGCTACTTGCTGTGCTACAGCCCATTGAAAGAAAACCCTTTTTATAATATGAAATGCAAACTTTATCCATGCTCTCATTTAGAGAATGAAGGACTGAGTACAGAAAAGCAATAACTCCAAAGTAATTCAAGAACAACAGCAGAAAGACAATTCGGCCCCCACATCCAGCTTCCTCTGTGACAGAAGGCTGGCCTTTCAAGGTAAAAACAAAACAGCAGTAAAATTATTCTATTCCAATGTTAGGCAAAACTCCTATCGGGATTCTATTTAAAGCTCTAACAGACACGTTTGAAAAACTACACTGAAAATCCTGGAAAGGCCAAAAATAGATAATTCCATGGTATTTTCATAAGGCTTGAAATAACTCGTTTAACAAATATATTTACTTTTACACAATCAAGACAAAATACTCCATCACAATGTACAAATACCTCACAGTGAAACAATTCCAGGCATTAAAAGATCCTAACCTACCAACAAAAGCCAAAACAAAATTGCTGGTTGGAAGCCGAAGCCAGTCAGATTAAAATAAAAGACAGTAACACCCGACTAGCATTCATTTTTCTGATCCGATTCAGTGGTTAGCATTCATGTTAAGAGGAAATGTTTTTTTGAAGATGAATCAAGTGTACAGTTTTAAGGTCAATGAAGAGACAGTAGTAGAAAAAAACACACAGCTGCATGCAATAAATGGCAGGTAATTATTTAATAGTACCTTTTAGCCCAAACTTTGTGAGGGTCTTAGATGCACAGTCTTTTCACTACAGCTGTGTTTAAAAAAAAAAAAAAAAGCCTAAAAAAAGCTTCTAATAGTCATCTTCTATCAGAAGACTAATAATTATGTTTGGAGACACAAGGCTGCTTTAAATCTCTACTTTCCTACCTTCACATCACGTTCAAATTGTATCTGCTAGCTACCTTTTCAATGGCAGGTTTTCAGTTCCAGTGCTGACGCATGCCTGCTGCCAACAAGACAACACATAGTGTAAACACCCTTGCGGAAACCTGATATAATACTCACATCAACTGACAGCAATGCCAATGCCTGGTTTACTCTTGGTATCAGTTTTGGAAGAGGTTTCCTCAAGACAGGTAAGTCTAATAGGTACCACAAACTAAACAATTTCGTACCATAAATTTTATTTAAAAAATGGGGAGGATCCATTGCTCATCTTTTCCTCCAGATACACCCCAGGACACAGCAGTTCCCAAACTGCATGCACTCACTGTGATTATCTGCTGCATGCTCAGCTGATCACAGCACAGTAAAATTACTAAATTACAACCTTTGTGATATTTTTCAGTGCCAGTAGCTGTAGCAGTTGCCACAGATATTTTGATTATAACCTACAAAATCAGGATCTCCTAAGACACGTTCCACAACAAGAATTCACTATGATTCACTATTTTCTACCTTAAGTATATACAAGACTTTTTTTGTCCAAACTCATTAGTAACTGTGTGGTATACGAACGCTAACATATGACAAATAAGGAGGGGTAAGCGTCATTTTGATAAGTTTTACCTATGCATACAAAGAGCTAACCAAAAGCAAAGTTTAACCTCACAGCTACAAAATTCATCCAAAACATTTGGTTTGAGAGTTAGAAAAGGCTACAATATAGCTAAGTGCAATTGGCCAAGACAGCTTTGGTAGTGAACAAGCTCCAAAATCACATTATGCTTTTGATGAAACAAACCTCAGACTCACAAAAGTCTCAGACCCTTCATCAACCAAGCAGTGGCAACGTGTATTACGAGTATAGTATATATATTCACAACTTAGCACTAACACAACTTCAAACAATTCTTTCATGCATGACTGAAGGATTACACAATTTATGTCACCTGTGTCTATTTGTGCTTCATTATTTTATATGTAACCTTTTTCAGTACAACCATCCATGTCATGAAATGTTCATTAATATCTTTACTGTCAGCTGACGTACCCCAAAGTGACCCAAACCGAGCAGCTGCACGGAGCTTGCTAGTGGCAAGGTTCAGCATTAGCACGGCTGTAAGGGTTTTGGGTCACACCTAGCCCTTTTCAAGGCAGGTCCCAGCGCGGGCAGAATGAGCTCAAGTCTTTTTGGGTCTTTTTTAAAATGCTGGGACATTCCTAGACACAGAAACTCTACTTTTCTCTGTCAAACCTCTCAGATGTGTTATTTACTTTCCCTTGGCATACATGACTGATTGGTTACCCACATATGTAGTTGCTGATTGGGTATTTTGGATTAACCTGTCATAGTTTAAGACCCACCTTACACAGCTGAAACAAATGTAGATGGAGATGCTGTACCAAAGCTGGTACAAAATGTGGGTCTCCAGGATGGGCAGTTTTCTCCCCAAACAGTCTAGCCCCAAAAGCATACAAAGATTCACATACTTGAATGTTAAACTACATCTCCACTTACATGTTTATTTCAGAAAAGATATTTTAGTAATTATAGCAGATTGGATCATTTAGGAATACCTGGACTTGGAAATCTACCAAAATAACTTCAAGCTGAATCCAGTGGAATGATTTTGGGGATTGGTTTTGTCTTCTTCCAGACCAGAATAATTATAGAGGCCTGGATAAATCGAGAATGACCTGCTAACAAGGTCAAAACTTGTTTATGTTAAAACACACTTAGAGAAGATCGTTCTTTTGGAAAGGAATGAGATTGCACAAGAATCTTGGGAAATGCACTGTGTAAGAGTAATTGAATGAACAGTATTCAAGAGTATGCCAACAGAAAATGAACACACACAGAGGGAAAAAGAAAATGTAAACAATCTGAGCACTGATACTTTGCAAGACAGAGGTCCCGAGCCCATAACACAGTAACCTCTTACACAGTTGCAGCAGCTACAAAGATAGCTGCAAACTCGACAGAAACTATATCACATATGGCATAATATGGTATGCACACACAAATAGGATTCAGCTATAAAAGCCAACTGAGAATCACTGCTTTAATATTGTTTTCTGGTTTGTTTCACAGGTTTTTAGTACTAGTGAGTTAGCTTAAACAGCTAAACTCCCTTTTACAGTGGTTTAGTTAACTGAATTAAGCTGAGAAAGTTTTAAAATAAACATCATTAATTTCTATCAGTGGAAAGGAACAGAGACTCTACAAACTACACACACAACTGTATCCCATACATACTTAGTCAGTGATAAAAAAAGCCTAAGCTGTATGTCAGCATACATTGCCACCAACTCTTTCTGAAGAGACTCTTTAGCCCACAAGAAATATAAAGCTTCTCTCCCAGTGCTCACCAGGATTTTGCAGAGACCAATTTAGAAGCCAGTTTAGTCTAATATAACCAATACCAAAAAAGATGACATAAAGACCATATTGTAGTTTCATTATTGTCAGAAACAACATTACAAAAAAATATTCTCCAAATAAGTTTGAGTTACAGTAAGTGAAATTTTTATTTTTTTTAATACAAGAAACACACTTACAGAAGACACCAAAATCACAGATGACTGCCAAGAGAGGGTTATTGACACATTTCCTTTTGGTTTATTCTTGAAGATTTGTTGAAAGTTTAGTCATGTTGTTGTAACACAAGCACTGCATTTACACAGCTCAACACAAATACCGTTTCTTTTTAAGTGAGACATTAGGTAGCCTCTACAAACTAACTGCAAAGCAGTGTCTTCTTCCCATCAAATATTCAGGCTAGGTAAACACATTTGAACTGCACCTTTAGTATCACACTCCTTATGCCTGGCAGATTTGCTCTCTTGAATACTTGTGCCCTGTGCCACCAGCAAATTCTTTTTTTGGTAATTCAGGTATAAATAACACAGCTTCCTGATAGGGTGCATATTGTCCAGGCCTTCCATGCCTTGAGTGTAAAATTCTTGAACAAACATCTTACATTTTGTTGCCAGTGTCTCCTCTAGGCCTCTGAAGTCCCTAACAGAACTTGAAACTACCCAAAACCATTGACACCTAGGATCACACAAGTTAAATAACTACATTGTTTTTAATCTATTTGATTAAACTGCTGTAATCTTCCTACTCAAGGTTTCCTAAGTAAACACAGGCACTAAAGAGAAAGTGGAGATGTTAAGTGGCCCATGAGGCTTATTAAGATCGAGCTGATAGTTTTAGCAAGGCTGATGTCACCTAAGACTACTAATCTTAGAAACTCCTGGTGATCTTAGAAGCCTAAACCATAGGCATTTTCTTCTTCAGAGGTTTTAAATGTCAAAGACTATATAGTTTCCTATCAGTCTTAAGACATGAATACTCTTAAATATACAGCCTACACATACACAAGATTCCATAGGCACACATCCACTGACAACAGACTGGAGCACATCCAAAGCACAGGGCTTGCCAGGCTGTAACATACCGTTCCTACTCTGTTCGTTTCCACTAACATAACCCAGGCTGAAAATCATACAATAAGACTACTTCTTCCTGGAGAAACATGAGAGACTTTTCAAACCGTAAAGCAATATAGATACTACAGGGTTAAAAAAAATAATAACTAGGAGATGTCCAAAGGCAAGCAGTAATGCAGGGACAATGCAGAACTGTAGATATCCTTACCAAAAAGCAAAGTTTTGCCAGAACACCCAGGTCATTAAAGCAAAGACTGAAATCTTTACACCTCTCTAGTCACAACTGAAAAACCTCACAAACATTAGTACTTCCCCAGAAACAATTTACAAACCCAACTTTCAAACAGGCAATGGTGAAATGATTTGTTTAGTGCCAGGGCTAGAATAAAGTCATTGCTATTACCAGTACAGAAAGACATGGCATAAAGAGCACAAACACCAGAGTGGGGGAGGCACAACAGCAAAAGATAGGGCAGGGAAGTGAGAACAGACTCACGTGAGCAGACAGCAGAGAAGGAAAGCACGGGTGCTAATCAGGTTCTCCTTTCAGCATAGCACAGGATAAGGTGTGTTGATGTTTGGTTTTTTCAAATGATAGAAAACCCTGTCTCACTGAGATGTGGTAACAAGCCCAGTGCTGGCTCTTTATACTCGCAACATTCTTCACTAATACCACTGTCATAAAGCTGCAAGTGTTTCCACTTCTAATCACTCTCTGGCTTAACACCACTGGCTCATTTTTGTTGCCTTGTACCTTTAGCTTCACACTGGAATGAAGGAGCTCTCTCTTAACCTTCATGGTGTCACCCACGACTTTTGTATTTACTTTACCAGCAACATTCATAGGATAATAAAATCTGAACAACACTTGTGTCAGAGAGCAGGAGCCAAACAACCTCTGAGGCAGGTATGAGAAGTTTATTGTTATCTAGATCAAAACGTCCGTTTTCTCACAGCAACACAAGTCATTCTTGGGTTTCAGCCCAGTGCTTCTGAAAAGAAAAATGCTATTTATCCATCAGCAATGCTTCCTAAAGCACATGTATTTTCCATAACAGGTCTCCTAGACGAGCACTGTCAGAGTTCATGCCTGAGGTTTAACTGAGCCAATGCTCTGCACGGCAGATTAAAATTTTCACATTCAAGATCAGTAACTTTCTCCTTCAGTCGCTAAGCTCACAAAATTTCAGGTCAGAAACCCTGATTTTGACCCTCCTCCCCAGGGAGACTGGGAATAGCGCAGGGAAGGAGAGCCAAGCCGGCCCAAAGGCACCGCGCCTCAGGGCGCCGAGGTGCCCGGGCGGGGAGCAGTCGCCGTGTTTACCACCGGCAGCCGACGACCACGCACAGCCGGCTGCCACCGCCCCGCACACAGCTCGCACACCACGGCCCCACCAGCCTGCGGGGGCCTCCTGGGCCGGGGGAACCGCCGCCAGGCCAGGCCGGGCCGGGCCGGCTCC
>VWZZ01002529.1:0-35101 GCA_013399095.1 Psophia crepitans | reverse complement strand
CCGTTAGCTTCAGCCTGAGATGCAGCCTTCGCGGTACCCGTGTCCGGTGCAGAGACCAGGGGAGGACAGGCCGCACGAAGTAAGTGTTGAGCAATGGAGGGGGTAAGGTTTCAAGGTGGAAGGCTCCGCCGTACGGCGGCGTGAGCCCGGCCGCAGCTCTCGGTGGGGCCCTGCCGAGTCCTGTGGAACCCAGTTCCCCTGTGAGGCCAGCCCGTGGCCAGTGCCCGTAGCGTTTCACCTCGTTGTAACGCTCACAGTTTCCTCAAAAGTCCGGTTTTATCTGCGGAAGGACCTGAACACAATTGAAATTAATTTTGATTGCTAAAATCAAAAGTGAACGGAGGTACTTGAGAGCTCAGATGTACCACTGAATGAAATTGCTGTCTGTTTTTTCTTCCTTTGCTGTGATGTGGTTTAGGTACATTTATGACAAATAGCTGGTCACAAATTCCTTTACTTTTTTTCTCCAGTGAATTCAATATAAATTTCAGCACCTACAAGACAATATTACTCTAATTTTATAACTGTCTCACAAAAGAATCAGGTACTCTTCAGTTACTGAAAGCCTCTCTCCATCCTTCCTATCGTGATTGTCCTTACAGAATTTGAGATTGAGAAATCCTGACCTAATGTACAAAATAACTTCTAATAGCTGGAAAAGGTTTTAAAATCATTTCAATTGCAGGTTATAGAAATGGAGACATGTCATGTAATCAAGGCTGACAGAAAGATCTCTTGTAATTCTGAAGCTTTTGTGGCAGATGAGGAAAAGTGTTTTAAAACTTTTGTTATATACTCTTCAGGATCTGATTTTATCTGTAGCGTAAAATGAGTTGTGAAATCACCTGGCAGAAAATAATATTGTCTTGTGTTAAAAAGAGAACAGTGTTTCCCCAAATTAGAGTGGAATTAGCAACTCTAAAGGATGACACATTGCCAACATTTAAGCTACTTGATTTTATATATACCTTTCACATTTTTAAGTAATCCTCGTCTGATTTCACTTCTGCCTCAAAAAATAGCGAGACAACAGTTAACTACGGAATTATCTTTCTAAACACAAAACCTTTTTTGCAATATAAACAGTGTCACAGAATCGCTTTGTTGGGGATTTTTTAAACCTACGTTACCCAGCCTGTGTGAAAATTGGAATCGTTTTTGTCTATGCTGGTACAGACTAAAACCGTAATGAAGACATGGGCAAAGTCACTGGAAAACAGAGGAGTGTTCTTCTCATCAAATGGACTCTGGACAGCTGCTCTCAACACCGGAGACAACTGATGATGTAATCAATAGATCGAATTCTCTGAAAACTGTTTCTGCACTCACTTAAGATGAATACGAATCCCGGACTCACACAGCAACTGCCCAACCTTGTGCCTAAGACGACTGCCAGACTTGCTTGAGAGAACATAAAATGCACATGGGTAAATCTGTGGTGGTTTTACCAATGCAAGACAGGAACAAGCATACATGTAAACCTAGTTCCTAAACAGGCCACCTAAATAAAGAGAAGTTAGTGGCATAAACCATGCTAAATAGAAAATGTCACTGGGATCAATAGACTTAAGGTATAAACTAAGTTTTGCTAAGGGCAGTTTTTTGGACCGTGTGGATTTCTCATAACTCATACCTGCCTCCTGTATGTATTTCAGCACACATCCTGCAGCTCATTCTGCAACTGTCTCCCTGAATTTTTGTTTATATGATAAAGAGCCTTTACAGCTGTGCAGGGAAGAAAGAATTTGCCTCTTAGGAAAAGTTAATTACAGCATTGATACCAAGCTAACTGCTAAATTTCTTGAGTGCTTAGCATCTCCCTTTTATCAAGGGTATTATTTTCATATTTTCCAGTTAAATTCAAAGCTGGAATAAGAAGTAGGCTGATCGTCAAAGATGCCCCAGCTTTACATGGCCCTTTAGTAGCCAGAAACCATGGTCCCCGTTCAGTTAAACCATGTTGGGTGTGCAGGCAGTCGGAAACCTCAGCACCAGTAAGTGAATTAGAGACTTGGTATGGATGTGGCAGAGCCCTGTGCTGAGGGTGAGATGGCCGGGGTGTCCTGGCCCCTAAAGCACCACTGAGCCCAACTGCCCCTGCTGCACCACCCCCCCGCCAAGGAGGCCCCCGGGGGCCGGCCCCAGCCTTCACGGCACCCTGGCACATGGAATCAGTTTGTGTTGGGGCATCACTGTGACAAAAGAGATGGGTAATGGAATCTGAGTAGCCAGTCTGGCCTGAATTATTTTTCCTGGACTTGGTGTGTAAAATCAATGCTTCTGACTCACAGCCCACAGAAACTTTGAGAGGCAATTACCGGGTTTTCCCTAAAACAGGGAATCTGATGCAGAGCATGTTTACGTAATCTAAAGCTTTTTGGTGGTTTCTGTCCTCAGAACTTCTAAGTGCTGACTGCCTCCCACCGACTTCAGTGCCGGCATTTAAAAAATGGACTCCCCTAGTTTTGTGCTTTAGATAAGATGGGGAGGGGGTGTCCCCTGATGGCAGGGCATATGTGGAAGAGCTTTTGCTGCTTAATCTCTATGCATGTAAATAGTCTTTATACATGAATTCAGTGGAGCCACAGGGATGAATAAGGAACACTTGTATGACTGGTAGTCAGAAAAGTAAGTTACTGGGAAAGAAAAGTCTCCCTTAGTTTGGGTTTTCTTACTGCTTGGTTATGATTAAAGATTCACTCCTGTTCCTATAGAAATTTGTAGCAAATCTTCATCTTCACAGAATCACAAGGGTTGGAAGGGACCTCGAAAGATCATCTAGTCCAACCCCCCCCGCCAAGGCAGGGCCACCTAGAGCACATCACTCAGGAACACGTCCAGTCGGGTTTTGAATGTCTCCAGAGAAGGAGACTCCACAACCTCTCTGGGCAGCCTGTTCCAGTGCTCTGTCACCCTCAAATAATCTTGATAATTTGGCAGTCACATTTTTGTTACATTTCAGATCTTGTTCTTTTAGGACTTTTGTGTTATGTGGACTTCTGTTTTCAGGTAGCAAAGCTATTGCATTTAATGTTTTGTCCAATTAAGATTTATTTGCAGCAAACATTTCAGATCATTAAAACACCAGAGCCATAATCTCCTTAGCAAAGCTTGTTTTCCTTCACTGCAGAATACTCGGTAGGTTTATAAACTAGCTGCAGGGGATTCAGCATAACAAACTTCTTTGTATGGATGTCAGAGGAGGGGAAAAGGAATGTTAAACTGTAAACCTAGAAAACATGGTTATTAGTGTTTTCTAGACACATTGACTTTGGGAATTCATAGTAATTTTTTAACAAAAAAAAAAATTTTAAGTTATTGTAACCTCTATACCTTAAAGTTCAGAAGCACTCATTGAGGTGGGTATAATACAATTGAAACACTAACAGTAACCAATAACAGTTATTTGGGGGAAATTCACACAGAGAATTATAGTCCTGAAGTACATTTTACAAGATGACAGAAAAAAACAGCACAGAACAGGAAAAACTGGTATAGGGTATTGTGAAGTTTCATAAAAATTCCTTCTGTTCATAGTACTAATTTTTCTCAATAACACCACTGTATTTTCCCACCTGCCATTAGGTGCTTTCAAGGGTAGATTCAAGTAGTGGATTGTGTAAAGCCACATTGGGAACACACAGAGTTAGAAAGGGATAAGGTTTCTTAATGAAGCTTTCCTAAACTTCAAAAAAAGACCTGTTTATATTTTTAATAATTAATCTCTCCCTAGTATTTATGCACTCAGATGGGTAAGTTTGGATAGGCTGCTACCCATAATGCTGAGAAGATTGATAGCACTCAAAGGCATGAGTTTAAAGTAAATATGGTGCTTGCATTTGGGAATGCACATGTAGTATTAGATTCTGTTATTATCCTAGTTTACATTTTCAGCAATTCTTGTCTATTACCCAAGAAAACAAAGCTTTACCAAGTTTCTTTTTTGTTAGCAAAAGCTGGTAGTCATTGCATTTAGTGTTCCTCATCCTAGTTAGCTTACCAGCAAAGCTTAGCAATTTTTCTAAAGGAACCATCAGGGACTGTCAAAGATTGTGTTCAGCAAATCTAAAAGGTAGGAAGTTAAAGAAATTCTTAATTCTCTTTTTGTAAAGAGAATGGCTTGTAAAACTGTTTAGAATTGGCTGGCCCAGATGTGTTACGGTTTTATGCACTCCACGACTTTAATTACATAGCTATCCTCAGTGATTTGCTTTGGAGTAAGTAGAACTGGTGCCACCATGGTGGTGATGTCTCCCTATCAGATGACACCATCTGTGTGTCCGGTATTAATAGATGGATCTACATTATTCTTTAATAGCCAGTCAAAATTTCATCTCTAAGGAAAAACAAATAGGTAATTTTCTTTTGAAATTGTTAAGGCATGCAGGAGAGAAAATCCTTCCCACTCAGATAACTGAGAGTAAATGCAGAGAAAAAGAGTTTACTCCTCTCGGTAGTGAGGAAACTCACTTTATGAGTTTACCCACTCCTATTTAACCATTATCTACACTCTTTCCTTTTGTTTTGTGGGTGTTCCTCTCTCTTTCTCTCCCCAACTGAGTTTCACATCTACCCCTTTCTCAAATGAATTTTAGAGGTAGGAGGACAAATCTTTGTGGGCTCCGGGCAGTAGCCAGTCTTTGTGGTTGTCAAGTGCCCCACCAGCAGCACAAAGGCATGAGCGGAGTTCTGACCCCAGTGCTTCTGTTGCAGGGGGCTGTTCTTCCAGCAGGCAGGTAAAAATGTCAGTGAGATGCAAAATCTCATTTTAACCTAACAGACAGAATAAGGCAAAGTAACAGTTGTCAGAAAGGAACAAGGAAACTGTCTAGGAGTATCCTCATTGCCATGTCGGTATGCTTATGCCAAAGACTGACATTTAATCTTTTCCAGAAACAGCTTGCGAGAACACCAGCTTAGGAGGAGTCCCTAGACAGACATAAGAAACGCACCTTTGGATTTTGTACTAGATCCTTTAAAATGGGATTGTCAACCTACTTTGAGGAGGAAGGCAGCACTAGTTTGACATTAGTAGGAGAGGAGTCCCCCTGAAAGAGATTCCGTCTCTTGATTTTTTTTAAATTCCCTTGCTAGGGAGTCTTCTAGGGGAAAATTCAAAACTTTATTTCAATTTGAGTTGCTGTAACCACACCCTCACATACTTTTATCTTTGAGGAAAATCATCTCAGCACCTTTTTGTTTGCAGAAATTGAAACCTGCAGGGGGCTTGCAAGGAAAAAGCTGAAAAGGAGTTAGATCTTGCTACATGAAGCAGGGGAATTTCTTGTATCCTCAGATAAATGGAATAAAATCTGCCATTTAGGGAAGTAGATTTGAGTCGTCTTGGCTCTGAAAATTCTCAGCTGGAGAGAAATGTACTTTTCGTTCATTTTGCATAGAACATTTGTTTTCTGTGCACTCAGATCTTCAAGAATAAGCTGCCAGTTTTGTCTGAAAATCACCATAATCTCCACAGGAAGTTGTTCCCATCTGTGCTGGTACTTGACACCCTGTTGAGCAGGCTGGAGAACCAGAGAAGCATGTTTGCCAAGGCTCTCATGCCCCGGACTCCACAGCTCTACCCTGTGGACTGTCCTGCAACTGTGGCTTTTTCACTGCAGCCCATGTGGTGCTGCAGTGAGAACTAAAGATTCCAGGAAACATGGTAGTTTTTATGGAAATATCAAAACATTCTTCTTTGAGAATCCACCCATTTCACGGGATTCTTTGAAGAAAATAGTATAGAAGTTCAGTTTCAGAAACAATTGGGAAGAAGAGCTGTTGTGCTTGTCATTGTGGAGCTTTCTGAATGTTAAAAATCTTTCAGAGAATAATTCCTGCTCCTGAGCTGCACTTTCCAGAGGTATCTGTGTGCCAAGAGACAAATTAATAAAAAATTCTGAGTCCAAACGCACCCTTTTTAAAATGAATTATCAGCCATTTTCCTCTCTCTCTCAAAAAAGGAAGGTATTTTAGGGAAGCACAGATGCATTTTCTGGTTGCCTCCTCTCCCAGATTTTGGTGATAGAAAGTGTTGTCCCGCCTTCTGTTGAGGAGAAGAGCCTCTGTTCCAGTAGCAGTTCTGCCCGGTGAGGATGCAGTGATCCATCACTCTCTTTCTCCTCATCGATCAGTCTCCTTTTCACCCCATTATGATATTTCCCCGCATCTCGTGCACCACATGCTAAAAGTTCTACAATTCAGTATCGTATCAAGGGCTTCTCTGAAATCAATAAGCGTTACCTGCACTAGAATGCCTTTGTATAACACGCATGCAATTACAGTGGGTTTGGGTATCAGGTTTGTCTGACTGATATGTTTTATTAACCCACGGTTCTTACTGTTCATTGGGCTTTTTCACTCTATAAATTTACACATGAATTGGCAGGTTTTTTAATCTTAACTTCAACCCGTCGAAAGTGTAAACTAATGATTGTAGCTTCTCCAATTTCTCTGTTAAAACCACTTTTATTCATTTATTCAACCAGTAAGTTTTTATTGTTCCCATTTTCATATATTTATTCAGTTTATTTATTATGGATTTGGAAGTACACAGTAAAGAAACTGAACTGGTTTACTTAGCACAAGTTAAACTTTAAACTTTTTGTGACATCTTGAACTTCAAATATACTTTTGCACCTTTCACTGATACTGCGTTTTGCCAGGTGCTGGAGTTCCTCTTTACTGTAAACAGCAGGACATATCTAATTTGATTTTCTGTAATTGTTTGCAGGCTGTAGCTCGTGGACTGGTCTAGATGAGAAAATAGGCAAATACAATGATTATGTCTGTTTACAGCAACTTAACAAATTAGCCCTCAGCATAACTTCAGGAGATGAAGCTCTGCAAGGAGAAAGAAGAATCATTAAATGAAAATTGTGTCTTCTCACGAATATAAGAAACCTTTCAGGGTTATAATAGCACTGTTTTTTTGTTAGAGATAAGCTTTTCTGGTACATATTGTACAGCCATTCTTGCATCATGATCCTAGTTTCCAGTTCCTCTTAACAATGGGAAGTCACACCAGGACGCAAATGTGGTTGCTCAGATCCCTACCTACGGTGGGGCTCAAGACCAATGCCAAATC
Organism: Psophia crepitans; assembly: GCA_013399095.1. Lineage (NCBI taxonomy): Eukaryota > Metazoa > Chordata > Aves > Gruiformes > Psophiidae > Psophia > Psophia crepitans. The sequence goes on along the minus strand of VWZZ01002529.1, from coordinate 28,014 downwards.
AGAATCCCACAACATTTTAATTTGTCTTTACAGATATAGTCCATGGAGAAGTAAATGCACCACATTCAGCTGGCATATCCATGCATTCGAAGTTTGTAAATGCAGTAGGCCTCAGTTCAGGCTTGAAGGGCTGCTATCAACAGCCGGTGGCTTTTCCAGGAGTACCATTTGGCAAAACTTCCTGGGTCTCTGTACAGAGCCTCCTCAAAGATGATGACTGGAACATGCTGTAATTTAGCAAGAGAAACAAACAGGTATTTTTCAACTATTCTACCTACTAAACACAACATGCAGCTTGTTTTGCAAATTATTCTGATGATCAATGGGAAAGCATGGTCTGAGAGCTTCAGAGATGGGGAAAAAACTTTTGGTTCAGTGTTTGCTTGTAGATGTGTGCTTTGAGATAACAGGAGTAATAAAGTGCCATTCCTCAGGTGAAAAATGGACTCTGTGCAGAGACCTGACTACCTCTAAGTCTTACTTTCTCCATGTTGCATCATCACTCAGATCTATGTGTTTGTTGAAGGATGGGTTGGCTTTGAAAGATTAGATACGGATGTGGACATGGATAAGAATGGAATTACTGATCATCCATGGACATCTTCACACTTCATTAAGCAACCAAATACTAAACATGAGTGTGTCGCACTCAGATGATTAACAACATTTCCACATCCATGTAGTTTTAATGCTTTTCTTCCCGGCTGAAACCAGGAGTGGTGTGTGATGGACACATCGAAAAGCGGCATGAAGAGCACAGACCGTTTTTATTAAGGTTGCTGAACGGTTGCCTTTAGAAGCCATTTTCAGTTGTGTTCGGCAGACGTTCACCAACCCTTAACCACTTGACCATATTGACTTCTGGTACTTTGATGTTACACGTGCGTAACGAATTACATACAATAAAAGATGACTTTTCTAAGTCAGGGGAAAGTAAAAAAAAGAGGTCAATCTTGTGCACTCACGACTGAAGGTACAGCACAAGCAGGCCTTTGTATCTATAACCTGTAGCTCAAAGGGTCTGCGTCTTGTTTGTGCTACAGCATGACTATTGAATCCCACATTTCCAGATAAGATAGGGTGTCAAATATGAGCTGGACTTCTCTACAGAAAGCATCCAGGCAGCTGGGGGATGAGCAGTCACCTGAGGTAAAGCTGCGCTGGAGGGAGTTGCTCTAAGGAATTGTCCTTTGCTTGATACTTTGACATCACTCTGAGGGAGGCATGAGGGGATGAGTGTCCTTTTTTAATGTATCCAAGTGAAAGCTGGAGTCCAGTTCTGCTAACGCGAAAAACAATCTTTCTGAGCCAGGCACAAGGAAGGGCAGGATAACAGTACTAGGTGTAAGGCTGCACTTTCCAGGTATTTGGCTTTTGTCTCCCAACTTGCTGGTTATCACATATGGTATTTCATAGAATCATAGAATCACTAAGGTTGGAAAGGACCTCTGAGATCATCAAGTCCAACCGTCAACACCACCAATTTACCAGCTTGTTTGTCACACTTCGACCTGTGGTATAACTTTTCACCTGTTATCATCAGTATCTGATTATTTTATTGTGGTTTGTATTTTTACATGAAGAAATGGTTTCATTGCCATTCAGTAACAGCTGAAAAATTAATGCCATAAGAATATAAAATATTGTTGGTCCCAAATAAATGCCTTACTACGCAACTGAAACTGAACCCCTTTCCTTCTCACAGACGTGTTATAAGTGACAAACTGATTATGTGACTGCTCTGTGTGTGAAATGTTTTAGATGTGCTGCAGTGGTGGTCAGGGGGTATTAGATTCTGCCTGCAGAACCATTAGGCAGTGCACACCATTTCTAAGATATTTTCCTATCCTTTTCATTCAAACTACATCTCACTTCCAAATCGCATCTCACGTATTCATGAGTATCATAGTTGGAGTTCGCACCTTACAGGTTTGCGTTCACTAACTTATCAGAAAACCTAAATGTAAAATGGTTTTCTTCTACAAGATAATTTATTATCATCCTTCTAAATCATTATATTTGTGAAAATAAGTATTTCAGTTGTTATGATTATTGCCAGCATTGCTGGCAGGCCGATGTTGGTGATCCTTTCCCTGTACTCAGCACTGGTGAGGCCACACGTGAAGTACTGTGTCCAGCTCTGGGCTCCCCAGTACAAGAGACATGGGCTTACTGGAGAGAGTCCAATGAAGGGCCACAAAGGTGATGAAGGGACTGAAGCATTCTTTCCTGTGAGGACAGGCTGAGAGAGCTGGGACTGTTCAGCCTGGAGAAGAGAAGGCTCAGGGGAGGATCTCATAAATGTACATAAACACCTGGAGGGAGGGTGCACAGAAGACGGCGCCAGGCTCTGCTCAGTGCTGCCCAGTGCCAGGATCAGAGGCAATGGGCACAAAGTGAGACACAGGAGGTTCCCTCTGAACATCAGGAAACACTTTTTCACTGTGAGGATGACTGAGCCCTGGTACAGGCTGCCCAGGGAGTTTGTGAAGTCTCCATCCTTGGAGATACTCAAAAGCTGTCTGAGCAGTCCTGGACAACTGTCTGTAGGTGGTCCCAGTTGAGCAGGGGGTTGGACCAGCTGATGTCCAGAGGTCCCTTCCACCCTCAACCTGTCTATGATCCTGTCATTATAAAATAGGAATTATGAAATTGATTTTCATATTTATTGTTACTCAGTTTTAACATTGAGAACTTTTCTGTAAATGTTCCCGCATTTATTTACTGTCTCAGCCCATTCCCTCTGCCGAAGAATTTGTTTAAAATTAATGTATTTCTTTCAGCGTCTCAATTTTTGACAAATACTTTTTATTAAAATGTTTTGCCAGAAAGCCTCCTGGCCCTGTATACAGGTATCACAGAAGCTTCTTTTTAGTAAAATGGAGACATTGCACTCAATCTTTATGATTTGATGTACGTTCGCATAGAGACAAAGACAAATGTGAGGCACGTCTGTATCAGCACGTGCGCTCGCAGGATGTGGGAGGAAAGTGCACTTAAAACATTCAGCTGAACACAGCACAGTATTCTGCCTCACCACACAGAACAAGCCAAAAGGAGCTCCTAAGAATAACATTCATGATATAGAAAAACAGATTAAGATATCTTTCGGTAAACAATTTCAAGGAAAGTAGGAAGGTGAGACAGCTCTGAGGAAGAATTCTGTGTCCTGGCACCGGCGGAAAGTCACCGAGCTGCCTTGCTCAGGCTTAAGAATCAAAGGGCGCCTGGCAGTTAATAGCACTAGATAAGCCAGCCCTGAGTCGTCATGGAGCGCTGTCTGCAGACAGCTGGACTTTACAACTCCACCTAATTTTGACCCTCTCGGGGTCACCTGTACACACACAGGCTCACACCTTGCCACAAGCACCTCAGCCGCAGCAGGTGGCTGTCCCACCTCCCCCCCCTTTCCCAAGCATGCCTCCATGGTCACTGAGGGCACAAACCCAACTTCGAGCTGCGCCATCTTAGGGAGGCGAATCTGCAGAAGCAGAAAAGTGCTCCTAGTTCCCTGCTCCTCACCAAACAAAGAGGACTGGGTGTTCCTGGGATCCTCTCCAGAGCTGCAAAGGAACCAGGGTAACAGAGCCACTCCTTTCAGCTGAGATTTGTTCGGCCATATTAAAGTATCTTGTCTTTAAGCACAGCCTGACTGTAACTATAGCAGAAGCTTTCTGATTCAGACACATGGTGGTAAAGCAGATTTAGGAACATGACACCAGTTCCTGCTTTCAAAGAATGGTGAGGGCAACTTGAAAAGTGGTGTCTTCTCTCCCACCAGCTACCACCTAAATTGCCTTCTCTTGAGAAGATTACAGGTGTCTTATGCTAAATCTTTTTGGGAGACATTAACATCTCTCTACAAATCAGCGACAACATTGGTCCTGTACCAATCAAGATTTTCACTGAACTGATTAGAAAACTTTTATTGCCCAGTAGGGCAATGAAGACAAGTACACATCCATTTTAAAAACGAACGAGAACAAACAACCTTTGTAATCTTGTGACTGTAAACACTTGTTTTATTGAGTGACTTAAATTCCCCCTGTGGAGCAAAACAGCTATTGCATCAAAAAGTCTGCCATTTAGTCAGAAAGACAAACACTGGCATTGCCAGGAGAAAGAGGAGCTTTATAACCTTTAAAGCAGCATAATACAACCGCACCTCCTGCCACCTTTCCAACCCACGGCGCAGCAGGAATGGAGTTTAGCCACTGCTCTCGGGTATCGCGGTGGGAACATCCAGTTGCTACAAAGCTCAGACTAGTGTTCCGTGGTAAGACCACCATGATTACCCCAAACAAATAAGTAGACTAAACCTGAAAAATCTCCAGGTTATTGTCAAACAAAACCTTGTTTTCCAAATCATGTGAAAGTACTCACAGATGAAAGCAGGCTGGGTGTGGCAGAGAGCATCATACCAAGTCATATTTGCAGGACTGGGCTGGTGAGCAGCGCAGTGCTCTGTACCTCCGAGGTGCCCGGCGCTGGCCGAGCAGGAGCATTCATGCTGCCGGAGCAGACGTACTGTTCTCTGTTAAAGGAGGCACTTAAAACCAGCTACAATGGTTTTGTTTTGCTTTAATCATTCATCAAAGGCAAATAAAATGCAATGAAGGAGAGCAAAGACGCATGCTGTCGCACAAATGCGAGCAGGCATTTGAAACACAGGGCAGGTTACCATGGCTAATTTGGGGGAATGGAGGTGGGAGAGAGGGAGGAGAGGAGCTCAGAAGGCAAAAATCTGCTTTCGTTGGGTAACTGCTTTCACAGCTGAGGTTCCTGTGTTTTACCTCATGTGAGCAAAGGACATCATAGTCTCTGCTGAAGGTGGCTTGACATGTTACATTGTGTGCCTATTTTGTTGGAGCTGTGTGGTTTTAGACGTCTGGATGGCTGCCTGTGCTGGAAACATTCCTGAAAGTTTCTCCACAAGGCTTTTTCCTTTAGCAGGCACGAATTCTCCTGCGTCACTGCAATCTAGCTTACTCAGCAACATACTGCTGCAAGCTTGTTTTGTTTGCAAGGAATACATCAGCACCGAAGGCAAACCTCTCTGGTGAGGCTGACAATGCAGTCCTCTGAAAAAAAGGGATTCAGTGAGGAAGGAGGGAGTCCAGGCTGGTCTCCCAGTCAGATTCTTACTTTGTAAGTATTTTCCTGAAAACTGAAACTGAGATCCAGAAAAACAATTAGGAAGCCAGGAGAGAAACCAAGTTGGGTCATTGATGGTTGGATTTGCAGATTATGGCTATTAGTTAAAATGACAGCACGTGTAGCCAGATGGGGTACAGGCTCTAAGGCTGTTAATGCACTACAAGTAACGTGATTTGGGGACATGAAAAGAGAAGAATCACAGCACAAGGTTTAAGTCCTAGTTTCTACTTTGAAAACTGCCTTTTCAAGAGGGAGAAGTCCAATATCCCCTATTCACATGCTAATTCCCTTGTTTCAACAAACCAGTATTCTCCTTCACCTATTTACATTAGCATAAAATGAGGAGCTTGAATCTGCATTTTTCATAGGCTTCAAAATAACCAGGCTTCCAAATTTCCAAAATGCAACTGCTCGGGAACAGTTCATACATGCAAAGTGCCAAAGTATTGTAAATGCAACACTCATTTGCCCCCTGCATCCAGAATGTAATTTCCATTTTTATTTTAATCACTAGTGATCTATTGTTCCAAATTTCTTTAAATAAATGTCCCCCACTGCTGCCCGTACCTTCTGCAGAAACAATTTTGAATATTTTGCAGGCAAAAATAGCAGAAGTGTTGAAATTCATGCCGTTCCTCTCCAGAGTAGATGACTGATGAAATGCACATTTCAAAGCCTGTGAAAATAGGAGCCAGAAATAAATAGCAAATGAGATTATCCTTATATTGATTTCTCTGCAGTACATTCTGATTAACTGGCAAATCAAAGAGGTTTTTTCCCAGCTGCCCCACCAAGATCACATTCTTCATTCTCCGTACGTGTGGCTTCTGATAAGTAAGTGCTTCTTTTTGTTATCAGATACCTGGGGGGTTTTCTGCTCTGCTATCCATAAAGCTTGGTCTTCTTCCTGTATGTCTGAACTTTCAAAAGGGGGGGTTTCTAATGTTCTCTTTGTTCTCTACAAAAGACTCCACCACAAAATTTGTTGTTCAGATATTTTACAGCCTATTTCAGAACCAGCATGTCTTGCTAAAAGCATTCTGGTGCACTTGGTCCTTCTTAAGGTGTTAAAGCAACCACCGGGACAATTCATCTGAGCCTGTGGGACGTTTTCTATCACTAGAAGATTCTTTTCAGAAATCAGAACCGCTGTGTTTATCTGAAAGACTTTCTATGATATGATCAATGGTTAGCTGAAGGACTCTGTCGCTGGTGTTATGATGAGCTGTCTAGCCAGAACTTCTTCATGATGGTACCAAAATAGCTGAAGGGCTAGTAGTCTAACCTGCCCTAATTTAAAAAAAAAACCCAAACAATATTAACGCTTGGTGTGACACCAGTCTAGGTGTCAGGACAGAGAGCAATATTATGCCTTTCCCTTTGTTCTGATGGGAATGCGCAGCTAGCTTTCTAACACTAACAGCAGCCCACATGTTCAGCTGCCTGTGACCCAAGGCTTCCTTTTGCGCGGGCACAGCTGAGTTTTGCTTAGAAAGTTGTTGTCCAGCTGCAAGAAAGAGCGTAAGGCCAAGCCCTGTGACAGTAAGTACACAGGCAGAAGGGGACTCGAAGAGGCAGTAATAGTTAGCTGGACAATACTGGGGGGAAATGAAAACTTCCCCTCCTGACCAACAGCTGCCTGCCTGCCTGCCTGGCAACACTTGCAGTACTTAGCTGAGTAGCCTGCACTTAAGTACTGCTTAATACTCAAGTAACACCTAGCTGAGTAGCCTGTTAGTTGTACCTATGTACTGTATGCGTTAGTTGATCCAAATAGTTGTCGTGTGTTTTCAAACCTTGCAGGCTTTTGGCGTAGTAGAAGATGCCCGAGGAAAAATGAAGCATTGAGGAAAGGTCGCAGGTGTGAGTGCTAGTCCTGGCTCTCTTCCTCTTCTCCCTCTGCCCCTGCTTCATTTCTTCTTGCCACGCAGTAAGACTTCAAGGCCTGAAATGACCACGTACAACCAACTGCAATGGAGATGGATAACATGCATCACCAGATAGCATTGCTATGTAACAGAAGGGGTTGCTGTCAAGGGGTGAAGAATTTTTTTCCACTAGAAAGGGGCATCAGCAAGGTCTCTCTATCCATATTTAAAGGGAGAATAAATTAGGACATTAAATCCTGACAATCCCTCTTTAACCAGAAGGAGGAAGGACTAGGCTCTCACTAGAGGGCACATTGAGCTTGGATTTTATACATCCTGTTCCAAAGCAGAATGATAAGGGGAAAACCAGCAAGGTTGAAAACAGCTACCCTGCGTGACTGAATCCTCCTAGATAATTGTAGCACACCTTTAAAATGCTCCGACCCCCAGGCACCACAGACCTGGTAGGACAGTGGGCTATGTTACTTCTCTGCACCAAACAGCATTTTTCCTGTGTCTGGTAGCACGCCCTTCAGCACCGCAGGAGAACAGATCCCTGGGACAGTCACGGCTGGTACGTCTTACAGGGGCAAGGAGAAAGAGGGAAAGAAAGGAAAACACAACACATTAAACACATTCTCAACTATTTGATGGGAAAATTCTCCAAAAACTTTAATTTGACGGAAACAACAGACAGTATAGGGATCAGTGACTTCAATTCAAAGACTGCTCCCAAAAGAAGCCTGGGGGAAATTTCTCATTAAGCATCAGGAACAGTAACTCCGCGTACATTTGGCAGGTAGCTGGCACCTAGGGGTAAATCTGCACAGGGCAATGGTTTGTTTTGAGAACTTGGTATCTCCATTAGTCACATGCTGGCCTAGCTCTAGGCTGGTCCCGTGGGCCGAAAGCCTGTTTGGCTGCTGAGGAGCAGTAGGTACGCTCCTGGAGCGCCTCACTCCCTTGAGCTCCCCCCAAAAGGCAGCCTAGGCCTCGTTAGAAACACAATTAGGAGATTTGTTTCACAAGTGCTAATCCAATTTGAAACATTCAACACATCCAGTATGACTGAGCAGTAAAAACAGATCCCCGAGGAGTTAATTGCTTTGTGCCAGGCAGGGGGTGGACTTCAACACAAGGAGGAGAACCGAGGTCCGCGCACCGGTGCCTCCCCTCGGAGGGCAGGGTTCAAGAGCTCTGTGCATATATAGCTCCACGGACCATGAAAGTTCTTGTGTTGGCAAGGCCGAAAGTCGGAGCTAAAGGTGCGACAGGAGTAACTTCAGTGCATTTGTGGGTTTTGCAACAGAAAGGCGTCCTGTGCGGGACAGGAGACGTGCCGCCCGCCTGGCAGGACCAAGACGGTGGGATCTGAGCAAGGAGGACTGAAACTGTTGCCCATCACCCAGTTTGGTTTATGTTTTTCCTCTGCAGTCATGGTTAGGAGGTAAACCAGTTCTGATTCTTGCTGCTTCTGCTACCGGTGGCAGTGGTAACAACAGTGACTCCTACTAAACGTTTTGGGGAGTGTGAGCAAAACGATGGAAGGGATATATACTTCGTTCAAAGCAGTATCCAGGAGGGGCTGCACCATGCATTATTTCTCCTAAAACTAATCCCAAATCCCCTGAATCCTGCAGCTGTGTGACAAGCCGGGCCCATACCACTTTGCGCAGACATTCCGCAAAGCAGCCACAACGAGCCGCCCTCCAGAACTGCAGACGGCAAGACTCATTTAACTCTAACCGGAGGCAAGGAAACCGAGCTTTGCCTTGTAATAACGAGCGGCGAGCTTACCAGCGGAGGCAGGGGGCTGCAATAACCGCACACAGACGGAGTCCCCTGCGCCCCGCGGGCAGAGCCCCCCGCCCTGCGGCAGCGCGGTGAGCTGTTGAAGGCCGCCACCTAGCGCCGGCCCTGCGCCGGCTGCGGGCGGCCCTGCGGCACGGCTCGGCTCGCAGCGCTCACGGGTAGGGCTTCCCGCCGTTTCTGTCTTTCGGAACGTCTGCGTGTGCCGGGTGTCGGGCAGGGTGCGTCAGGCTGCTGGTAATCTTGGAGATGGTGGGAGGGAGCGGGCTCGGCCTCTGGGAACTGCTTATTCCTGGGGGGAGTCACTGAGCGCGCAGCCGTTACACCGCCCGCCTCCCCCTGCGGGCTCCAGCTCCTCACGCAGCCGTTACACCGCCCGCCTCCCCCTGCGGGCTCCAGCTCCTCAGCCGCGAAGGGGCTGGAAAAGGGGGGAGCAGGAGGGCAGAGTGACACACAATTATTTTATCTTATTCCTTTTATTTCTTCCTTTCTAACCAGAGGGGAACTACCTCCAATACAGCGATTTTGGCTTCGCGAGCAGAATGGAGTGCTTTCTCGAGAAAGCCCCCAGAGACACTGCGGAATAAAAATAAGTTCAATGAAGGTGAACTGTATTTCCCATCGTGGCACAAATACGAACCCCAGCCTCTCTTGCTGTCCCAGTGACGGTGTGTGGGAACCTCTGAGACAGAGGCCGCTGGGGAGTTACTGCCGTCACCCTCGGCGGCTGCCCCTCCTTCACCCGTGCCCCTCTGGTCGCTGCCCTTCCCTTGCCCCGTTAGCCACTTCTGCACGCACCAGTTTCAAAGCTGAACGTGTTAGCCGCAAAAAATAATCAAGGTAACTGGATTTAGTTCTTACTGACGTATGGAACCACCAAAGACCAGACCAAACAGGCTTCTCTTGGGGGGCACGCACTGTGAGAATGGTGTGGACATTACACACGAGGGAAATTCATGAGGCATTTTGCTCTGTGACAGCACCACGGGGGATGCCTAACAATTTTTTTCTGTGAAAAATATTTTGCTTTTCTGAGAATTATTTTCACAATTAAAAGAAAAAAAATCACAGCTGATATAATATGTCCCTTAGCATTCATAGAAACCTAGAATGGGTATGCAAAGGAAATAAAAATGGGTACGAGTTCTCTAAAATAAATAAAAAATATTTGAAAGAGGAGATGGTATAGACTGCAAACCCAAGTGCTGTTCTACCCGCCACACCGGACAAACAGAAAGAGACACAAGAGGCAGGGGGAACACCACACTGTCCATGCTCACCATTTTCAATGATTATCAATAATCGGAAAAAAAAGAGAGAAAAGCCCTCAGGTGGCTCAGGGATGGGGGTAGCTGTTGCTGTAGCTTTCTGGGAACACTGGAGTTCAGATGGTGGGGGAAGGTGGTCGGTCAAATTTTACTAATCATCTCTCACCACAGATTTTTTTGGTGTGCCACAGTTACAGGGGTTCTTCACCCAGCTTCGGGTGGCAGAAGAATACAGATGGAAGATAAGGAATTGGAAGTAATTACTCACACGAATTTAAAGAAAAGCCAAACAGCCGGCTGGCACTTAGTCACACTTGTCTCGCCTCTCCTTAGGAGAGGGTTTCAGCAGAGATGGCTTGCTTTCGAGGAGGGAAAGCACCGGTAGCAAGTCTCGTCTCGGACTGCCACAACTGTTTACAGAAGGGATTTGCCTTAGCCTCTGGGAAATCTGTTTAGACCAGCTTGAGGATGGGCACGGTCAGTAATATTAGTCAAATCCTATTAAACTAATAAAGGATTCAGATCGCTTCTTCAAAAAGAGCCATTGAAAGGGTGGGTTTAAGTCTAGAAAATGAAGAATGATAAATCCAAATTAGGTCCTTTTAATCTCTCTCCATTTATCAGCATTCTTTTCCTTGAGGGAGAGACAGGCTAAAAACAATGATGGGGGTGTTAGTACAATACTAGCATTGTCTCTTCTTTAACCTTACCAAAGCAATTCAAAATCCCATTACAATGGGATTCTACAAACAAGAAAAAATCTAATTCATTCCTTTGCAAGGGATTCACACAGTTTTACTGAAGAAGCTGTAGCCGAGGGCACCATGTGGCAGAAGCAAGGCTAACCCAAGCCCTGGTTTCTCATGCCACCTGGCTGCTGCTGGTTGCTGCCGATAAGCTGCATTGGCTGCTCAGAAGTTGGAGGATCTGAACAAAGCAGGCGCCTGCCTGTTGCCTTCGAAGGGATGCTGTCTGATGGGCCAACCCGTAACAACATAGTTAAAAATAGGGGGGGTTGTTGAATCAGATATAAATAACTCCCAAAAAATTTCATTTGGCATGCTCAGCCTAGCATACACGTGTTACTTCATGTGACTTTGATACCAGTTTTGCATGTCACTTGTGCAGATTTAACTGAGTGGTTAAAACCAGAAAAATTATAGGAGGGATTTGTGTGTGTGCACGTACACATTGAGAGAATCACCAACAGTTAATTACTTGTAAAAAATATTTTTTTCAGTACTGCTGGGTAGCAAATTTATATTTGACATCCACAATTTACTGGCAAGAGACCAACTAACATTTAACTAATTTGGAGTTGTTTAGTCTGAAGAAGAGGCGGCTGGGGGAGACCTGATCGCTCTCTACAACTACGTGAAAGGAGGTTGTAGTGAGGAGGGTGTCGGGCTCTTCTCCCAAGTAACAAGCGACAGGACGAGAGGGAATGGCCTCAAGTTGCATCAGGGGAGGTTTAGGTTGGATATTAGGAAAAACTTCTTCACAGAAACAGTAGTGAGGCATTGGAATGGACTGCCCAGAGAGGTGGTTGAATCGCCGTCCCTGGAGACATTCAAAAAACGTGTAGACGTGGTGCTCCAGGACATGGTCTAGTAGGCATGGTGGTGTTAGGTTGACGGTTGGACTTGATGGTCTCAGAGGTCCTTTCCAACCTTAGTATAGAATAGAATAGAATAGAATCATTAAGGTTGGAAGAGACCTCAAGGATCATCCAGTCCAACCGTCCCCCCCACCACCTATTACCCACTAAACCATGTCCTTCAGTACCACGTCTAACCTTTCCTTAAATACCCGCAGGGACGGTGACTCCACCACCTCCCTGGGCAACCCGTTCCAATGCCCGACCACCCTTTCAGAGAAGAAATTTCTTCTCATCTCCAACCTGAACCTCCCCTGGCGCAATATTTGTAAATAATGAGTATATGCCACATTGTGAGTGTCTGAAATTTTTAGAATAGAATAGAATAGATTCTATGATTCTAATTACTATTGTTAAGAGATTAATGCTAGCTTCCAGGAGCTGGCTGATTTTCTGATGCATAATTATACTGACAGCAAAGACCATCGTAACCTCGCAGCCACTTACCTGGGGGCTCAAAGCTGCCCGGGGTCCTCAGCAGGCAGCCAAATAAGGTAACGTCTCACCAGGGGACTTGGTCCCACACCTCCCACCTCGGTGGTAGGGGCCATTCTCCCCAGGTGGTCTGTGGGTGGGAGCCTGCGATCTTTAGGCCTCCAAGAAGAGAATTTCAAAAGGAGGAGGGAGCATGAAAGAAGAGGTTGCCTAGTAGAAAGCAGCGTGTAACCAAAAGGATAGGATAGGATGGAAGGGAGGGAAGGGAGCGAGGGAGGAAGGGAGGAAGTTAGTTGGTTGAGCTTTATCTCCTTCATGTTATCCACAGGCAGACAACAGGCAGGACTCAGGCTGACAGGTGACCTGATGGATTTCATCTTCCTTGCTTGTGCAGTGTAGGTTCCTCAGAAACTCCCAAGGCAACTGACACTGCAGAAAAAGTTATCCCTGGGTAAGAACCAGAGTGAAACAGCCAATGTATTTCAACAGTCAAAGCAACCAGTCCAGATGTGAGCAATTCATCCTGAAGGACAGAAGTAGCAGCAGCTGATATCATGAACAAAAGTAGGCAGGTGAACAGAAATAGAGCAACAGAAAAAAGGATACGAGAACCACAGTCCAGAATTTCAGAAGCAACAGTAATCGATAATCAACGAGCTGTAAACAGCAAAACTGACAACAGCACAACCAGAGTCATCGTCAGCTTGCATGAAAACGCAAGTCCCCGCCACCTCTGTGCAGCATTTCTGGCTTGATGGGCATGCATACGAATCACCAGTGCTGCTTCTGTGAAGGAAGAAAAGCAAGTTCTATTTGTGTTCATCCAAAAATGCACTGAGAAAAGAAAACCCCAAACAATTAAGATACTGGAAGTGTTCAAAACAGGTTACCTAGGTCAGAGATATTAATCTGGTACAAGAATTCCCAAGTGCTGACTCACACATACCTGAAACACAACTCCTATCTCAGTGCAAACTGCTGCCGTAGATACCCACGGACACAGCAGAAGACAGGGCTGTGCAGAAAGAGCCACGTTTTCCCTCCAAGGACTTGGCAGGCAGCTTTTCTGCTGCTGAAGGATGCTGCTTGACGAAGCCTTGGTAGATCAGATGCCATTTAAAGCCACCCTACCCTTGCTGGCTTGCTTTTTTGTGGGAGGTTCTGCTTGGAGGCCTTAGGGGTTTAAAGGCCACGCAGTGACAAAAGGCAGCGAAGAGCCCCACGTACTAATTGCGGGCAAGCGGAGCCACGCTCTGTGCCACTGCGCCTGTGGCCAAAACTGGGCTGCTTCTAAACTACGTGTTGGTCCAGAAAATGTACCTGTGCTCTGCTGCAAGCTCCTGCTCACGTGGAACAGGCTCTTCTCCTCCTCTGTGGCTGTCAAGTCACACCCTTCTTGTCAATAAGCCGAATACTGACACTAGCAGGACGAGCACACCCTTGGGTGGAGTTGATTCAGCTACTGAGATTAAATCACTCCTCTCCCTCCCAGGCTTGGTGGTGAGAGGTCACTAATGCACCGAGCTGTACTAGTGCCGTGCTCTAAGCTATAGGGGTAGCATCATGAACAGGAAGGATAGCTGGTTTAGACCAGCTAACATTATCTGCTAATACATAGAAGTGGTGATGACCAGGGCTATACCAATAGCTGGAACTTTAAAGTAGAAAATTACTTTGTGTTTTCCAACTACTTAGCCTTTTTCCAACTACATTTATTTCTCCCATGCTTTCCTAATTAATTGCCTTACCTGGACATCCTTTCTTTCTAACGACTACAGCGTATTCACGTTTTAGGAATGTCCTTAAGTATCAGAACACAGCTCTGCTGGGAATGTGCATTTTAAAGCCTGCAGAACTCAGGCTAAGGCCCTATTCTAAAATGACAGTTTATGATCTTCTTTTAAAGATAACAGAAGCAAGTAATTCTGGGAAAGTCTGTACTGACAGGAAGAAGAAATAAATACAGCACCTTTCAAAATAAATAAATAAAATTACTCATAGCCCTGAAAAATATGATTCAATTTTCCAAAATTAACATTTAAAAAGTACAACTTTGCAGAGAATCAATCTAAATAAATACTAGAACACCCTACAGAGCAGGTACCGATGCTGAAAGGATAGCAATAGAGCTCTGGGGAAACTGAGCACACCATGTTCATGCCAAGGAAATTAGTCCTTCTACCATTAGCCTTTACATAGGTTTTGATGTTACACCATGTGTTAATTATTTCCAAATCACAAGTGCAAACACTCACCCTGATTGGAAAATTAGCAGATTTCAAACTCAGGTAATTTCCCCCTAATGAGGAACTTGTTGAACTGAATTTAACAATTAGCTCCCATCCTTTGCTAGCTGGGTATGGCAAGGCTACAAAGAGGTGTAGGAACTTACCTTTTTCAGTAATTTGCAATAAAGGCTGAATTCAGAAGTTGTTTTTGTGCTATTGCTAACTCCTCCTTTGGTTTTTAAGGCAGTGATTCTCAAAGGGTGATATAGGAGGAGGTGCTGCCCGTGCTGAGTAGTTGTCCCTCACTTTGTAACCTTCCCCCTCTGGGTCAGTTTCTTTGAATGCCTTTTGCTATGTACCAAGCCTCCACAAAAAGGATTTCACAGCTTAAAGGAGCAAAGCTTCTGATTTACTGGTCAATATCCACAATGCATAGGTAGAGCCCACAAGCTAACGTGCTCGCCAGCCTTGATAAAGCACCCAAGGAGTTGCTGCTGGCTGGGCAGCCTTGGGTCAGGAGGGGAAGGGCTGGCTTTGCTGCTGCTTGGAACAGGCTGATCGCTTCCATGGCTAAGCTGCCATCCTCAGGCTGCTTGGCTTCATTTCTGTAGGACTGTGTCTGTCATGTTGGGTTTTCTCCTCAAGACCCCTTGAGCTGCTAATTACCCCTGTGTCAGCACGCTTCCCTTTGCCAGCAATCTTACCTTTCCTCTCATGGCTCTGCTCTGCAGAATGTCTTGCAGCGCTTGCTCGCAGCTTAGCCGTTCTCTTAGATGTCTGAACCAGTTTGGGCCTCTGTCAAAACTATGCCTTAGATCCCAGAAGGCATCTGTGATCCGACGCCGGAATCTCTAGAGGGAAACCTGACACTTGCAGCTGCTAAACTGCATTAAAAGAAACAAAAGTCATTTTACCCTGCTGTTAGTTTTCTACGTATGATGTGACCCTGTCTGCATAATGGACGCTGGGCAGTCGGGTATTAAAGATGCTTGTGAAGGGAAGAGACATCCACAAACGAAAGGGAAATTGCCTTTGGACAATTCTTCTCTCTGTCTAGAACTGACCAAAAACATCCAAAGTATTGCCAAAATGCAAGTCTGATTTCTCCCGTAAACAAGTAAAGATTTGTCAATAAAATCTTCTTCCTGCTTCCAGTGCACTTTCTGCAGTAGGGTTTTCCTTTCTTTGTCTGCAGCACAATAAAGACGTTCAGAGACTTCACGCTGCCTGAGGTATGTCACGAAGCACCTGGGCCTTCACCCTGTACTGGCACACCGACTGCTTCGTTATCTGGCAGTACCTGCCGTCAGTGTAGGTGTAACAAGCTTTTTGGATGTAAGGAAAGGATAACAAAATGGCAAAAACAGCGTTCTGAGCTCTTCAGATGTGCTGGTTTGATTGTCTTTATGTAGACAAATTCTAACAGGAACTGCAGTTTTGAGAAGTGGAGAATGAAGAGTTTGTGAGTACCTACTAATAAAGCTGCACAGTGACCTGTGGGGAGTTACACTAAGGTGTGACTTAGCAGAGGCAAATAGCCTAAAATGTTCTACCTACCTTCTCTTGCAAGTCAACAATACATAGATCTGTTCTTCCCACCAATTCCACAACCTACCAAACACTGCTCTGACCTGTAGCTCTCACTGAAATAAGGTTATGAAAGCCCAGAGCAACTCATCTTCTTGTTCTGGTGGACGCATTATCTAGCCGTGATCTTACTCACCTAACCACTATTTAACTCGGGCACTCTTAGCTTAATTTGTGATCTTACCACATTTGAGAGGCAGTTTTCTTCAGCGCAGGGAGGCGAGACTGGGTAACTCCTGCAGCCTGATCCTCGCTGATACAAAACGCCCCTGTGTGGCTTTGGGCAGGTGCCCTAGATTTCTCTGCCTTAGTTCCCCTTTGCTAAAACAAAGATGATCTTTCTCACTGCATCCAGACAACTGTTATAATTACCTAGTTAACACTTTTAAAGGGATCTAAAGCAGTAAAGCATTCCATGTGATATCTAGCCCTCTTTCCCCACAGACTGCATCCTAAAAACAGCAACCCATTTTACCTGGGAGCGAGGGAGGTACCAGCGGATTCAGGCACTGTCCCGCAGGAACACCAAATGGCTGTCACGAAAGCATTAGCGTTCACACTGCCGGTCAGGCGTTGTCTGAAAGGGTAAGGACACCAAGGGGCAACGCATTCAACAGGTAGAGTTGTTGCAACAGACCTACTCCAGCGTTTTCATTAGCTGTGCAGCAAATGGCTGCTATCTGCCGCTCTGTTCCCCATGAGTCTTCTTCTGGGCTTCTGCACAGAAAGAAGGCTCTGTCACCTGGCTGCCCTGGCTCTGCAGGCATCAGCCTAGACCCTCGTACCTCCTCCCCGAGGAGCACTCCATGTTTGGTTTTTTTTCTCCTGAGCAGGGAGAATGAGGCTGGGGCAAGTGTGAGGGTGCAGGGATGGACAGGACAGTTGGAGGGGGCATGTAGGGACAGAAAGGTCTGTGATCAGCAGAGCACCCTCTTAGCACCTGAAACCAATCCTTTGGGCATGAAGTCAGGTGGCCTTTGCTGCTGACGCAGGTGAAACACCAAGGCATGCACGTAAACACCCTCTGCACTGCCCCCCGTACCTAGGGAACGGCAGCTTGCCGCTGCCAGGAGGGCTGCTGGGGGGGACCTCTTCGAGGTTCCGGTGCCAACAGGAGCCCGCACCATGGTCTCCTGGAACAGGAGGGGTTCAGTTAGTGTTGGTTTAAAAATAACAGCTTAATGGCAGATGGAAGAGTGTTGAGCAGCTTTTTTGTTTGCCAACCCACTCCCGCAACATTACAAGGTGCTCGTGTGTGTTCGTTCTCCTCCCCTGCATGTGCGCTGCTCACGCCGCGTACCCCGTGTGACACTCCAGAAGGTTTTGTGGCCGGTGTTCACCTTCACACCTGCATCTTTAGCGCATGGCTACGCAAAACACGTAACTCATCGTTTCCCTTCTGTTCTCATGAATTGCTTCCAAATGCCTAAACTCGCTTAACCTTCGACCCCACATCTCTGTGTATGTTTATATTTAATGGTGTTGGTGCCTTTTATCATCACAAAAGATACTGATAAAATTAACTTTACCCTTCCTCACATCATAATCCCAAGCAAACATAGCTTAAAGGGTATGTGCTCACTGTAACACTCATTACTTTACAGCAACTGTATAAAATGAGCTGTGAAATTTGTCTTCTAGCTTTTGTTAAATGTTTTCAAATGCTTTCATCACAAACACATAACTGATAGCAATTTTTTTTTCGCTGACCTGAAAGGGATCCTTATCAGAACTGAGGTTGGAGGAATTTCCGGCTTTCTGGTTTGTTTTTCCACACTCAGACTCGCCTAAGGTCCAACTTGGAGGTTGTGGTTTGCAGTGTTTTCATTTCAAGAGCACCTGAATGAATGCACTGCACTGTGGGCCACCCGCTGCCCCTGGCTGCGAGCTCCCAGCCACCTACCGGGCTGCCGCGCCTCGATTAGCCTGGCTACAGCTATTCCTCTGAGCCAGAGGTGGGGAAGGAATTCTTAATTTAAAAAGCTCAAAAGAAAAAATGGTAACAATAAGACCCACACATCCTGCTGCACTCACATAAGCTGTTACTCAGGAAAGCTCTTAGACACGTATTTAAAATAAAGCATATCCATTTTTGCTCTGAAAAGCGTTCTGAGCAAGGAAGTGATTTTAGGAATGAGACCTCCATGACTGTACAGAGTAAAAAGAAATGTCTTGGCTGCCAAATCAAAGTCCGCTTGACAATCACCACAGAGCCTTTTATTGCTGAAATACGTCAGATGAAGATCACAACAAATATTAAATATCTACCCAAAAGCGTAACGACTAGTGATACCTGTGGCTAAATCAGGCCCACACTGATGGTTACAGGATGTACTTAACAAGCACTTCAGAGACACGACAGATAACCAGATCAGCAGTGATGAGTGAAGACTCTGCCATGGACCTACAGAACCCAATACTTCTCCATACACTCCATCTGGTTTGGAATGCACTGGCCATGCTATGGCTGCTCTTCCATGCCAGAGATCCCACCCACCAAGGCATGACCCACGCAAAACTACTACAGAAAATATTTTCTCCATTGGGTGGGAGCACCTCTCCTACGAGGACAGGCTGAGGGAGTTGGGCTTGTTCAGCCTGGAGAAGAGAAGGCTCTGGGGAGACCTAACTGCGGCCTTCCAGTACCTGAAGGGGCCTGCAGGAAAGCTGGGGACAGGCTGTTTATCAGGGAGTGCAGTGACACTGCACTGGATTTAAACTAAAAGTGGGGGGATTTAGATTAGATGTTAGGTAGAAATTCTTCCCTGTGAGGGTGGTGAGGCACTGGCACAGGTTGCCCAGAGAAGCTGTGGAGGCCCCATCCCTGGCAGTGTTCAAGGCCAGGTTGGATGGGGCTTTGGGCAACCTGGTCTAGTGGAGGGTGTCCCTGCCCATGGCAGGGGGTTGGTCTTTGAGGTCCCTCCCAACCCAAACCATTCTGCGATTCTGTGATTCTAGCAACACTCATTTATCTCATTTGCTCTAGTAATTAAAGTCCTTTCCACAGCAATTCACAAAGATTCCTTTCCAACTCAAAATACTTTATTGTCTGCTTCTGAAGCTGCTTGAACTCACAGCCAACCATTCCCAATAGCATTATTAAATAAAGCATTGCTCTGCAAGTCTACAAATGTATCCGTGGCCTAGATTACACTGACATAAAGCAACATTGGGAATATACTAACAGCCATAATGTGAAAATACATTAAGAAGATTTCCCATGTTAAGAATATGTTAGCTCATCCCAGTTAAATCTACTGACACACTCTAATGCAGAGTGAAAATTTTCACCTAAATTATTTTTCAAGGGAAAAGTGCAGATTCTCTCACGTTAATGTGTTCGGGAATTTGCGTTAATTTCCCAGGCTGCCTGCTTAGAAAAAATTAAATATAAAAATTGTTTCAAGCATTTCAAAACAAAAATAATTCCTTTTTTCTACTGTAATAGAATACTTCCATTGTTAAAATTTTATTTCTGACCTCAGTCAGAAAGAAGAAAACATTTGTTTATTTCAGATCCCTTTTCTACTTCCAGACGGTTCACTAACTCTTTTCAGAATATTTAATTTCCTACCAACTCCCAAAATAAAAGCATTTTTTAAACTCCTTGTAAACTAAAAATAAATCCCCACTGTCTGGTGGGGTGAGTCCAGAGGAAATCCATGAAGTTGATCAGAGGGCTGGAGCACCTCTCCTACGAGGACAGGCTGAGGGAGCTGGGCTTGTTCAGCCTGGAGAAGAGAAGGTTCCGGGGAGACCTAATTGTGGCCTTCCAGTACCTAAAGGGGGTCAATAAGAAAAACGGGCACAGGCTGTTCAGCAGGGCCTGTTGCAGTAGGACAAGGGGTAATGGTTTAAAACTAAAAGAGGGGAGATTCAGACTAGATATAAGGAAGAAATCTTTTACTATAATTGTGGACCCTTCACTGAAAGGGTCAAACGCTGGAACAGGTTGCCCAGAGAGGTGGTAGATGCCGAATCCCTGGAAACATTCAAGGTCAGGCTGGACAGGGCTCTGAGCAACCTGGTCTAGTTGAAGACACCACTGCTTATTGCAGGGGGGGTTGGACTAGGTTACCTTTAAAGGTCCCTTCCAACCCAAACCATTATGTGGTCCTATGATTCTAGCTTTGCTCTGTTGATAAGTTATATTTGATACAATTTAGGTAAAAAGTGTTATTAACATATTTTCCAACATGAAACATTTTCTCAGCCTACATATGGAATAAGCATTCTTGCTGTGTGGATTGGATATACGCTTCCAGGGATCAGACCAAATGAGGACAGATAAGTGCTAGTATATGGTGCTGCACCTCCCAGCCCAACACACACAGTATCCAAATACTTACTAAACACGGTATCATTTTATCAATTATAATGAGCTAAACCAAAGCAATAAGGTTTATGCAAGAACATCAGGATAATTTGCAAAAAGTGAAAAAAGGTTTATGCAAAACAGAGCAATGGGTGTGAACTTAAAGGATCCGTAATACCTGAAGTCCTGCTGGATGCCTGGGCAGGTCAGATTTGGGATGAAGAAGCTGGGGAGGTAACAATTTTTTGAAAGACATTCCATAGAATGATAGAATCACTTAGGTTGAAAAGGACCCTTAAGATCATTGAGTCCAACCATTAACCTAGCACTGCCAAGTCCACCACTAAACCATGTCCCTAAGCACCACGTCTAGGTGTCTTTCAAATACCTCCAAGGATGGTGACTCAACCACTTCCCTGGGCAGTCTGTTCCAATGCCTGACCACCCTTTTGGTGAAGAAATTTTTCCAATCTAACCCCCCCCACCCCGGCACAAAGTAAGGCCATTTCCTCTCATCCCATTACTTGTTACTTGGGAGAAAAGACCAACACCCACCTGGCTACAACCTCCTGTCAGGTGGTTGTAGAGAGCGATCAGGTCTCCCCTCAGCCTCCTCTTCTCCAGGCTAAACAAGCCCAGTTCCCTCAGCCGCTCCTCACAAGATTTGTGCTCCAGACCCTTCACCGACTTCGCTGCCCTTCTCTGGACACGCTCCAGGGCCTCAATGTCTTTTGTGTAGTGAGGGGCCCAAAACTGAATGCAGGACTCAAGGTGCAGCTTCACCAGAGCCAAGTGCAGGGAGACCATCACGTCGCAACTCCTGCTGGCCACACAATTTCTGATACAAGCCAGCGTGCTGTTGGCCTCCTTGGCCACCTGGACACACTGCCAGCTCATATTCAGCCGGCCGACAACCAACACTCCCAATATTCCTTTCAATTGCTCTTATCCGCACAGACACTGTTAGCTCAAGGATCCTGAGTATCATTATTACCATTTTCCAAGCAGAGAACCAAAGCACCACGTAACATCACAGACCAGTGGCAGAAGACATCTCAGACTTTAACTCCTACTT
This sequence comes from Psophia crepitans, assembly GCA_013399095.1. Taxonomy (NCBI): domain Eukaryota; kingdom Metazoa; phylum Chordata; class Aves; order Gruiformes; family Psophiidae; genus Psophia; species Psophia crepitans. The sequence continues at coordinate 6,615 of VWZZ01002529.1, read as the reverse complement.
TCCAGGCCAGTGACAGAGAATCTGCCATCCCTAGGAAGAACATCTGCTAGTGACTTATTTACAAAGAGCAACTGTGTATTTGCCACGTTAGGAGGTGAATTGCTAAGGAATGTAAGAAGTCTTGCCCTAGAGAGATCATAATTTCTGTAGGCGAAGCGCCCAGACAGGTTTGGGGATTTCAGAACAAACATATGCAAATGTATCTACTGATCAGAATTAGCTATGGTGAGCTTGTGGCATAGAGTGAGGAAGGATGGGAAAATGCTGTGTTAGACATATGACAGCAATCCAGGGTAAAATAAGATTTTAAAAAGTCAAAAGAGATGAACAAGACGGACTCTGGATTAACTCTAAATCATAGCCATTCTAATAGCTAAAAAATAAAAATAAAATAAAACCACACTGTGAGACAGTCTGGCTACCATCAAGTGCTCAATAACAACATAGAAGTACATGGTATGAAATCTTACTAAATTACACGGTATGAAAACACTCACACCATGTATATATTGCTGGAGGATAAACGGGGTTATCTTTCCACTGGTGGTCCTTTCAGTACTACAGCTCCCAGGCATTTATGTCAGAAGTTGTTCTGACATGGAGAGTGGCTATTTGTGGTGCAAGAACATACACGCTCCTGAAGCTGAGCTTCCCACTCCTGCTGAACAGGAGGAGTGCAGGGCTTCTAAACCCTCGGCAATCCATCTTCATGAACTGCGCCGTTCAGGATAATCTTAGGAGCCTGCTTGTTGTCCCCAGCTTCTTCAGCTGTACACTCTGGAGGTTCTAGGTCATCGTATCTTCTCCGATAGACCACCCTTGAGATTAGGGTTATCAGAAACATTTCCATGATGAGGAGCTGCTGAGTTATATCTGCCCAGAAAAAAAAAAAGGAGGCAAAGAAAAGCCCCACAGAGAGGGAAATGACAATCAGACACAAAGTGAATACTTGGCTTATTAATTTTCATCTGTGCAAAGGAACAAACTTTTATCATCCTGTGTCCCCATAACGGAGTATCTCTCACGCTCAGCAATAAAATCAGTTACAGAATTACAGTATTGCCCATCAATAAGCACGCAATAAGTTTAGCATTCAAAATGCAGAGATTTAACAGTAATTATGCATGTTGATTTCTTTCCCTTTCATTTCTGATTCCAACTCTTCTCATTATCAAGTTTTTCTCTGCAACTATGACAGCTGAAAAACTTTTGTTATTGTTTTACAAGTAAAAGCTGAGATTCTCCAAATGCTACATGATCCTGGGAAATTAACATTTTGAGAAAACACCAGATTCTGCAGTTAGCAACGCTCAAATAGCACCTGTATAAGTAAATGAACAACAACCTTCCCAAAAGAACTTACATGCTCCTCTTGCTGAAGAGGAGAGTGGTGGAGCACAGGGAATAACTCTTTGCTTGGCCAAGATGTTGATAATGGCTGTTTGCAGGTGGTTCAGAATGACGATAAACTGCACCAGAAAGAGAAAACAGATGCCTCAGCTACCAGGAAAAGTTTTAGAGTTCACACAACTACTTCGCTTTCAGAGCAGACCCTCTTTTGCCTCATTTCTCCTTTCTTTCCCTCTCCTCCCATCTACCAGCAGGCCACCTCCCATTCTGCAGAATTCATCTCTAGGTCAGGATGACGTTGCTCTGAATGCGAGTGTTAAATTAAATCTCTGTTTGAAAAGTGTTTCTTCTCAGCCCTTCACGTGGGAGGTGCAATACACACAGAGCTCCCAGCTGGGATTTTAAACAATACTGAGCTCGGAATAATAGGCAGTAATGTTTAAAAAACTTCCTGTTAATCTAACCGATGAGCTTATGGTCTCCCATAATGGAGGAAGGACTCAAAGAACATTTTTTCTGTTGTCTCCTCTTTTTGCCACAGCAGGGTGATGTGGTGCTCCCCACATTATATGGGACTGGCTTGTTTGCCAGAAGGGATGAAGGACTCGTCACAGCTTGGCTTCCGCAACAATCACCATTTTACCTGCTATTTGCCCTTGCATTAAGAGAGTTTGCCATCTTAAACCTGGGTTCACCCTAATGCAGCTCTGCAGGTGTGACTATCCTGTTTATTGCATTTATAAATGTTTAATGATTTACTTAACAGAGACCTGAGTGCACCAGACTTTCTACTTGTCCTGTTCAAGAAGGATACATATCCAAGGATTCTGCTGTACTCTCTTCAGGGTGATGTGGAAGATGGTGACCCTGTCCCCGGGCTTTTTCCATCTAACCTATCCGGTTCTGTTGCTTACTACGTAATGATTCCCAGCCAGGATTTTCATTATTATCTAACTCAGAAGTGCAGAATGGCCAAGAAAAATATTTTCAAAACAGAACTTTGTGACATGCTGAAACAGTTCAAACAAGAGCCACCCACACAGCACTCCATATCCTCTCCTAGTTTTTAAAAGTATACACTAGCAATTTAACATTGCATCTACAAAGCTTCCTTCAAGCCCCACAGAAGGTGTTGTTTTGATTTCAGTTGCCTAAAGATGAACGGGTTTTCCGTGGCTTTCACATCTCCAGCACTCCTGAGAGACTAGAGGTAAATTGGCTCAAGCTGAAACTGAACAGCAGCCAAGGAGAGTGCTTCAAAGGGATGCAGCTTTAATCAGGTAAAAAAAAAATTACTTTGCACAGTGCATTTAACGGGGAAAAAAAACACCGTAACTTTTCAACAAAGGACCAAGAACCAGAGAGACAGTGTTGTATCAGCAGTTAAGAGAAATTCTTATCAGAAATATTAAACTTCTCACCTGATAAAGAGCAAACTTTGGGATGATCTTCTTAGAGATAAGGAGAGTCCTGACTTGTTGAAACATGATCCCAACTGGCCACAGAGCAATAATGGTGAGGACACCAATGAAGCAGCTAATCCATATTGCAGCTCCTTTGGGAAATAACTGAGAAGCAAATCAAACAAGCGTACCTATAAAACTTGACAGTGCATTTTACCGTTTCCAGGAAGAAGTTGCAAACTGGATGATTCAGATGTTAAGATGCTTGTTTCTACCTCCATGAAAGCTGATGGCAGCAGCAGTTGCTGGGATTTGCATGGGAAAACTGCACAGTCCCAACTGGAGAGTTACCACAGTGCTCCCACCAGTGGGCACGGACATGTGAATCTGTTCAGCCTGGGAAGGTAACGAACAACAAGACCCCTCGATCTGACCCCAGCAGCACCTGGGAAGGCTCAGCAGCTCATGACAGCTCAGAAGGATCATTTATTTTACTACCATGAAACAACAAAGTATTACTTTTGATACGAGTTATCTAAGAGGTGCAAATTTTTAGCAGATATAGACTTCTCCATCATCTTGCTGCTTACATGATATGAAGCAGAAGTACAGTACTATCTTTTCTACTTTGCAAAGACAGAAAAATCACCGTGATTTGCAGAAAAAAACCACATAGAGTTAGGCTTCCTTGTAAATTACTTCACAAGCCAGTACATAGGTTTCTTAAGGCCGTACCTTACAAAACACAGGACGGGTACATCCCACAGGGCAACTTGCAGTCCTGATGTTCTAACCATACAAGCTGGGAAAACATGCTGGAGCATAATCTGATACCCAACCCACCCTGATGCCCAGTTTCTTTCCAAGAGAAATGGAAATGGAAAGTCTGGGAGAAGGCAGAAATTACATGCTTCAGGATCTCAAAAGAATATAGTAAGAACTCATTTGGAAGTACTCTCAGATTTCACAGTTTAGTTGTAGGCTAAGATACTAACATCAACCCTAAATCAAATGGATTTTGTGGGCCATCTCTGATTAAAATATTTACTTACATTGGAAAGGGTGTAATTGCCATTAGTCCAAAGCACTATTGACAAAAACATGAGCACAGGTCGAAGGAAAGCAAACTGAAAGGTGCCCAGCTTCAGCCAAAAGAGGGTTCGCCTGGCCAAAAAAAAAAAAAAAAAAAAAAGGAAATCACCAATTTTGCTGGCCAAAATCTTATTAGCACCCTTACTAACATTTACTATCAACTGCAAAACTTTTCCACTACTGTAGCATGTGGCTAAAATCTGGGGAGGAACATCTTCAAGATTAGAAAATCTTTCCAAGAATAACCCAGTGTTTATTTAGTAAAGCGTCTACAAAAATAGTCCTTCTCCTGTTCTGCAGCAATTACATACTTACCAAAGCTGGGCAAAACGCGGTGTCTTTCTCTGCCCCGAAGCTAACCAGAGAACCAGTAGCAGCATAACCGGTTTCTGAACAACAATGCCACTTGCTCTTGCCTTGTTGCCCTACTACTCCAGTTTTCCAATGAAATTGGGCAATTTAGCTTTCCTCCTCAGACACTTCCTAGTCCTGTGGTAGATCAAGAAAGGGAATCATCCAGAGCTAGGTGAAAGGACTGGTATTTTTTCAACAACGCATCATGAATACTATCATGTAAGCATCTGGTTTTCCTCCTCTCTACTCTAGCAGGAGAAAAGAACTACCTTTCACTTGGCCAGCTGCACAAGGCCAGTGGGACAGATCAGGATTTCCTTACTTCTGTCAGCATAAACTGCATCCAGAACACAGCCCATACACAGTAACCTGGCCAGACAGCATTAAAGGTCACCAGGAAAGGGGCAGATGCACGTGCAAACAGAGGACGTGAAAGCTGACTGACCTGAACTCTCCTTCAGCCTTCACAGGACAAGCTGTGGCCACTGCGGCTGGCTCATGTTTTAATCTATCACTGTGCGTTTCCCACACTGTTAATATCTTCACTGTAGCTCCTTAGGCCCTTGAGACTGCATCAGAAATGCCTCAGCAGACAACAGACTGCCTTTTAGTACATTCCAGGGCATAGCCACGAACTAGAAATTACAGGAATCGCTCAATTAATATAGCTAATGACCACAGGGTTATGACCAGCACAGACACAGGTGGAAGGCCTACAGCTGGGCAGTCATTTAGAGCTTGTGCTTCTTCAAAGATTTATTATTCCCCAAGAGCGTTAAAGAATAATATGACAAACAGTGTGGTCACTGCAACACCGGTTGTCTTCCTTGTTGACGCAGGTCTACATTTCTTAACCATCAGGTCTCTTCTGCCACACCTCTCCCCACTGTATGGCTTGTTACTTTGCCTCATTTGTCTACTGTATCTTGTTAGCCTTCCCAGGACTGCTTGATAGTATATGGCTTTTTAAAAGAATCAATCCCTCCTTTGGAGTAGCTCCTCGTTTCCCCAGAAGATACCTACGGGAGGAATGACCTTTGACTGGTATAGCTCACCCGTATTTTTTTAAAAAAATGTACCCTGTAATGGGAAAAGGCTAGAAGTCAGGAGCAGAGACAGTAGATGGATCTTCCAGTGCTACAGATGCCCAAGAAGCCCATTGCAGAGCAAAAAGCCTTTTTTTTAAGGACAGCTGTCCCACCAGTAGCAGACTATCCAGCTCCTGAAGCTGTAAGCTAATCTCATCCTGGGTATGCTGTCACTGGACTGATTGACAGGGGGGCAGAGCTCTCCCAAGCTCCCAGCTACCACAACCTATACAGAGGGTGACAGACAAAGAAAACCAAATATACTGGTGACACGTTAGATGTACAGCACAGCTCTGTCCCATGGCATTTCTTCAGCTCTGACTGCTGAAATGAGCCTGAACCAAAGCCCATGAAAATTAGCAGGAGTCATTTAGATTCATATTAGTAGTTGCTGATTTTACGTCATTGTATTACATCAATTTTTGGAGGTATGTTTTTTGTTTACTATCTATTCTTCCTGGTGCCCCCTCCATGTACATAATTACTGTTATTCCATTAAAATAAAATCATGGAAATAAGAGTTTAAATTCTAATACCAAATAAGGCAGTTTAAGGAAGAATTATTACAATAAAAATCCAGAATTTTTGCAAAAGCATCACAAACCACTACGCCGCGTTCTGTTTGCTGCTTTCATTTAACCAGACCGTAAAGTCCCCAAGGTGCCTCTGACACTAATGTCCGGGCCCTCACAGAAAAGTCTCTGCCTTGCACATTCAGTCCTTCAGCTTTGGCTTGTAATGAGAGAAACATTCTTGTGCTCTGTGCCAGTAGGAAAGCCCTCGCAAACACATGAGGCTTCCAGGCTATGGAGCAGCATTTAAATGACACGGTGACAGTAGCCAGAGGAGGAGCCCCAGCAGGCAGTGCTCAGAGGAGGCAGGGTTTATGTCACAGTACATTGTCTCCTGTAGGTGCTGCTCTCCAGCCTCACCCCACTTCTCAAAGGTGCATTAATACTAAGTTTAGTAGAAGAAAACATTTGCTTTTGCCTCACCAGACAATGCCATTTCATTGAGATCACAGCTTTCCAGGAGTACAGCTATTCTTTGTTTTAAAAATTATTCTAATCCAAATTTAAGAACTACTTTCTTAAAGTCAAAATCAGAACAAAACATTGAAGTAAGAGAAATTTTCTTTTAAGACAGCTGCAATTTGACAATTCTGCTTGTGAAAAATACCCGATTTGAAGACATTTGTTCTCTTCTAGAATGAAAAGAAACTGAAATTTCAATCGTTAGTTTTTCTAGAGTAGAAATTCCTCCACCCACACACCACTGCTTACTACAGAAATGATTTATTGGAAGAGAATGGGATTAGTTGGGGAGAT
>VWZZ01002528.1:66575-162993 GCA_013399095.1 Psophia crepitans | reverse complement strand
AGACTGACTGGCCTATAGTTCCCATCTACTTCTCCATGGAGCCTTAATCACATCCCACAGCTCCTGCAGCAGCTGGACTTCTAGAACTCTTGGCACTTGTTACATGGTCACAGCAAGTAAATTAGCACTGACAATGTTGTCCTAAGTCCAGTGCCTTTCCCATGAGGATGCTGAAGCCAGTTTCCACCCATAATTTTGCCCTAACTGATTAGTCAAGGTGGCTAGCAATGTGGCATGGTTTTCATGGGACCTGACTGAAAGCCTTGTACTTGGCATGTTCTGGTCTAGCAGCCTTCTTCAGTGCTAAGGGAATTGAACTGCCTGCATATTTGCTCATCACACAAATCCAGAAGTTGGCAGAACTCTCCTGTGGGTAAAGAAGGAGGAATAAGACAGGTGACAGAGCACTCTGTATTGTTTTTATTCTCCTTACCTAAGACCAGTGCACCCTCACCTTCTATTCTATCCTAGCTGGTATAAATGCAATAGAAAGAGAAGCAGCAGGTTAATTACAGACGTAAATAAAGACATGATTTTTCAAAGAAGTCTGTGCCAGTCTGGAGAATTTATTTTCATGTCAGAAAAGTTACTGAACTAAACCAAATTTGAAGTTATTTATCCTTACTTGAGACCATCCGTTTAATGTAATGCAGTACCAACCACTGATCTGATTTTTTTTTTTTTACAATTTTATGTAGTATGTACATGCTTTGAGTATAAAGTCTATCGGGAGACAGATGTTAGCAAAGCCTTCACAGCTTCCAACACTGCAATAATGTAATGGGCCCCACAAACTGAGGCCTACTGAAAGCTGGAGAGGAACTCTTTATCAGAGTGATAGGAGAAGGGGTAATGGCTTTAAACTAAAAGAGGGGAGGTTTAGATTAGCTCTAAGGCAAAAATTCTTTACTGTGAAGGTGGTGAGGAAGTGGAACAGGTTTTCCAGAGAAGCTGTGGATGCCCCATCCCTGGAAGTGTTCAAGGCCAGGTTGGATGGAGCTTGGGACAACTGGTCTAGTGGAAGGTGTCCATGCCCATGGCAGAGGGGTTGGCACTGGATGATCTTTAAGGTCCTTTCCAACCCAAACCACTCTATGATTCTATGAAACTGGCAGTCCTGGTGGTGGGAGGAATAGTCTGATGAATTCTAGTGGCAGCAGCAGCTCAGTGGCTGTAAAGCACTGAGTTCAGAGGATGAAAATGCATTAGGCAAGTGCTGTATACTTTCAATGATCTATCACAGCACAATCTATCACGCATCTCCTTTTCGTTGGATGAAATCACCTTCTAGCAACATCAGCACAAATATTTGGAAGAAGACGGAGAGACATATGGCTTGCAGTACTTCACTGACAAATTGCTTCAGCAGAAAGCACGCGTTTTCATTTACCTTCTCAGGCAATGCTTAGAATTAATCACAACAACCAAGAGTCACTGCTGTGCCATATGGAAGCAGAGCTAACTGTGTTAACAGAAATTTAAACACATGTGGGGAGAGTCACAGGAATTATGAGTCCTGGGCGTGTACATTTAATAGTCAGACAGAAACACTTGACAGAGAAGAGAGGAAAAAGTTGCACATTGCTTGAATCTTACTCTTTCCAAGGCAATCTCTCTTTTGGCTTAAGCTTTCACCTCGTATGCTCCTTCATGTATCACTGTGCTCTCTAAGTTTTAGCTACTTGATAGAGTAGGCAGCAGTAACACTGCGAATGCAGCCCTGATCTCACTGAAGTCAGTGGCAAGGCTCCAGTGGACTAGGGTGAGCCAAATTTTCTCTTTTAATGTAGATTCAATTCTCTGAAAAATGTTGGCTTGAAAAAGAAACCCAAACCCAAAAACCTTTCTGCTGTCTTTCTAAATGTTACAGGAAAATGCCACAGCTGGACCCCTTTTCTCCAGTACTTGCCATTATGATGAATTACTGGGTTGTATTGTGCTTTGGAGTTCCAGGTCTAAAGGGATTGATTGTCCTGGCAGCTTTGCTGTAACTTCACTTTAATCAATTATGTAATCAAATTGTCCTTCCTCTTGCAGTGTTCTGTAGACCTCTCTTGAAATGATTAGAAAAGATTCAGAGGGTACGAGATGCCCTCAGTGAGCACATAAGTCGAAAATCTCATTACCATTCATGAGGAATATTCAGAACAGGGCTATTCAAATGACAGGCTCAAGTCCAAATTTGAACAGTTAGTAAATTGTTTCCAGACCTCATGAGGGTGAGTTAAGGTAGTATTCATCTCATCTGACGTTAGCCATCTCTAGTTTAGGTATCTCCACCTGAGCTTGCTACCTGATGCTGTCTATATAGTCAGGGGCAGGGGCCAGGGGAGGTTAGTGGGGGGATGAGAAATAGGCGACATTAAGGCACATCAGTAATTTGAACTATTTTGCACTTCTGCTCTAGGATGAGATAACTTGTTCCCTGGGAGTGCCTGTGTCTTTCCAATGACTGGAGAGGGAGCCTAGAAGGTAAATGTCTACATCATAAATATGTCTAGTTAGGTGAGATTCACTCCCTCTGTGATCACCTTTCATTTTCCTGCAGGACATCCCATATTCCTCCCAGCTTTTGGGGAACAATTTCAGTTCCCTCCATAGTTCCCAACTGCTGTACCATGGCCAGGTGGCTCCGCAGAATTGAAACCAAAGCACTGATTCCTGCTAACAGACCTTGAAGAAGTTATGCAGTAGACATGGTAGAAGCTGGGTGGCTTTTACCAAAAATTTTCCATAAAGTGAGAAGAACGAATACAAAAAAGAATCAAACTAATTTAAAGATTGGTGGAGACATAAAAATATGTGCTTAACCTCATAGAAATGGAAAATAGAACTTCAAATACACCGCTGTTTTTTAGACACTAGATGGCAACAGTATACATTAGAAATAGTGGGTTCTCAACCAGCAAAAATAAACATTACTCAAGGAATTGAATGAAGGAGAATCACAGAGAATATTTTTAGACTAGATTTTGCATGAAATTAGCAAAAGTAAAGCATGTTTAGAATACCATGTGTTTCTGCTGTCAAGATATAGAACCTAGAGAAACTGATCTAAATCTAATAGAAAAGCTTATAATTACTTTAAGTTAGAATCTGTCCTCCCATGAAACAACATTTATTAGAGGTTCATCAATCTAAACAAACGCTGAATGTAGCTTTTACTGACTGGATGATTAATGATTACTGAGGGTCCGAAGGTCAAGTCTCCACTCCTTCGCTCCTCAGCTTCCTGAACAGGTTGGTGTACGCAACCAAGAGCTTGAGAGCAGCTTTGTTTTAGGATCAAATACATTTGTAGAATTTATGAATCAGTTTCATTTCCAGCTCTGCAACAGAGTAGTAGATACACTATCCTGTATGACTCATTTAATTAAAAAAAGAAAAAGAAAGAAGACTGAAAGACTGCAGAGAGATGAAATTGTGGCATTAGTTTGGAAGGAGAGATCGCAGCTGCACTTCTCCTTTCACAATGGTCTCCATCTTTTGCTTTGGTTTTTGTCATTAGAGGAACATAAGGAAGTGAATCTTTGATGCTGGCAGTTCCTTTTTCTTGAGATACCATGTTGGGGAGATAGTATGGATATGTCTCTATAGGACTTTCCAGCTGCTTAGAGAAACTTCCTTGATCCTCATAGCTTGTTGGTTTAGGATAATTTTTTCTGAATATATCTTTCTCATTGGGGTGATTTTTAGGATAAATATCTCCAGCCAGACAGACCCAGTATACTCTCATTCGAACTTTCTAGGTTCCTTCGTTCTATGGCATCGTTAGTGGAACATCCTATAACTGTCAACATCCCACCAGTGCTGATGAATCTGTGATACCATAGTGCAATTTCAGTAAATGGGAATATTGGAACTTGGAAGAAAGAAGAATGGACTATTTAAGAGTTAACAAAATGTGGAATAAAATTCCTAAACTATTCAAGAATGTATCCCTTTAATACTGTTGCTATTTTGAAAGAAAAAAAAATCCTATTTTTTTGGTAGCATATTCTTCTGGGCTATGGATGAGCTTCCTGTAAAACAAAATGGGTATTGACTGAATTAGCGTGCTGCAGTCTTCTGCAGGACTAAAACCACAGCAGTACACATGGCGTCACAATAAACGATACAAAGAGATCTTTTTGAGGAGCAGAGTGAGAATTACCTGCTTTTTTTGGTATAAAATCATACAGTAGAGATTTGGAACATAGGCACTGAAGATGCCTTCCCAACTGCAATAGTTCCATCTGTGTTGTCTTTTAAATGGACTCTTCCTTCCGCCTTCAAGCAGAAGCTCACTAAACATCTACATTATCTATATTCAGCTCTTTACTGTGGTTGGATAGCATGTGTATTGGCGATTCCAGTTCTGAGCTTGCCAGCAGGTATTTCTGCAGAGAGAAATTCTGTACCATCAAGCACAGGCAAACTTTTAACCCAGTGTCAAAGGCTCGCAATCCACAAGATAACTTTCAGTTCTCATGTGACTTTGAGGAGAGGTATGTCCTAAGGGAAATATTTTTGGAGGAGAGAAACAATGGCCTTTCTTTACTGTTAGGTGAATACGGTAACTTCATTTTTCACAGATGTGGAGTATGAGGCAGAAAGATTAAGTGAACTGCTCAAGGCTATAAAGAAAATTTTGTATCAGAGCCCAGATCAGAAGGGAGGAACTGCTGACTCCCATTGCTATGCTAAGATACCTCTCTCTGTTAAAATAGGCCTATGAATCATCCTAAAAGCCAACAGTAATGCTTTATGAGTCTCAGCACTGCAGATGCTATTAGTACTGTTGAGAAGGGACTTCTTTATGAATGTGCAGCAATAATCATTCTTAACTCTTATAAGCATTTATTCATCTTCAAAGCATTCACAATCTAAATCCAGCAAAACACGTGGTGTGTCAACCCTGCCTTCCCAGGACTGTCCTTGGATTTGCTTTTATCTAAAAAAAGTCCTGTTATTATTATTATTGTTTTTCAGTATGTAGTTTCCAAAGCCTCTAAAAATGATTTTGCAGTCATGTCCGCTTCCTGACAACGCCTTTATTTTCCATCCTTAGGAGATATTTATAATATATCGTAAGCTTCTTGGTGACAACAGTGCAGAGAGAGAGAAAAATAAACTTAATGTGAGCCTTTGTATTTCAGGACATCTCTCCATTTGATTCCAAATGATAATGCCTGCTTATGTTCTGTCCTCTTTCAGATGTAAACAATTCTATTGTCCCTGTCTGGTGAATAATGTGTCTGCGTATGGGAAAGAATCTGCGCGCTTACCTTTCCTGACACAGCCAGCAAGAGCAGAAGACTCAGATGGTCCTTTCACTAGGGGAAGGAAGAGAATCTAGGAGGCCTGGGAGCAGCAGGGAGACTTTCCTGGGCACTGCAAAGCTATGTTCCAGAAACTTTGCTGGGTCTGTATGGAGGGAGATTTTCAGGTTGAGCAGGAGCAGACCTGTTGAATACATGTACATGAGCTACCCTCTTCTTTGGTGTAGGCGGTATGTTAACTCTTAGGCTAGTACATCTCAAAGGACAATGATTCAGCAAAAAACATGCTTGACATAAAACACATGGAAATGCCTCAGAAGTCAGTGGGATTTTACCGTATACTAACCAAGGTACCTGCCTTATTTGCAGCCTTTAGTTGCACAGCATGGGAATGAGGCATAGATATGAGGCGTTTTACTGTTGTTTTACAATTTGCAGAGAATATTCCTGTTCTCAAACTTTGCAGGATGTAATTGGCTTCCCAAGGCTATGTGTTAGGACCTAGGGACTTGGACTATAATATTTATGGTGAAATGAGGAAAATATTTTGGCAGTGTCATCGGTATTTTTTTACACATCTGACTAAAGCTTACAATATGATTTGAAAAGTGAAACCAAACACCTCATGCTTGAACTGTTGAAGTATAGAATCATAGAATCATAGAATGGTTTGGATTGGAAGGGACCACAAGAACCATCTAGTTCCAACCCCCTGCCATGGGCAGGGACACCCTCCACTAGACCAGGCTGCCCAAAGCCCCATCCAACCTGGCCTTGAACACTTCCAGGAATGGGGCCTCCACAGCTTCTCTGGACAACCTGTTCCAGTGCCTCACCACCCTCACAGGAAAGAATTTCTTCCTAATGTTAAGGCACAAGAAGATTAAGCCAATGTCAGATTGCCTTAAAATTTGATATATGGTGGAACCAAATATATTGCAGTGTATCAAGGAACTAATCCTGGAGGTTAAATGCCAAACTGAGGAGGTAAAGAGCATTTGTGTTGTGGATGTTTTGCTGGTGTTCCTCAAAGGGCATTTTCTGTGGGCAGATTCAACTGGTTCAGAACAGAGGTTTTGTGGTTGTGGGGGCAGGTCTGCATAGAAGGCATGAAACGCAACATCTGCTCTTGAGCTGTGCCCCTGTTGCGTCTTGCAGGATAAAAAGGGCTGAAGAGCATCTGCTTCCAGTGTATAGGTGAAACTGAACAATTTCACTTAACGCTTTGTACTAGCACTGTAATTGCTTGTGAGAATTGACTATAAAGTTATTCTCAACTGGACTGTGGGTGAAACTCTTTTTGCTTCAGTTGCTTTTTCATCAGTTAAGATCAGCTGGATCACCTTGGTTGATAGTTTCTAAAGCAGGTGAATTTGAAGTCAAAAGGAACACTTCTTTAGGTGGCTACTGGAGTAAATCAGGAGTAACTCCACTTAATGGTGCCACAATGTTGTGTGAGGAGGAAGCAGGCCAAAAATGTCATGGTGGAGGTTCTCTTGGCAATCAGACTTACTTACCTGGCTGAGGTGATGATTTTAGTTGAGTTTCAGAAAATAATTTCTCTTACTCCACTAAATATCTTGGTCTTCTGTCTCCCTCAGAACATGATAAGCTTCTTGGCAATTCTAGATTAGAAGGCAGTGTGTATGGGACATGATGGTAGTCCCCAAGTAATCCATAGTTCCAAGAAGTCAACATCAGATAGCACAGATGGTCTTGGAGAGGTTTCAGTGTCTGGCGTATCACAGAAAAGTCTCCAAGAGAGTGGTGTCAACTGTTTTTTTTTCTCTGAGCCATGAAGTGAATCATTGCTATGAAGATGCCTTGAAGAATCAGGCCTGAAGCTTTATAGTTCATGGAGGACATTTGTATTCTTGTGTGAGTTACTAAAGTAACTGCAAGAGAGGAAAAATATAACGTTGCACACAGTGTCACTCACAAGTAAACATTAAGGGATCAAAGGGATCTAGTAAGATGTCATCCAGATTCAGTGAGCTCTGAAATGATGCTGTTAATTGTCGTGGTGTCTGATGCCTCAGACAAACTTCCCACCTTGTTCTCTCATCTGGAAACAAAAATGAGTTTTCTGTATTGTTATGAGGTTTTCACTTGACTTGCAGACATGAGCTCATGCAGATACTTAGCAAGAAAATCTGCACAGGCTTGTTTACGCACTAATACCATAGCTCATTAGCTTGATGTCCTCAGAAAAAAACTTTTAATTAATTGTGATTTTTTTGAACACCAAATGTTTCTGAAAGAGATTTAATCAAATACTTAATACCAATATAGCTTTACTGTAATTTCATGGAATAAATCTTTCTAATTATACTGGTATTGAGCTATAAATGCAGAATCAATGTAAATCTTCCACAGCACTGCAGCTGACATTGTCATAGGCAGGCAGACTTCAAACTGTTTTACTTACATGAATTCCCATGTGTTTCCTTTTTAAAAAAAACGTGAATCAACTAGAAATAATGAATGACCTGATCCTAGAGTGCTTCAGTTAAAAGGTATAAAACTCATATGGCACCTTCATGAAGAGAGTGTGAGAATGCCAGTTGAAAAAGGCCCCCAAAGAAGAAGTAACTTCGGGCAGGATGATCAGTACTTGCAAATCTGCCTGTTATTACAGATGTATCATACTGCCATGATCAGGTGCTATTCTCAGTTGGTAGTAGTGTTACTACTTGTACCCATCCAGACTGAAACTTGGAGACCATGTTTACGCCATAAGGCTAAATACAGCCAGGGCACTTGACTGCCTACGCTGTTAATTGTTAGCCTGAGTCCTGTCAAGACTTTTTCCCATGCTAACCAGCAGTCTCCCAGCTGATGCCTGGGCATAGTTCAGTCAGCACAAGCCAGGGAGATAGTCAGACTGTGGCCATTCTGGTTGGGCATGTAATAAAATTCAGTGATATGTCTGCAAACCATATTGTGATACTTGACTACTCATTGCTAGAGAACTGTCTCTGGAGTGTATGATTTACTAATACAGTCATGGCCTAAGTGTCAAGTGTCAGCCTCCTCCTGGTATTTCTTTGGAAATTTTCAATGAAAACAAAGGAATTTTTTACTGAGAATGAGGTAAAAAAGAAATACAGTTGTCTTCTCAAGGTGGAACGTGCTGACAGCATCTTTTCTGAAACAGTTCTCATGCCTTTCAGGCAGATCTTCCAAATCGGTTGGCTTGGGATGGGACAAACGGGCATTTAGCACTGCTGTCAAGCCTCCAGCTCTCAAGAAAGACAGAAAACAAGGACATAGTGATAAGCTGTAAAAGATTATCTAAGAGAGAGCCTGACATCACACAGGAACTCTGTGGAAGAAACAAATACAGAAGATAATTGCTGGGAGGCTGGAAGCAAAAAGCATCAGCAAAAAAATCAGTTACCTTAAGCTTGAGATCAGCTTTTTTGTTCCAGCATTACCCTGCCTCATTCTCTAGAGACCTTCTTATTCCCCCAGGAAATGAGACTGCTACAAATAAGAGCCTCCTTCAGTATTCTGCCTTGATTTGATCCTCAGCACAGCTTGGCAAGAACTGTATGCAGTGTGTAATTAAACATTGTACTAAAGCAGACATATGAGAGCGCTCAATAATGTTATCCACATGATGTGGAAACAGATACGTCCCTCTCTTGGCAATGTTTTTCTTACTCTAGGCAACATTTGCTATGACTAGCACTCTTTTCCATGAGAGTCCCAGCATTAAAGTGACTGTTGCAGGATTTTTATCATACACTCTGATAAACAGGGTTGCTCCAGTCTCAATCTATGGCTTCATCGTTGTGGGAACATCCTGGCTGTTCCATTAAGGGAAATTCCTAAATCTCCTTTAAAAGAGGCTTTACTCCCTTCCTTGCGCTCGCAGCCTCAAATATGTCAGAAAAACACGAGGACGGGTTGTTTTCTTTGTGCTGTTTGCCCTGCTGAGCTATTGCTTGCTGTAACTGTCGGTGTGTAGCATTTTCAGAGCATTTTTTCTAAATCTCTTTGTGATTTGATTCAAACAGAGGAGCCAAAAGATATTGGACAGAGCCGCAGTGAGGTTTCCTTTGAGCAGATTGCTAGATCCACCTGTTTGCTAAAGGCTTCCTACCATTACGCGTGAAGGTGAGGAAAAGCAAAAACCAAGCAGTATTTCTTAGAATAAGAGATGGTTCAGGAACCAAGTCTCTGGTGAGTTTCATTTGTAGAAGTCACAGTGAAAATCTGCCAGCTTGTACCTTAGAGAAAAGTGTAGAAAAATATAGGATAACAAAGTAACATTGACTATGGAATACATCAATCACCAATTTGGAATTTTACAATCTCTACTGGCATAGTCTCGATTCCATTTTCATGTATAAAACCTGGGGTTTTCTCTTGACTTTTAAATGAAATCTCAAATTAACAATTTTTTTTTGCTTCTGTTAGCATATCGGTGAGGGATTTGAGACCTGCATTTTTTTACCTAGTTCTGAGACATCTGAACACAGGATAGTGCAAGCCCTGCAGTACTAGTGACAATTTTCATATTTTGATGTTTTGTTTTGTTTTGTTTGGGTTTTTTTATGTGATAGTGGTAGATGAAAATGAGAAGTAAATTTGCACCATGTGGAAATTTTATATAGTTGTGAAGCAGGTTATCAACCAAACTTTTCACCATAACCCTGTAAGCCATTAAACATACACGTTTAATTTCTGAAATCATAAATCCAAGAGAAGCATCTTATTTGAATGTGCCTGTATAAAAATTCAGGAACAGCAAAACCCCCATTCTGGTCAATATCTTCTACCTTTCTGCAAAAGATTAAAAAAAAAAAAACCACCAAAAAACCAAACAACCCAGAAAAGAGACAAATGCAAGTAATATTCAGTGCAGAACCTTCTACAAATGCTGTCAGTCAGATTAGGGCAGAGAGAAGGGGGCGAGGGCATTTATGGAACGAAAGGCGTGTTCTCACTCCATGGTATCTTGTCTACTGAAGGCTACAGAATAAGGAAATCATTATTTTCAGCATCTTTTGGATGCTCTGGTGGGTGTTAAGAACTGCATTCATTACCAAGGAGTTCAGACTTGGCTAAGGATAAAGGCATCTTCACACCATCTTTCATCTTTACCTTCGCTTTTCTGTACTTTGTGTTCCCAAGGGGTGCCACTGCGTTCCGGCTGAGGAGTGCCCCTTAGCAGTGGGTTACATTTTTCAGCTTCTCATCGGTGGCTTTACACGTCTCCTCTGTGCGCTGCAAGTTGTTCTGTTACAGCCTTTGACGACAAGTTGGGCTCGGTTACACTTGACTCACACGCAGCAGCGCAGGCACTGTGGGTAGCAAAATGTCCCTTGCCTGCCTGCCAGTTGCCAAGTTAACTCAGGCAAATAAATTCACTGTTCAGGAAAAGGTAATACTTTCCTCGGAAGCAGAAAAGAACTTCACTAAACCATTTTTTTTCTTTCTTCATATCAGTCACGTTTTCGTGGCTGAGCTACTATAGGGTGTTGAGTACGCAAATGCAGAGACAGAATGTGGAGATTAAACTGTTCCTTTAAGTCTCTGGTTGCTAGGTCGTTATCTCTTGTTGACAAATATTCTGTTGCTGACAACTGAGCTATTAAACATTAGTTGAAAGGAAGAAAATGAATGCCATTTCGCTTTTAATTACTTGAAGAATTTTCCACATCACTCAGTACTGTAATACCCTTCTTCACCAACATGCATTTCCTCGTTAATACTCCTATAAAGTAAGGAAATACTATTATTCCTGTTTTACCAATGAAGAATAACTAGAAAAGATAAAAGTGACTTGCTGAAAGGCACATCAAGATAGTAACAGAAACAAGTTCAAAAATTCTTAACTCTTGAGTCTCAACCCAGTTCCTTAACAATAAATATCCTTTCCTGTAACCAACTTTTATTCCTCTTACCTGTACTCTTCTCACACAATTTCAGTATTTTAGCCAATTATTTAAGTTGTAACTGATATTTCTGATGGTTGCACATTGGCTTATATTTTTCAAACAGAAAAACTAAAAAATGTTAACAATTTTACAACAGAAAATCACAATTAAAATAGAAAATAACATTATAATGGATATGCTGTTATTTTTACCTGACATAAGTTTTTGCTTGAAAATATGCAGGCGGCAGACAGATGTATATCAGAACATATTTTCCATTCCAGTTATGAATATAAGAGTTTAAGAGAAACTGCCTATCTTCTCGTAATTCTAAAAAAGTATATCCAGTACTGATATTTTCACACTGACAGATGCAATATCATTAAATGATCATCGAATTTCAATATCCCAGGGGAAAAATACCACATTAGTTGATCAGTGAAAAAGATCTCTCTGTGAAGGGCAGGCAATGGTTTCTTTCAAAGCCAACTTTCATTCAATGTTCTGTGAGAAAAATGACAGTTCCCTTTTTCTGCATAGCAGAATATAGGCTATTCGCCAGTGCTCAGCTTTAAGTCTAAGTCAAAGTTCCGTTAATTCTGTTTTAGGTTTGGTATTTTGAATGTTTCCATGAATAACAGCATCATAGAATCATAGAACTGTTTAGGCTGGAAAAGACCCTTCAGGTCATCAAGTCCAACTGTTAACCTAGCGCTGCCAAGTTCAACCACTAAACTACGTCCCTAAGCACCACATCTACACATCTTTTAAATACCTCCAGGTGGTAACTCAACCACTTCCCTGGGCAGCCTGTTCCAATGACTGACAACCCTTTTGGGGAAGAAATTTTTCCTAATATCCAATCTAAACCCCTGCCCTGGTGCAACTTGAGGCCATTTCCTCTTGTCCTATTACTTGTTGCTTGGGAGAAGAGACCAGCACCCACCTGGCTACAACCTCCTTTCAGGTAGTTGTAGAGAGCGATCAGGTCTCCCCTCAGCCTCCTCCTCTCCAGACTAAACAACCCCAGTTCCTTCAGCCGCTCCTCACAGGACTTGTGCTCCAGTCCCTTCACCAGTTTCGTTGAACTTCTCTGAACATGCTCCAGCACCTCAATGTCTTTCTTGTAGTGAAGGGCCCAAAACTGGACACAGCACTTGAGGTGTGACCTCACCAGAGCTGAGTACAGGGGAACGATCACCTCCCTGCTCCTGCTGGCTACACTATTTCTGATGCGAGCCAGGATGCTGTTGGCTTTCTTGGACACCTGGGTACACTGCTGACTCATATTCAGCTGGCTGTCAGACAACACCCCCAGGTCCTTTTCCTCCAGGCAGCTCTCCAGCCACTCATCTCCAAGCCTGTGGCATTGTCTGGGGTTGTCGTGACCCAAGTGCAGGACCCGGCACTTGGCCTTGTTGAACCTCATCCAGCTGGCCTTGAACCATTGATCCAGCCTGTCCAGATGCCTCTGTAGAGCCTTCCTACCCTCCATCAGATCAACGCTGCTGCCCAAGCTTGATCTGTTAACCTACTGCAGGTGCACTTGATCCCCTCGTCCAGATCATTGATAAAGATATTAAACAGAACTTTAAATAAATATATATGACTTATGTTCCTGCTGTCTTGTTTTTTTAGTCTGTGATTTCATCAGTGTCCTCTTTGCTGATTAATGGCACAACTTCAGCAGGGAGTAGTAGGCAGTACAGTCTCCTTCCTACAGCATTCCACTGGGAAGGAACTGAATTCAGGTTTCTTGCTTTCAGGACCGAAGTGTCCTATTTTGGCTTGGTTTGAGAGAAAAGAGTGAGTCCTGCCTAATATTTGAAAAATAATTATGCTTGTCCTTAGGAGATGGCACTACATGCCTTCGGTCCCCAATCAAGGATCCAGCTCCAGAAAAAGGGAGACTTTTGTAAAGATCTACCCTGATGGAGTCCTACTGATGAGCTATAGGCAATTGCATTCAATTTTAAATAACCTCTATAAATACTTAGATCTCTTCATAGATTATAAATTTAAAATGTGGGTTCCCATTTTCAGAACCTATTATCAAATGTTTAGGTTCCAGGATCCTTTAACAGGTCTAGCTCATGGGCCACAGACAAAAGTGTGAAAGTCTGAACTTTCCAGATAACAGGTTTCTTTTCCTACTCACTAAATTCAGTGAGTCAGTAATATTAGGAAGCACATTTACATGAAGTATGACTCACTTTTTTAATTAAAAAGTTGGCAAAAATAATAGAGGACATGTCTTTTTGTAACATTCATTTTGAAAATTGTATTCAACTGCTGCCAAAATTTCTGTCATTACTGTTGGTTACTTAGTCCCATTAACAATATTTCTTTTGGTCTACCAAATCCTAAGGGCTTATTTCTCTAGTCACATGGGAATGATGTGTTCAGGTTACTCTTCTTACGAACTGGAATAAGCCTGAGCCAGGTGTGGAGTCCTCTAAATTGTAGCTGTAGTGATTGTGGCCAGCAGATTGAGGCAGGTGATTCTGCCCCTCTATTCTGCTCTTGTGAGACCCCACCTGGAGTACTGTGCCCAGCTCTGGGGTCCCCAGTACAAGAAAGACATGGAGCTGCTGGAGCAAGTCCAGAGGAGGGCCACAAAGTTGATCAGAGGGCTGGAGCACCTCTCCTATGAAGATAGGCTGAGGGAGTTGGGCTTGTTCAGCCTGGAGAAGAGAAGGCTCTGGGGAAACATAGTTGTGACCTTTCAATATATAAAGGGGGTTGTAGGGACAGAACAAGGTCAACAGTTTTAAACTGAAAGAGGGTAGATCTGGACTGAACATAAGGAAGTGATTGTTTACAGTGAAGGTGGTGAGGCACTGGAACAGGTTGCCCAGAGAACTTGTGGAGGCCCCATCCTTGGAAGAGTTCAAGACCAGGTTGGATGGGACCCTGGCTAACCTGATATAGTGTAGGGTGTCCCTGCCCATGGCAGGGAGGTTGGAACTAGATGTTTTTTGAGGTTCCTTCCAACGCAAAATGTTCTATGATTCTGCAATTTAGTAGCTTCCCAGAAGAACTGCCTGTATGTTGTTCTCACATAGCCAAAAGAGAACAAGCACCTTTAAAACTCAAGTTCCATATGTTTTGAAACCAAAAATTCTGGTTATGGATGTGTCTTTGTCACTCAGGTCTCTCTCTGTCTCCTTAGTATTGGCTTTAGAGTAGCCTCCAATAATTGCATTAATGTTGAGTGCTACAGTTTGTCTCATCTTTACTGGAATTTGTCCAGGGCTTCACTCTGTGTTTTTCTTTCATAATTCAAAAGTTGGAATGCTAGACAAACCTGAAAGAGCTAATGAAAGAAAACCAATGGAAGTGACTTCCTATTCCGCTACTTGCATGCACACACAGATGATACCTACGTACTTAATACGCTGCATTTAGATGAAGATGCCCAGATGAAGAGAAATACAGCTTGCAAGACACATGAAGTAACCCTTAGTTTTCACATCATATTAGTGAGGTTTCTGAAGAAGCAGTTTGTGGCAGAAGAAAGGGAGAAATTCAGGAGATCAACAAAAAAAGGGCCAGAGGTCTGGAAAACATGATCTACAAGGAAAGAATGAACAAATAAGGGTTATTTAGATGAAAGAAGAGTGAATTATCAGGGGAAAAAGACAAGGAAAGGAGTGTCAACCTTCAAGTAAAGGACTTCAGTGAAGAACAAGGAAATAATTTGTTCTCTATGTCCATGATATATGTATGCAATGAGATATAAGGGCTTAGGTTACATCAGAAAATTCAGGTTAGACACCATGGAAGTTCTCTAACAGTAAGAATAGAAAAGGGATAAAAAAAAGCTGCCTGTGGAAGGTCATGGCATGTCTGTCTTTGAAGAACTTGAAGAACAAGTTAGAGAGATGTCTACCAGGAATAATCCGGGTACAGGTGATTCTGCTTTAGTGTAGAATGGTGAAACAGAGGAATCTTTTGTAGTTGCTGTGATTCTGTAAGACTAGTAACAATAATAATTGATTTTTGTAGACTTCACTTGTACTTTCCAGACAGTCTCTGATGCCGAGAGCACAAAATTCTCAAAGGGATAAGCAGAGATTTTTATGGCACTGGGAAAAAAAATAAAAATTTGATGAAATTACTGCTAAGGAACAAGGAGAGAAACATAGAAGGCTGAGTGACATGGGTATTGAGATAACTGTGTTTATTGGATAGGGAATTAAATCAAGGAATAGCTCCAACTGCTGGGTACAGGGGAACGTCACTGGATATAGGAAAGGCAGTTATTCCCATGGAGGAGGGCAAGTGTCTCTTTGAAAAGGGACTTAGTGAAATGAGGTTAGCGTGGAGGGTGAGCCGTTCACTGGGTACTGGCCATTTGCTTTGGGTTCTGATCTTAGGAAAGTGCAAGTGCACTTGCAAATAAGTGTGGGTATCAGGATCCCAGCATACCAGTACCCCAGAATGCTAGCACTGAGAAAAAAACAGTGGCCCGAAGGAAACATGAGTGAAAAATTATTTTATGCAAAAGATGTTAATTTCAGTTGATGAGAAATTTAACAATTAAAAGCTAACTTTTAATTGCACTGCTGCAGACTTTCTTTTAGTGAATTAATATCATGTTGGTGTATGGGAAGCCCAGAAGGAAAAGCAGCAGCAGCACCGACTTGCAGTGCTCGCAGTGGAGGGAGGGCTTCTGGCAGAGCTTCAGCTGACTGCTGAAATCCCTAGCAGGGCTGGAAGCCCTGCCACACTGGCTTAACACCAACACACTCCTGCCTGACACGGAGACAAGATGCTTTGGACAGCTGACAAAGGGTCTTGCACAGTTGTGACAGGCGGGGACTCTAGAAACAGTGTGCTCTCTGGTACCTGAAGAAACTCATCGGGAGCACTGGCTCCCACTGTGAACACAGACTTCTCCTCTCCCCTGGTCAGTAGCATACCAACCTTCAAGATGAAAAATGGTGGGACGCTGCACAGCTCCATGGGGCAGTAACAATAACAGTAATCAGTAGAAAGGAGCTCTCAGTCGCTAGGAAGGGACAGACTAGTTTTCCTGTTTGCTAAAACATAGGAAACTTGGTTTGGTTTGTGAACTTTGCTAAAAGAAAATGATACAAAAGCTGTTGCTAAAATGCCAGCAGAGACTTTGAGCAGTTCTTAGCTCATTACCCATATGCTCACCCATACTGGCGATAACTTTATCTCATGGTGGGAAGCATTGCTTTATTTTCATGGCAGGAGTTCTGCACAGACCCAAATTTTTCTTTTTTCCAGGATGTCTTGGAAGGATGCTGTCACTGATTTCATAACATCTATGAACCGTCTCTAAAGATAGGAGTTTGGGCCTATTTTATGGGAATTCATAGCATGCACAAATCTCAGGGATGTAAATAAAAGGTGAAGGTACTTTACATGTTGGAAAACCAGATTTGGGTACCAGATAATTATGAAAATATATATAGTATGGAGGGCAGAAGCAACTTCCTACCATTAGGAATGATAGGAACATGTGTAAAATGTCCTTTGACATGTCCAAGGGATACAGTAAGAGCCACATTTCCAACCAGTGCCAGAGCTGGTGCTCAGCGTTTAATCTATTGGTATTAAGTATAGCTATTGATGGAGCGTTTCCAGTTTCTGGGGAAGCTTATTTAACATTGTTGAAGCTATTCTAAAATAAATTGAGAAATCTGTGACAGCTGGTCAAATATATCCTATGTGTACTTCACTGAAATGAATCTGGCCCCAATAGCATTTTCAATTTCTCTTGAAAGTGTGACCACAATGCACAAGCTGGAATGGAGAAGCAAAGTCAAGATGCCAATCAATTTCTAATATTGTAGCTAATAGGACTGACCTGTGAGACGCCACTATAAATGTAGAAGGCATGATACTAAGGAAGTTAGGTATCTTATCAAAATTAGATCATAGAATCATAGAATCATTGAATCTTTAAGGTTGGAAAAGACCTCTAAGATCAAGTCCAGCCATCAACCCAACACCACCATGCCTACTAGACCATGTCCCGAAGTGCCATGTCTACAGGTTTTTTGAACACCTCCAGGGACGATGACTCCACCACCTCTCTGGGCAGCCTGTTCCAATGCCTGACCACTCTTTCGGTGAAGAAATTTTTCCTAATATCCAATCTAAACCTCCCCTGGAGCAATTTGAGGCTGTTTCCTTTTGTCCTATCACTTGTTGCTTGGGAGAAGATGTAATAGCTTCCTTTATTACTGAACAGTAGGAAAGTTTGTTTAACACTTAGTTGTTATTTTTCTGTTATTAAGAACTATATTTCACCTTGTGATGCATTGTGGAAAATGATCTCCAGGATCACCAAGCATATTTTTTTTTTCTTAATATGATTTGATAATTACAGACTGGGGCCACATAGCTTTAGACAAGATGTACCTTTAAGGCATGCATTTTTCAGGGCTCTGAGAGCACTAGTTGGCTTTAATGGCCAGTGCCTGGAGCCTCCAGCCCCACCACTGCCTGAGGGCTCCATTTCAGCTCAGGTCTGGGCATCCAGTCCTGGCTCCAGCTGTGCTGTGGATGGGCCTCTGCCCAGCCGTGTCTGGTCCTGCCTCCTAGACGGATTTTGGACCTTTGCTACAGCCTTGCCTCCAGTACTGTCGTTGTCCTTAATCTGCTGATCATCCCTGGATGGACCATGGACCTGATTGATGTCCTCACTGATGTCTGGGTCTGTCCTTGCACCCTGCACTGCTGCGCAGATGTTGTGCCCTAGTCAGCGAGGACACTGCTGGATGGTCAGTCACCCTCAGCTCCCAGCTCACCTTCCTTAGGGAACGGCCCCATCTCTTGCTGCTCCCTGATGGTAAATTTCTCAGCCTGTAAAACCTGAGTGTTTTGCAAAGCTTTGCCCACCCCCCCTCCCTGGCTTTGGTCCTGTCCTAGTTAATTTTAAACAGTTCTGCTGTTACTTCAGGCATTTTGCATAGCCACCCAGTTAACATTAGGTTATAATTAGGACTGACTCATAGAGTTTTAGTATCTATCAAGGCCTAATACTTTTTTTCTGAGCCACTTGCCTCTGAAGTTTGGCTCCATCTGTGTGCGTTGGCATTCATGCTCTACCGTAGTAGTTGCTTTACAAGTAAATAGACAAATGACTGTTAGACATGTGCCTATTTTCATGGTAAATACTTAGAATCAGAGACTCGTGGAAAAGCCAGTTTGGAAGGGACAGTGGCAGGTTATCTAGTTAAGATTCCTGCTCAAAGCAGAGTTATCTTTGAAGGTAGATGGAGTTTGTTCAGAGCTGTGTCTTGCTGAGTTCTGACTATCTCCAAGGATGGAGATTCCACAGTTTCTCTAGACAGCCTGTTCAGGTTACCTTCACTGTGGACTTTTTTTTCCTTATATGTGGCAGGACTTGACTTTACTGCAGGTTGCATCCTCTCTTGTCCTGTCACTGTGCTACTCTGAGAAGAGTTTTGCTCCATCTTCTATATAAACTCCCTTTCAGAAATGCAAGACTGTTACTAGGTCCCCCCTATAGACTTCCTTTCTCCAAGCAGAACAAATGCAGTTCCTTAAGCAGCTCTTTGTGCATCAACTGCTCCAGATCTTTAACCATTGAAGTAACCTGCTGTGGGCTTGCTCTGATTTGTCCTTGTCACTGTTGTGCTGGAGGCCAAAAGTGAAACTGCAGTATTCCAGATGCAGCTGCACAAGTGCTGAGTACGGAGAATAACAATTTCCCTTGACCTCCTGACTATACTTTTTCTCATACAGTCCAGTATGTGGCTGTATTTGATTCATATATGCAGCATTTGATCTATATATGCAGCAGAAGGCTGTGTGTGACCACAGTTAATCTCAGGGCACTGCAAAGCATCTCAGTATTTCCCCTTTCTGACTGAGCCTGGGGACTGGGGAGTTCTGACTGAACTTGGGTAAGGGATCTGATGTGTGTGTGGGCAAGGCTGCAGTTTGCCATCACAGCCATCCATCTGCCCGTTCTTTTTTTGAAACTCTGCCCTTCACATTGGTAGTTCTGCAGAACGTACAAATGATGGCCATTCCATGTACTTGCAAGCTCAATGGATTATCAGCTTGCTGTGAAGAGCCCTGCACTTTGCTAGGGCTTTTAATAACAAGTGTTGAGTAACAGCTTCCTCTGACTCCAGTGAGGTCAGTTTATATAAGGCAGCGGAGAGCGGTGACGGTCTGGCCAATATCAGCAGGGACATTCGGGTCATTGCACTGACAGACATGTTAGCACTTGTGAGCAGAAAAACTGCTTGGCCCAAAGTATCCCAGAGCTTTAGCCTCTGTACTTGGCATACTGCCAAGCCTACCTTTAGGAAAAGGCATATATGAGCAGAGTGGCTTTGGAGAATTTTCGGGCAGAGTTTGGTTTTGTGTTGAATATGTTTGGCTGGAGATGGTTTCCTGTAAAAGGGGTACGGAGAGAAAAGAATTACTGTTGTGAGTTCATAGCTGCTAATGTATTAGCAAAAGCATTACAGTGCGGGGAGAAAATGTCCTTTCGGTATGTTGATTTGAATACCGAGGAAGAGAGAAAGGGGAAAGGATTATAAATGGAACTATATTTCATGCTGTTACAGTCTGTCGTTACAGAGATCACTGATTCCAGTGTCTGCAATATTCAGCCGCATGATGCTGAACTGTATCTACACTTTTCCTGCTCTTACTGGACAAAACCCTGAAAATGCTGAGCATCTGTAAACTCCTAAGAGAGAGACAGCAGCAAGGGAAATAATCTTCCTCTTCTCCCGAAGAGAACTGAACACTCCTCTGTATTTGCATCTCAAACACACAGTGGTTGTGTTTACTTTTCGGTACTTAAGTTGGCCTTGATTGAAGTACTTTGCTGTTGTTGAGTGAAATTTCTAACATTACTGAAGGTTTGAAGCCAGAAATATTTGTGCCTGTATGACAACACGGTTTGGTTCTGTCCTTTTTACAGATGGGTACGCTGCAGCGGGGAGAACTGAAGTGGCTCCCTCCTTCAAGACAGTACAATGGAGAGAGATGCTCGGTGCTGACGTGCTTTCCATTGCGACTGCCTCTCTCTGCAAGCTGTCAAAGGTCTGCGCCACAAAGAGTAATAAGACTATGGAGGCTCTTATCGCTGCCCCAGGGATCAAGAGTGCTTCAGAGCCCTGAACAAAGAAAATAACGTCAGAAACCTGCTCATTTTGCAAGCAGAATGATAAATCTGTCTCATGTCAGAAATACGATTCAAAGGAACTGCATTATTTCTTTATTTATCACCATTTTTAATATAAATACCAATGGAAAAAAAATAAGGTGAAGGGTGAGCTCAGCTGAGGAGAAGAACTTGCAGTCTAGTTAATGTCGACTTTTCTAAGAGAAGTTTTTTGAGGATTTGGGGTTTCTGGGCTAATGAAAACAATATTGGGGTCTGCTTCCTTTTTATCTCTAGCCTTACCCTCTTGAAGGCAGTACATTGGCCACTCAGTTCATCTGGAGAAGTANCCACAGTTAATCTCAGGGCACTGCAAAGCATCTCAGTATTTCCCCTTTCTGACTGAGCCTGGGGACTGGGGAGTTCTGACTGAACTTGGGTAAGGGATCTGATGTGTGTGTGGGCAAGGCTGCAGTTTGCCATCACAGCCATCCATCTGCCCGTTCTTTTTTTGAAACTCTGCCCTTCACATTGGTAGTTCTGCAGAACGTACAAATGATGGCCATTCCATGTACTTGCAAGCTCAATGGATTATCAGCTTGCTGTGAAGAGCCCTGCACTTTGCTAGGGCTTTTAATAACAAGTGTTGAGTAACAGCTTCCTCTGACTCCAGTGAGGTCAGTTTATATAAGGCAGCGGTGAGCGGTGACGGTCTGGCCAATATCAGCAGGGACATTCGGGTCATTGCACTGACAGACATGTTAGCACTTGTGAGCAGAAAAACTGCTTGGCCCAAAGTATCCCAGAGCTTTAGCCTCTGTACTTGGCATACTGCCAAGCCTACCTTTTTGAAAAGGCATATATGAGCAGAATATGGAGAATTTTCGGGCAGAGTTTGGTTTTGTGTTGAATATGTTTGGCTGGAGATGGTTTCCTGTAAAAGGGGTACGGAGAGAAAAGAATTACTGTTGTGAGTTCATAGCTGCTAATGTATTAGCAAAAGCATTACAGTGCGGGGAGAAAATGTCCTTTCGGTATGTTGATTTGAATACCGAGGAAGAGAGAAAGGGGAAAGGATTATAAATGGAACTATATTTCATGCTGTTACAGTCTGTCGTTACAGAGATCACTGATTCCAGTGTCTGCAATATTCAGCCGCATGATGCTGAACTGTATCTACACTTTTCCTGCTCTTACTGGACAAAACCCTGAAAATGCTGAGCATCTGTAAACTCCTAAGAGAGAGACAGCAGCGAGGGAAATAATCTTCCTCTTCTCCCGAAGAGAACTGAACACTCCTCTGTATTTGCATCTCAAACACACAGTGGTTGTGTTTACTTTTCGGTACTTAAGTTGGCCTTGATTGAAGTACTTTGCTGTTGTTGAGTGAAATTTCTAACATTACTGAAGGTTTGAAGCCAGAAATATTTGTGCCTGTATGACAACATGGTTTGGTTCTGTCCTTTTTACAGATGGGTACGCTGCAGCGGGGAGAACTGAAGTGGCTCCCTCCTTCAAGACAGTACAATGGAGAGAGATGCTCGGTGCTGACGTGCTTTCCATTGCGACTGCCTCTCTCTGCAAGCTGTCAAAGGTCTGCGCCACAAAGAGTAATAAGACTATGGAGGCTCTTATCGCTGCCCCAGGGATCAAGAGTGCTTCAGAGCCCTGAACAAAGAAAATAACGTCAGAAACCTGCTCATTTTGCAAGCAGAATGATAAATCTGTCTCAAGTCAGAAATACGATTCAAAGGAACTGCATTATTTCTTTATTTATCACCATTTTTAATATAAATACCAATGGAAAAAAAATAAGGTGAAGGGTGAGCTCAGCTGAGGAGAAGAACTTGCAGCCTAGTTAATGTCGACTTTTCTAAGAGAAGTTTTTTGAGGATTTGGGGTTTCTGGGCTAATGAAAACAATATTGGGGTCTGCTTCCTTTTTATCTCTAGCCTTACCCTCTTGAAGGCAGTACATTGGCCACTCAGTTCATCTGGAGAAGTACTTAAGACACGGAGCGGTGTTTATATGTTATACAATTTACCTCACTTATAAAAAGCAGTGGCCAGAGGAAGATATTACTGATGCAGTGAGTGTTCTTCACATCCTCTTCAGATTCCATGCAAACGTCTCTGAAATTAAGGTCATAAAAATAGTTAAATATCACAGTCGAAGAGGCATCCCAGTGGAGCAACTTTAGTGGGTTGGTTTTGTACTGTATGCTTTTCTTATGCTTTTACTGTGATGCTGACACCCGAGTTAGGTGCAGCTGTCCAACTGAAGTCTTGCCAAAGCAGAAGAGAACAGAAATATTACTTTCTTATGTCTTCAGAGGCATAGTTCTGTTTATTTATGCCACTATGGCTTTCCTCCACTAGCCTGGCACTTCTTGTTTTTCATCTTAATATTGGCTTCAGTGCTAAACCTTTTTTTTTTGAAAAGTATATACTCAGTTATCCCCATACCTGTATTTTTGCAAATTGTTATTACTCCTGAAAAGCAATATTCTGCACTTGTACCTATGTTTTGAGACCACTTCTCCAATTTGTCAAATTCATTTTGGATTATAGCTCTGTCCTGCAACAGAATTTTCCAGCTTTATGAAGTCTGCACCTCTAGGAAGCACATTCCGTCCCTTGAATAGAGCTAGAGCCAGGAAAGACTGCTTCAAAGTTTTACTCAATGCATCCTCTTGGCTGATATGATATGGTGTATATAAAAGTCTGGGCCTAAAAACTGTGTATTTTTAATATTAAAAATATTAAGAAACTCAAAGCAAAATTGGATATGCCAAAACCAGAGACAATGCATATTGCTCTTATACTCAAGGTATGTAGTATTTTAAACAAATGTCAACAATCATAGCAGGAATTTCCTGTATCTTGATTATTTTCATGCCAGGTATTTTGGCATGATCATGAAAATGTTTTCAAAAATACTTTGGACTGAGTTTGGCTCTCAGACACATATCTGCAAAGCTGGAGGAATTCCCACGTAGAGATACTGGAAATTTAACATTGCTGGAACTCAGATCTAGCGCCTGCATTCACTGAAGTATGGAGCAATCTTCCCACGGATTTGATTAGACTTTGATTTGCAGCCTCCAAATCTTAAATATATTCTTTTTATATGTTAGTGTAGTCAAAATATTTTATTGTGATGGATGTCACATACATCATCTATTTTTTTAATGTCCGAACAAATATTTACCTTTAAGAGACAAGTCATGTAATTTTGTTGTTGTTAATACAAAGTCCTGGGTAGAGAAAGTTTTCTGTATAGAAAAAGATGATGTTGTCTGGGTGTTTTTCAATATAATTAATTCTTGAATGGAGTAGTTCTGTAGAAATTGAACACAGGGACCAAGATCACTGGAGGAAGGCCTGCCTTGTGTGGTGTTTGACTGCCCGTAGCTAGTACTGGCACATATGTATGGATAAAAGCAGCCTCTGCAGCTACATCTATACTCATAAATTAAGCCATACCAGAGTATAACCCTGGTTATGGGAACTGGATCTTCTCTACTGTTAAATTCTTAGGATGTTTTTTTGGCAAGATTTGACTCAGGCCAAGTAGCACTCAGCAATTCCTGGGCATAAATTCAAGGTTAGCGCAGGTCATTCCGTATGAGAAATTTGTAGGAGGATGTTGCGTTTTGCAAGGTAAGAGAGTTTGGTATTTTGGGCAGCGGCTGGAGGTACTGGTGGCCGCAGAATAGTCTGGGACACATGCTGCTCAGCATAAAGACCTTTTTTTGAACTGGAAGAGTTGTTCTCCATATGGGTGTGAGGCTCGCTGTATGTTTTTTGTCTCTGGACTCATTTTATTTACTAGCACAGATGTCTTCTTTTGTTTCAGGTGTGCTAATTCATGTTTAAGTATCTAACATAAGCTCTTAGCTACCTTACAACAGAAACTGGCATTGAACTTTAGGTTGAATTAGAATACCGGGTTCATTAAACCTGTTTAATTATCGTAATGCAATATTTGGTGCGCTTCCTCAATATAGAGTGGCTTCTGCAGTTCAGGCAAGTGGGCTGCCAAACCTGGGGAATGACTTCATTTTGAGCAGGTTTACCTTTATGTCCGGGATTAATTAAAATTGACTTCTCTGTATGTAGAAATGGAAATTATTCTAGTAAGACAAGCACTGCATTAAAACATCACCCAGAGGTGATGTAACTGCTCAAATAAATTAATACAGTTACAGGGAGATTCGCAGAAGGACTTGATTATCATGTCCCTGGTGCTCAGCTTTGGGGACATGTTCTCCGCAGTCCTTACTTGTCGACAAAGCGCCTTCCACACTACATTTATGAGGGTTCATATTGATAAGGAACTTAAACAAAAATGTGTTTGCGGACTGCGGTTTTGTTGTTGTGGCACCTTGGGAGTGTTGAGGCCCTGCATTCCTCTCGCATGCTGCACTGCGGCGCAAGTGTTATCCACAGCTGCGGCGGGAGGATCGGAGATAACCTCTCGTGAGAAATACTGTCAGCACAGGCTAACTCCTGGCATTTCAGCAAGCTTTCTACATCTTATTTCTATTTTTAACTTAGTTTTGTGATTATGTAAACTTACTAAGGCAGGAGACTTTAGGAAAGAGGGAGCTAATTGCAAGCTATAGAGATAAGAAACCTTCCCGTTATACATCTGCGTGCGCTAAAGCTTTCTGAGGCACTGGATTAGCTGCAAAAAGAAGAGTTAGCTGGAAGAATGCTCTAGATGCTGATGTGAGCAGTTGCATGAAATATCTCTGCCCTCATGCTGAATTCCCTTACCTGTACTATTACCATTGCAATTCCTTCAAAAATGCAACAGGATTTAACCTGGCCTATTCTGCAAATATGTTCCAAATCTGAAGCTTCTGGGGACTTTTTCAAGCCATTGGACCATTTTGTACAAGTAGAGAACTTCCATGTAGGCTGCTGCAGGCAACATACATTCATTGTTTAAAAAAAAAAAGAAAAAAAAAAAAAGAAGATAGTTTTGCTTACCCAGCAAGCCCCTAAAGGAATGGCACGGAAATTCTGAATCCCTCTGGTCATCTATACTTATTTTGGGGTAATTTGCCTGATTTAACAAAATGGAAGTGGTATGTTTTGTCTTCATCCTTTTTCAACTTGCAGAAATAATCATAGGTGGGCTGGTAGGGATTCAAAGAAAGTCTGGAGCTGTGTAATTCCCCCCTAGGTACTTCGTGTTGCAGTCAGGTGAGGTTTGCTATCACTGGTGCGTGGTTATATATTGTAGAGTGCCATGCAAAGCACGCAGGAAGCCAGCCTGACATTTGTCATCACTAAGTAATACCTATACTTCAAAGAGAGAACTTAGAGGCAAGGATCATCATTTTCGTTCTGTTTTTGTACAAAAGGGCCCTGATTTATGACTGTGATGTCTGTGCTGGCACTGTAAAGGCAAATGAAATAGGCTTGCCTGTTACTGTTAACAAAGGCTTACAGCTGAAGTTGAAATTATTATTTTATTGGTCACAGTCAGAGATCACGCTGATTTCAGCTGTGGGAAATGAAAATGTCCCTTTTACCCTGAAAACTTTCGTAATAATTTCAGGCTAGTGCTATTTCCACTCTAAGACATAGGCTGAGTTATGTGGCCAATAGTGATACATCCTGACGTGAGGGTAACTGCAAGGAGCAGCTATAATATAACCCATTTTCTAAGTAAGTTACTTGTTTGTAGTATTTTATGATGGTAGGAAGGAAAGAAACATTATGATAACATGGTCACTGATGAGCAAAACGCAGCACAGTGGTACTTTTCTTGCTGAGCAGAAAGTGTGGAGTTTGGCAACGAACAGGGAACATATCTTTTCTGCAAGCTCACTCTCTTATATTAATAGGAATTTTCCATTGTTTTGTTTAACATAAACCCAGTTTGTTTATTTGCTTTTAATTTCAGAGAGGTTTGGTGCATTGCAGTCACAGTGCACCCCACTGAGATAACCTCGAAGGGCATTATATTTTCATGCACAAGGAACAAATCATGCTCTACAGGCTATGGCTTCTTTAATTTCAGTTAAGGAATATGACAGGAAAGAGCAGAAAATAAAGCTCTGTGAGAAAACATAGGAATAATGTCTCTTTTATTACATATTACAGAAAGCAAAATTTCACATAAAAGAAAAACCCCAGCAATTTGGACGTGGAAACATAGACGTGTTTAGTATTTCTTATGTTTAAACTGTATGCAAGAACTCCGATCAAAAGGAATGGTAGAGAGTCCAGAGGACTCTCGCAACATTTCAGGGCACTATTGACCAACACTAATTTTAGGTAGGCATCCTTTCAGGGATAGGATTTGGAACAGGGAGAAGATTTGTCACTCAGAATCTGCTAAAAGCTTTCAAAACAAAGAAAAAGCCCTCCTCATTACTTCTATTTTAACAGCATATCCTTAAATGCACCAAATCAAAACTTGTATCCACATGATTACAGGGCATTAAAGAAAGCTCTTGTGGGGAAAAAGTTTCAACTATATGTCCCAGATCTCAAAATTCAGATAGCAAATATGCAAAAGGCAAGAAACAAAATGCTCTTTGGAAAATACCATGATTTTAAGCTACTCACCCAAGCACTTTATCATACTTTTTCGGACTTTAAGTAGCTGGGGATAAACAGCCTAAATCAGGGTTTAATGCCTGTTAAAATTTAAAGACGACCTACAGGGTTTTTCCCCGAAAATTCTTACCAGTGTGAAGGGTGCAAATGTCCCATGGGAAAGGTCATGCCTATCTGACAGTCCGTGTTGCTGGCTCCGAAAGGTCTCTGCCATGGCCAGAGTACCCTGAGCTTGTCCTGCACCCTGCACACTGCAGAGGTGAACCAGTTGCCCCATTTGGGCTGCCACCCCGTGTGAATTTCACCTCTGTGGCCTGTCAGATGCTTGGATAACGGTATGAAGAACGGACAGACTGTAAGTAAAAGCAAAGTGAACCAATTATCGTACTGAAATGTCAGACTTGACATATAGTGTGTTTGTAGCAAGCGTACAGAAGAAAACCCCAGGTGTTTCTAGCTCCTGATGCTTTGCTTAGTAACTTAAAGGTGTTCTCTAGTCCATTGGCCAAAGAGCTATTGACAGTCATGCAGCTCTGCCAGCTAGGACCCAGGCAATTTAAAACGGCTACTTTCATGATTGCACTTGAAGGATGAGAATGTTGTCTGAGATCACACCTTTACTTTTTGGCCCTGTTCTCTGGGGACTCCATTCAAAATCAAATGTATTCACCTGGTTGTCTTCTAATAAGCAAATCAACAGTTTCAAACAATATTCCAAAGACCTGTGGATTTAGAAATGCTGATGTCCCCAGGGCATATCAAACAGAGTTAGCACTTGGCCAGACAGTAAACAAAATATTGGTTAGAGGCAACATCTAATGAATAGCTTGATATTTGACAATAAACAGATCATTTCACTGTTGAGAATTAAGTGTTTGCAGACTGTTAAGGAGTGGTATAAACCTTAGTACACAGCCCTTTATATCATATACATCAGAACTATGTTTTATATAAACATGGAAGGAAGAGTTATGAAAGCACCTTATTACTAGTTATTGACAGAGTCTGAAAGTGATGACAACGAAGCAGGTTTGGATTGATGGTATGTTTGGGATGAGAACCCTCCCCCAGATTTGGCTTTCAGGGAGTAGAGACACCACGGCAACCTTACATAAGTCTGGTCAGATTCAGACACATAATTTTTTTCCCCTCTTGTCAGAGTGAATTAATTACCCACTGCCACAGGTAAGTGCTTAAATTGGCCTGTAGTCATCATCATTTATAAGGTTTGTTTTAGTAAGTTTTTAAAAAAATCATTTGGGAAAAGGGGATCAACAAATCAAATTCACCTGAAAAGCTTCCAATACGTACTGCAAAGTGTTGATTAAAAAGCACCATGCCGATTCTCAATGTTACTCTGAAGCAGTAGTCTCCATATTATCTTTCTTCAGTCCTTTTTCATTCCTGACTCCTGCTGACATCCAGCAGTCTGGAATTTCTCCAGAGTTCTAAGATTTCTTGAAAAATAACATCAGAAAGATTAAGACTTTAGACAAATCTTCCAGATTTTTAGGTAAGAGTGATGAAGTTTGTGGATTTTAATGTTTGTCCCTCATACGTACCCCTAGTCACTAAAACAGGAAAAAGTTCTTCAGTTCCTCAAGTGTACACCATCCTGCTTCATCCTAGTTCCATCCATTAAGCCTGGCATTGAAATAACTCAATATTTGCTTTGAAAACATTACTTTCAGACCACCTTTGGTTATAATTTTCTGCAGTGAAGCAGTAAGTTCTAGACTTACCAGAGTGGTCTCCCAAAGTGCCAAATTCCAATGGCTATACTCTTTTTATTTGTCACAAGGAGGTCTTTAGAGAAGTTTTCTGATGTTGTGTGAAATCGTTTGGGGAAATGGGAAATTGCCATTTATAATTTTAGGAACTCCAGTTACGTTTGCTAACTGACCCTATAAAATCTCCTGTACATGTCTGTCAGACTTGCACGCTTTTGAAAATTATACTCTATGCTGTATTTACTTAAAACACGATGTGATACGTCGCTGGTGTTCTTGTTGACACCCTAAATGCTTTACTTAATCATGTCCTTTTAGTAAATTAGTATATTGACTAATTCTGATGTTGCTTATTTCTAATGAATTGGCAATGACAAAATCTAAAGAAAAAGGGGGATGGAAACTGTATTACTCGATGTCGCTTTTGAGCTGATTCCCCAAACATTTTAAATGGCAGCAATTAATCTTTTACCTTTGACCTCAGTGTTACCCTTAGGTTGGCAAAACGGAGCGTACGTAGTTTCCCTGTTCAGCCGCAGGGATTTTGTAGGACTGGGGGCAACATTCCTGCGCGCATCTGGCACGCGCTGCCCCACTGGTCCTGTGTGACGTGCAGGCAGCGCGGCAGCGGGTTGCTGTGGCTGCAGGCTGCAGAGCTGTAAGTCTCTTGCCCCCAGAGTTTTCTGCTTCACACGTTGGCTTCTGAGACTGAAATGCAAGGTCTGCTTACAAATCGGTCCCGTTGATGGAATGCTGAAGTGCTAAAGGTTTCAGTTGTATCTTGTGTGTTTGGATACTCAGCTTTAAAACTATCCCTCAGTAGTAAAAAGGAGAAATGTTTACTTGTGAGACAGCAGTACATGAAATGCTTGGACGTGAAATGAGAGCATGCCTGCACCAGCTGACAACAGTCATACAACCACGCACTCATTTTTCCACTTATTAGACCTAGATTTTACACAAATTTCAGCTGATCCTTTGATACCTTGTAAACCTACCAAAAAATCTTGTGCACCATGCAAGTCACGTTCCAACACTTTAATTTCCAGAAACTTTATGGTAATGCAAATATATGAGTCAGATAATGCATTGAGCAGCAAAAGTGGGAACCTTTTATAATATTCAGTTGTTGCTTACTATGTATTTTTTCCTATAGATCAGCAGGATAGTGTTAGACACATAGAATGGTAATAAATGAATCTTGGATGAGTTGCAAAAAGCCAGAAGGGACTGGGGATATAGCTTACACACTGCTAAGCAGCACATGTGAAGTGTTTGTGGTTAAGGCTTTGCTTTTATTTACAGTGGTACAAATCTTAAGTGAATCATGGTTCCTTTGATCAACTTACGTAAGGAGAGAAGATGCAAATACCCAGAAGAGAACGGTCCTGTTGTGGGAAGCTTTCTGCCAGACTGGTCAGATCTGAACACGTACGTCTGCGCTCTGCTTCCCTAGGCATGAGTGGTAGGCAAGGACTGGCTCCACTGGCGTCACCCTCTGGACTCCACACACAAACATAAACGGCACCAGAGCTAAAGGCTAGCCCTGTTGGCCAACCCACAGCAGCTGCAGTTCCTGCCAAAATACAGCAAACCTTTTATTTTGGGTTTAACTCAAGCTGGGGCTTGGTCTTTAAATTGGCTTCCTCAGGAAGAACTAAGGCAGAGAATATGTAAGACGTGGTTTGACTTGCTGGTGTTATTCCAGGTGGCATTTGGAAGGGAGGGCCAGAGGAGGTTTGTCCTGGTTTCAGCTGGGATAGAGTTAATTTCCTTCACGGTAGCTGGTATGGGGCTGTGGTTTTGATTTGTGCTGAAAACAGTGTTGATAACACAGGCAGGTTTTAGTTACTGCTGAGCAGTGCTTGCACAGAGCCAAGGCCTTTTCTGCTTCTCACACCACCCCACCAGCGAGTAAACTGGGGGTGCACAAGGGGTTGGGAGGGAACACGGCTGGGACATCTGACCCCAACTGACCAAAGGGATATTCCATACCATATCATGTCATACTCTGGATATAATGGACTGGGGGAAGAGGAAGGATGGGCGAGTGAGTGACATTTCGATTAGTGGCATTTGTCTTCCCAGGAAACCGTCAGACATGATGGAGCCCTGCTTTCCTGGAGATGGCTGAACCCCTGCCTGCCATGGGGAGTGGTGAACAAATTCTTTGTTTTGCTTTGCTTGCATGCATGGCTTTTGCTTTACCTATTGAACTGTCTTTATTTCAACCCATGAGTTTTCTCGCTTTCACTCTTCTAATTCTCTCCCCCACCCCACAGGGGGAGAGTGAGCAAGCGGCTGCGTGGTGCTCAGCTGCCAGCTGGGTAAAACCATGACAAGTTTATAGACCATTCACATTTTAGCCTCCTGAAAGTGCCTTGATGAGCTACAGCAAGGCCAAGGAGCAATAGCACCCATCAGGGGAGGAGCTCAGGTGTTCATTGCTGACCTCCTACCACTTATCATCAGGGAGG
Organism: Psophia crepitans; assembly: GCA_013399095.1. NCBI lineage: Eukaryota > Metazoa > Chordata > Aves > Gruiformes > Psophiidae > Psophia > Psophia crepitans. Next base: position 131,929 of record VWZZ01002528.1, on the reverse strand, counting down.
ATGGGAAGTCTGGCCATTTTCTGCTAGCTGTTCTTTATCATAAAACATATTGTCATCTATTTTTCTTAGCATGGCTGCCTTACAAAGGTGGGGTGAACCCTTTACTTCTGGTCTGGATCTCCATTTGTTTTCTTAGTTTTGCAGCTTGTTTCATAACAATAAGAGCAAAAAGTATTCTGCCTTCAAATTATTTCAAAACATGTTACAAAAATAGGGTAATTAAAGCTGAATTCTGCTTTGTCAGTGGCTTTAGTGTTATAAGTTGAGTTACTGATGAGACTACCGTATGTCAAAGCTTTATACCTATGTATACACACTGGGGTTCAGAGCCAAAGGATGGCTTGTCTAACTCTGACGACAGTCCAAGGAGAATTTAGTTGCCTAAGAGCAAATGTGTAGTGCCACTGTTGAGTGCTGTCTCCCTGTAACGTGAGCAGGAGGGAGCGTGCGGGTAGGCATGTATGGCGTGGGGTGGCTAAGCCGGAGGCTCTCAGAGGCGGTGGTGGAGACCCGTGTCATATCCTGAGGTGTGGGTGAGCGATGGAAGGATGTGAGAACTGCTGCAGTGGCTGCCTAGGAAATACCGGGTGTACACTTTCCTTTGGTGAGGCATTATCAACTTCAGAGGAAGAGGTTTCCTTTTCAGAGGCGTATTATGAAGTTCAAAGTGTTTCATGACTTTTGCTCAAAGCTGTAAAAGAAATCAATGCATTTTGTCTATTCCCTTCTGTTGTTAGAGCAGGCTTAGCTTCTTATTATTTTTTACCACTTGTTCTCATTCTTAAGTGATAGGATATTTATGCTCCCTTTGGCAGGGTCAAGCACACTTATATGTGGATGATGGAGAGACATTTTTTTTCCTGGCACATTGACTAATGAAAACGCCCACAGCATGAAAAAGAAAAGCAATTAGATCAGTGTTTTTTGTGCAGCTAAACCCACTGAAATAGTTTTGGTGGAATGATCTAGTCCTGCAAGTGATTTTTACACTGCAGGACAAATACTATCCTGAAAGATAAAAGGTGTCTCATTAACATTTTGATTTTTTCTCTGTTTTTAAATTCTCTTTTTAAATAAGCAGAAACCAAATGAGCTGATTTCTTTGAGTGGAGCTTGGCACCGTAAATAAAGCAGAAATTCTGCTGGAATATCCCCTTTTACATAATGACTCTCACTAATTTGCTTGTTAGGCAGGTCTGTGGATTTGCACTTTGGTTTGAAGCTCTGTGCTGTGATCAGATCATTGGCTATGAACAAGCGTCAAAAAACTATGTTCTTAAACTCCAGGGAAGATCCAGAGCATATTCCCATGCTGCCGATATATTTGGCCTGTTTATCTGTAGAGATGTGATGCTGCTGAAAGGTTTAGTATCAGCACCCAGACCTACAGGGTCAATATTCTTAAAAGAATTTTAGTTTGTCTGTCAGGGAGCCAAGTAATATTATAATATCGGTGGTGGAAATGATCTTTTAATATGAATAGTGTCTAAGAAATAGCCAAAGTACCTTGCTGGTGGGCGAGCAATAGATTAGAGGGGGTTTTTGGTTTGGGTTTTTCTTTTTTTGAGGCAAATGCTTGTGGACAAGAAACAGTTTTTGAAATTGATATGAGCTTATGAACAGATTGTTAAAAACCAATGAGATTAACAAAAATATAATGAAATTATGACTATATTATTTATTAATCTTAAAACATTACACCGTATGCAATTATATTATTATATTCTATAATATAATGATCTATATTAGATTCCGATACATAATTATATCATATGTATAATTCTAATTATAGCATATGTAATATAAACCATTACATCATAGGATGTAACAATAAAATAATTAATACATCACTTCCAATTAATAATTTAGACAACATTAACAGCCCTGGATTTCTTATGGTACAGGATTGGCTGAGTGAAGTCAAATGAAGTTGAATGAAGTGGTGATATGGTAGCTGAGATGTGAAGCAAAAGGCCAAGAAATTTATTTGCTTCGATAAAAGACACGCTTGTTTGATTTTATTATGGGGAATTTGAACAACGGGTAAAAATAATAACTAGAAAGGAACAAAATATGGGGCTAGGAACCAAACGTTTGGAATGATTTCTATGACAGCTTTTCACAATACACATAGCTAATGTCAGCGCTGGAAGGTCTGGGTTTATTTCAGCATGTCACTCATGCTGGAATCTTTTGGATTTTTTCAGTGTTTCTGGGCAGTATGTATGGTAGGCTCTGCAGTTCAGGACAGAGTTCAAATACACTCTGTGGACCTGGAAAATCACTTTTTTTCCTGTGGAAGACTATTGTGAGCTAACAGTAGTTTAAACAATGTTCCAGTGAACTGGTTTTGCTTAAGCATATGAAATCCATCAGCAGAATTTTGTACAAATATGCAGACTTCAGAATCACGTGTTTGGTGGTCCACAGATGGCTCAGCACCTCGGAGCTTAACATTGGAGATGAGAAGACAAAGTGGTTCTTCCTGTCTCGTTTGCTTTACCTAAAGTATCTGCTAACTACCACTCACCAGGAGACGGCAGAGCATGGAGTATAGTGACCTTTCAAAGACATTTTGAAAAACATTTTTGAAGAGTTTGCCTTGCTGGTGGAAAGGTACAATTGTTGGTGACAGAGAAAATTGCATTATACCTTTTCTGCACCAGTGATCCCTTTAAATCCTCTAGTGAACCACTGGGGCCTGATTTTCCTCCCTCATGTTGTTCAGCATTCTTGATGTCAACAGTTTCTCCAGGTTGATACTGCAATAAATGCGAGAAAAATAGTTCTCTTGTCACTCTAAAGATGAGTTTTCTTTCTCATCAATAAAAGGGCAGTCAATAAAGAGAAACAGGAGAGTGGTGTTTTAGTCAAAGTGGTAAGAAAATTGTTTTGGGTGAGATTTGACCTCTCCTGTACAGAGCGAGTAGCACCTGTTTTAAAGTCACAGGCTTCATAGAAATGGCAATTATGGGGTAAGCTGACATTTGGGGATGGGGAGAAACAGGACACATTTAAGTGTGTGTTAAGAGCACTGCTCTGTGCTGGTTTGGCTACCAGCTGGCAAGTTCACGGAGCAGCAGTTTCCTACTGCTGTACTTCGTCCTGAAGGAGACCGCTGGGACTGTGTTTCCAAAAGATTCTGGTGCCAGCCACCAGAATGAAGACTGAAATTACTACATGTCCTTATAGAGCACCAGGACCTGCAGGTGCTTTGCTTTGCACCTCTAACCTTTCCACATGTGTTCATACCAAATTTGGGAAGAGAAGTGTCCCAGGAGTTGTAAAACACCAAACTCTCACTTGCCTGGGCAGCTGCTCCTCTGGCCATGGTTTGGTGCACGGCTGAACATCTCAGTGGTCTCTAGATGATATCTCTGCTCTCCACAAGCACTATCAGCATGTGCACCCAATTAATGGTATCCTTATTTCTGAAACAGGGCAAGCGAACTCAGTGTGTGGACTTTGCCATCTTGTGTGTGTGTTCATTGAAGGGTGTGCAGGGAATACAAAGCAGAGGTGGATCTAATCTTAGAAAGTGACTGGTTTCCTCTCCATGGAGATAGAACTCACAGAGCCAAGCAGCTGAACCACTTTCTTCTGCTATTTCTGCCACATGTTCCTGAAAGGACTGTTGCTGCTCTCTGCCGGTCTGCTCCATGTCACTGAGCTGTCCCGTCTTCTAGCAAGGACATTTTTCTGCAGACAAAAGCCACTGTTTGCAGGCAGCAGGGCTGCTAGCTTGGATCAAGGGGCTTCTGACCGCAAGAGAGAGGCAGACCTAAGAGCAGTCATTATTCAGGAGTTGACTCTCTGCCCACCTACCAGGGCTGTGATTTCTGCTTCCCTCTTCTCATTCTCTGCTGTGTTTGTTTTCAGTTCTCACAATCACACTACGGGCTTTCCAGTCATACTGCCCTTTGCCATGCAGGGAAATAATGAAAACACAAATTTTCCTTTTAAAAATACAAGAAAATAAAAGGGACTTCCCAAACTTATCCTCAAGAAGTCTGCAAGGCCACAGTTGGAGGCCTACAGATAATCCTCAGATCAGCATTACCTTAAGGCGTTTTCCATTAAGTTTCAGCTAAAGGTGGCAAAAATGTTGGAGGGGATGGCAGTACAAGTGGTTTAGAAACTCAGAACGATGTAGTATTCAAAAGTGCCACTCATTATGGGCAAAGGAAAGAGAAACTCCTAGAAAGGGCTCTTCTGGAACACAAATGGCCTATCCATTTTTAGTGCTAGAAAATCGCATCAGGAAACACTTTTGCTCTGGGAAATCTACAGATCATGACTTAATATTTTTACTCAGTGAACAGTCTTCAGCCAAAAGTAGACCTGAACTCTAAAATGATGAGCTTGTAACCAGTGTTTCACAGCCACCTACCTCGGTCTGCAGGAGCAGACAGGGAGCTGAAATGGATGGCAGGCAAGGTGGGATCCTCAAAGTGTTCCTGGGTAGAGGAATCGATCTGTGATCTCTGGACTGTGTGAATGAATATGTCTAATGTCAACCTTTCTCTTCGATCACCATTTATTTTTCACAATCAGCAAACACTTTTATCATGCAATATGGAGCTGCATACCACCTGTAGACCACCTTCTATGGCCTCACAGGCTTTTCGTGATCTTCAGACCATAATGCATAATCCAGGTACCATAAATGCCCATGTGCAACGTAGATAAGGAACAGAAGTGCATCCAATTTTTGGCATCCTTATCTTTGAAAAGGGACAACGGAATTCAGTACCAGAGCTGAAAAATTTGTTCCAGAATGAATGTCTTACTTTTGTTTAGCTCTTGAATCAATGCATATTTAAAAATGATTAGTTAAATATAATAGTTTAACACTTCATCAAATATCTGTATATTATTTAATTATAATGATATTACTAATGATCAGTATTTAACATTAAATGAATTTGGCAACTGGCTTCTCTAAAGAACTTATAGAGCAGTACTTGAGTCCAAATCATAAAGGATCACAACCCTACACTGTTACTACACTCATTACCCCACAAACATTTCTCTACGCTGTGGAAAAGGTCCTCATCCCTTACTGCTGAGCACCCAAAATGATCTGCAGCAGCATGGGAAAAGTACAATCCCAGCCTTCATCTAGACCCCCTGCATTCAATGCCTTAGCTGCCTGTGTGGTCAGCGTGGAGTGGGAGCTCCTCTGGGAAGAGCTCTGGGCTGCTGCTGTGGCCAGCAGAAAACAAGCAGAAAGCACAGGCCCATTGGAGCTTCCACTCTGCTTCTACGGAGAGCCTGGGTGCTGCATGCACCTGGGGCTGCTGCAGGGGTGAGAGCCAGATGGTGAAGGCCTCTTGGGGGAAGCACATGCCTAAAGGGTTGAGGGTCCTTCTTGTTCAAAAGTAGCTGCTGAAAAAGGTGGTGGATTTTGCACTGTACTCAGGGACTGAGAAATGTGCTTCTGAGGCATTGCTGAGCCATGGTTCCTCTTCCCTGGACAGTGCCCTAGCTTCCAGTCTAGGAGTATTCAGGGGAGATGATGCTGGGAGGTAGGGCCAGGTGGGAGAGGAGATCAAGGAAGAGTAGCCTCCATGTGTATGATGAAGGTAGTACACAGGCAGAAGCACAATCAGATCAGAAAAGATAAAGCAAGAATCTGAAACCTTGTGTGATTTGAGAGACCTTGCAGTCGAGCTGCATTTGGTTCCCAGCTTCTGCATGTGTGCATGCACCATCGTCTGCCACTGTCATGGTGTATATATCTCGGCAGACTTGTGTGCATGTCTCAGTCCCACTGGTATCAGCAACCAGGCTATACTAAAAAGCAGACGTTCTACATTGTACTTCCAGACGCTGGGACACTGGAGCTTAATTTTGCTGAGTTTTATTTCTTTCCAAATAATCTTTTTCATTTGTGTCCCAAAATAGAGCAGCATATGGCTTTCACAGTTCTGATGTGATCTTTCATAGCGTTTCCCACCATATTTCTATTATTTCCTTTACTCCAAAACATGAGAAACACATTACTCATAAAATATTCCCTGCCTCCCTCTTTCAGTTTTCAGTGAAATAATAAAAGACCTGCCACAACTTGTGTGCTTCAGTCCTCGTTATTTCTGCCCTGTTTTCAACAGTCCCTTCTATCAGGGAGTATACAGCCTCCTGATTCAGGTTGCATGCCAAAGAAAACAACTGCAGTTCACAGCAATCCCTTAATAATTTCAGCAAAATGCTGAAGGAGGAATTTTGTAATTAAAGATTTCATATTTTCTTACTTGATGTTCCACGCTGGGCTGGGAGGATTTTTTTCTACTGATTCCATGACACCATACTGGAGGCGAGGTGGGGGGGGAAGATGGTTGCTCAGTTGGCAAGTTTTTTATTGGAATAACTTTGTTATATTGCTGTCTCTTAGATTCACAGCATAAATATTTACATGTATCCTTTTTCCGGGCAACCTTCAAATCAACATTTTCCTCATTAGGTTGTTGCAACATTTAGATGAAGTGCTTTGGCAGAAGCAATTAATCCTATCCCAAGTTTGTGGGTTAGTGTTTGGCAAACCTTAACACATAACAAATCAGTGTGATTGTATCAGGATTCTGTGCCGTGCACCCTGTGAGCTGCTGTGCTGAGTGAGGAGGATGGAAAGAAGCAAAACCTTTGTCGTAGCAGAAGCTCATATGAATCTGATAGCTTAAGAAGAACTGTTCTTGCTCTGTCTGCAATGTGCATGGTTGTCCTTTTCACTAAACCTCTGGGGCTCACCCGGGAGGAACATTGTCTATACTCCCATTCCTGTGTTTCAGGGACATAATTATGTTTTCTTTCATAAGAATTAAAATTGGGACTGAAATTTATCTAATACCATGTTCAGCAAATGATCTTTTGAAATCATGCAAGGTATTAAATTTCTTTCTGGCTCACACATAGGTTGGACAACATACAGTAGCTTCTAGTGAAGCACGCTCAGATATCTCCTGTACAATTGCTCCTTGTCTTCTAGGCCATCTTCTTGATGAAGAAAATGCATTTGGTAGTCTGGAGCACCTTCATACTACTTCTTTGTGATTTTACACAAGAATTCTTTCTGATGCTTCAGACTAACCTGTTTTGCCCACAGAAATTAGTCTGACATTAAAAGATGACTCACTTCCCTCATTTTTTGAGCCTTTTCTGATAGGAATGCTTACTGCTGAAAGTGCTGAAAGCTCAGTCTTCAGAAGACTGAGAGCTCTACAAGCCTTAAGAAGTCAAACTGAAAAAAGAGGAAATTCCTACCTCTCTATTCATTTGTATGTACATGTATAATGCAAGCCAATAACCACTGTCATAGATAAAGTACACTAATTAATAAGAGGAAAGGTTCAATACATTATTGCAGCAGATTAATGAATGTCTGAGCATATGATGAAACAGTAAATTTAAAGATTACATATATATTAGAGTTTTGTCCTCATCTCTCTCTTCTTTTTATTAGAACGTTGGTTTATTAACCTATTTCTAAAACTCTTATTAAAATGTTGCTGTGAAATGATATATTCTGTTGCATAATATTGAATTTTAGGATGTGCAGCCCAGCCATGCAGAACTCTCTGCTGAGTCAGCAGAATGGCAAGTGCAGAGTTTCTGTGGAGAGAGGCATCGCCTCCCCTGACTCGCTCTGCCACAGCCTTGGAGTAGAGGCTCAGCCCCAAGCCAGACAGAGGGAAAGCTTTGAGGCAGACTTAGCTAAGGAGGAGAGAAAGGAGAAAGCACAGAAAGAGGACATTAAAGCTGACTTTCAATTGCTTGACTGTTATTTGAAGGAGCATAAATGTTTGATCCAATGTGGACAATTTTTTGGAGACCAAGGTTGGAATGTTTATAGTTATAAATACTGAACTTTTTGAAAAATAATAAGATAGCAGAAAACTGTGATGTAAACACTACCTGGAAAAACTAGAGTATTCCAGTAAGATTACATAGATGTACATTGATGCAGTTTGCACTCATATGGATTACTAGAGCAAAATTAGAGCACTTTTGCTGCCAAAGGTGTAAACTAGACTTCAGTCCATCAGGCCAGTTTTCTACATCTATCTCCTTCCATCTTTTAAATTATTTTTTGACTTGCAACTCTGCGCTTCCAAGACATCAACTGACATCAGATTATGCTCACTTCTTTGGGTTTATATAATTTCTAATGAAGGCGATATATCTCCATTCATTGGCCATATATAGCTGAATATGTCAGTATCACAGCCACAAATGTGTTCGTACCGAATCTTGTAATCCTAAAAGCGAAAGTACACAGCTTTATTTCTTATTTGGCCAACTGAGGCATTTAGGCAGTTAGTCTATGAGAAATAATATAGCATGCTTCCTTGCTTTTTTTTTTTCTCTTGCTGTTTGTTCAGTCTAAACCAGAGAAACCCACTCTGTTCAACAGCACAACTTCTAGATGCTTCAAAAGGAATGCAGCAAAAATAAATGTTTAGGTTGAGTGCACTCTAGTCTGTTTAAAATAATTCATGGCTGTTTCACTGTGGGAGTAGTAATTATTGATCAACCTCCTCTTTTTCGTTCTTTTTTTAAAGTGCTGAAGCACTGTAAACAGCTGCATTTGTAGAGGGCTTTGTGAACTTTGCTTATTCACTACAGCTCAGGCACTGCAAAGCTAATGAGGCTGCTGACCTTGACCACAGGAAGGTTACAGGCCTCACAAAGTGAATATAGGACACTGAAAGATGTCTGTTTTCTGCCATTTTATTAAAATGCATTTTTTAACTTTAATTGCTGGTACAAATAGCAAAGAGATCTGAGCGAGGAGTCAGAGAAGAAGCCACATTCTGTGGCTGTTTGCGAATTAGTGAGCCTTTCATGGCAGAGCTGTACTGCTGTCTTGGTCACTGAAGATGCATTCTGCTAGTGTTGAGAAATCCCTTCATTCTTCATGAAATTTAACTCTAATCCCCCTTCGACTATCCAGTCCTTTATCTTGGATCAGTCATTGGACAGGTCAGAAATCCTGCCTTGGAAAAGAAATGGAAAATTCCCATCTGTGCCTGCCATGATCTAAATTGAATGCTGTATTCAAACCAGACTACGTTTAACATTTAGACATGAGATACCATATTCATATAGAACATCTTTGGGTTTAATACATAAATCTTTGGCCCTGCATCATAGGGTTTGTTAAAGTGTTTGTCTTGGCAATGTAAATTTGCTAATACTTCTTATTTGTCTCTCTTTTGCAGCTGTAAGGGGACCAGGCAGTATTTCCTTTCCTCTCTTTTTCAGCCAGTTTGAAATATACTCCAGCATGATTTTTCAAAAATTATATTATACTTTGAATGGAAATTACAAAACCCCACAGTGATACTCATTTGTCCTACTATTTAGTTCTTCAGGGTTCTTTCAACTCTTGGCCTCCATGCTGAGAAGATCAGTTGGGGAAATAAGGAAATTTATCTGTTTAGGATATAAATCCATAATCAGTATAAATTATGCACAGTGTTTCAATTCATGAAGAAGACTAAATATTCTCAACATGATGGTGACCACTTGTCACCTGCATTTTATCTAATGGTGCTAAAATTAAAGAATCTCTTGCTAGCATCATGATTATATTTAATGCTAATAGAAAAGTTATGCAATAAGCACTTTCTGGACCCTGTTTTGAAGAACTTACTGGATGGTGCAGGCTTCCTGCTCGTTACTGGCATCCTATGGGGCATTTCTCACGCTTCCTCTGAAAAATGTCATCGCTGCTCTTCAGTCCTAATAGATGTCTCCCACCCTGCTGTTCCTCTTCAATTCTATAATCTATGTTGGAATGAAGCCTGCAAGAAACTGATGAAAAAAGCCACAGTCTAGGGTTGTCTTGCACTCCAGCTGTGCAGGAAGCGCAGAATGAGAGTGTGTTTGCTAATAATATGTCAGTGGGTTTTTTACAAAATCTACAGGCAACGCTTTTTCCTTTTTTAACATTGCGAAAGGGGAGAGTCTCACATAATTATTCTGCTTTTAATTCTAATTTTGTCTGTCCCTGTGTCTTGTGCCTCACACTTTTCATGGAGAAGATTCACCAGCAGGAGCAATTCACCCTAACTGACATGGCTTCCAACTCCTTCTACATGGCTGTGGTGCCGGTGGGTCACGCAGCCGCTGCTGCGGTGTATTTCATGCTGCTGTCCTCACGTTGTCAGGTGCAATGCACACGCTCCAACCAGGCTGAAGGGGGCTGTCCTATGATATTCCTCAGAGGAAGTTACAGAAGAGAGGATCATACAGAAATAAAGCTGGAGGTGGCCTCGAGCATTCGCCTAGTTTGACTGACTGTCTCACTGTAACTTTTTTCTCTTTTTCAAAGATTTCCAGGGGTGGATATTCAATAATGTCCTTGGGCAATCCACCCATTGTTTCACTATATCTGTCATTAAAAAATGTTCCCTAAAGTCTAACCTGAACCTTCCTCACTGCCATTTACGTTCATCAGTAGGGTTAGCCTTGCTCAGTAGGAGTCCCAACAAAAATGATAGCTATTTCCCCTGGGAAAAGTTGCATGTTAAAGTTTAATGCATTTTGCAAACCTGCATGTGCATTCTGCATTTTTAAAGCACTGTAAAGTATGTCAAGAGAAGGTGCATTTCTGCATTTACTGTCAAATAGACTCTGTATCTTTTAAGTATAATGGGTGGCATCCAAATGCAGGGTCTTATGTGCCCAGTGAACATAAGGTAGTGCATCGCCATCTCTCAGTTGCCGAAACAGATCAGGCATTCCAGCATCGTCTGGTACCTGTCACAGAATCATAGAATCACAGAATGGTTTGCGTTGGAAGGGACCACAAGAATCATCTAGTTCCATTCCCCCCCACCACGGGCAGGAACATCCTACACTAGACCAGGTTGCCCAAAGCCTCTGGCAGGCTGGGTGGTACCAGGAGCCATTTAACTTTTGCAAAAGGTGCATCAAGGAGGGCTATACCACCGTTGTCAGCAAGGGAATTTGAGAGCTGCCTACACACTGCACATCCTCCTTTGAAAGCAAATTACCTAGGGACCGAGACCAAAACCATGGGATATTCTTTTACAGAGATGGGAAATGGCAATTACTTCATCTTAGTAGACTTGGTCAAACTGCGTGTCAAAATTTCCCTATAAATTGTTTACTAGAAAAGGGGCTGGAAAAGCAGATTGTGCACAGGACAATAGTGCAATGCTAACCTCGATGCAGATGTGACAACTGACTGATAACTGACTGATAACTGTTAACTTCTGTCAGGTTCTAGTCATCTTGTCTGCTAACTCAGATTTTCATTTGGACCCATGAGCGTAGCTATGATTACAAGGATATAATGATAAAATATGCAAAACTTATAACACATTTAATCTTTTAAAAGTGGATTTTGTTTTGCTTATTATCTCATAGCCAAACATGATTCTGAACCTGAGTGAGCATAAACTATTTGAAGATAAAATACCAGATTCTGTCATTCGTTATATATGGCTTATATATATGCACATAGCTGACCTAAAAACATGTTTGCATGGTACACAGAATTTCGCCCCTACTTAACAAAATAGTATTGCTGCCTAGATTGCAAAAACAGAGCAAAACTTCACAGATCCACACCATGCTGTGAGCTTTTATTGTCTGACTGTGTCTAATGGTTAAACTGCCAGAGCCAGTAGCGGTACTAGAATAAATTATGAACAGGTGAAGAACTCTCATTCTTGGTGACAATCCAGAGTTCCCTTATCTATAAATAATGATCCCACGGTGTGCAAATGAGAAGCACAAATGTTATGTGAACAAATGGTAGGAAGCTTTTACATCCTTGCAGAATGATCTTCTCTGACAAATCAAACACCAGGTACCTAATCTAAACAGGATGGAAACCCTGCCAGTTAAATGTCTACGGTAAATATATAGCATGCTTTACATACTGAAATTTGGTGTACACTTCTGCCTCTGGTTCTGTGTAACATTAGTGTTTTGTATTAAAGAAATCTATTTATTGTATCCAAATTTTACAGAAATACGCTGGGATATCCTAGAGAGATTTTCTTTAGTGGTATGGCGTTTGCCAGTAACTCTATTTTTGTTTATTTCACATACAGGGACATTGTCCGTGGTATTGGCTGCCAGGAAATTTTTATTATCATAAGCTACTATTTCTAATACTTCTGAAAATACATGTATTTCTTACAACAGCTGAAGTCCAGATAAATGTAGATTTGTTAATTACTTTTTTCCAGAGTGACTATTTTGACTCACTTCAATCGCATAGTTTCTAAGTGAACTGTGCTGCCTTCTAAGAGGAACATGAGAACGTGTAGCTGTTGTGCAGGATGCAAGGCTATTAATTCAGAATTGGAAGTGATAAGAGTGCAGCAGGAAAACATAATCAGATAGAATAGAATAGAATAGAATAGAATAGAATAGAATAGAATAGAATAGAATAGAATCATTAAGGTTGGAAGTGATGTTTGTCCTGTCGTATTTTGCAAAGGAGCACTGGTGGATTTTCCTTTAGAAACTGCATTATTTGTGAGGACAGTCCAGTGAGATCTTAAAAAGTAGGACAGCTCATGAATATGATGACTCTGCGACTCACAGTCAGCATTCCCTTTTTAGCCAGGAGGAAGCAGGTCCATTTTGCACAACAGATTGCTCAGCCTAGCAGCTTATTCATATACGCAGCGCCATTGAAATCAATAGTTTTCCTTGCATTAGTTTTATTTCCTTACAGTAATTTTGTCCACGTAAAGACTGGCATGCTTATTTAAAACTGCTTATATGAACATCACTAATGGTAATTCTTCCTGACATGGATTTATACCAGTATAGTTTTTTCCCATGAGGAATTCACACTCCTAAATCAGGCAGCGATCCTCATACAAATTGGGACAAATAAAATGCGTATTTGCACATTTTCTGTATTTGATGAGCAGAAGTTGAAATGGGACTTATGTTTCAAGCTGAATATAATGGGGAAAGAAAGACAAAAAGAATGTCAATGAAAAGAGGGGAATAACAGACAAGAGGATAGGAAAGATAGACGGACCCTTAAGAGGTCCATCTTCCGTAGTTTTGAAATGTTCTGGCCACTTGAAATCATTATTTGGAAAAATATGTCAACTGAGACTTATTTTGACCATCACCTCAGGTACCCAACTTCCTCTAGTTACTACGGTCTCCTGTTTTTTTGTTGTTTAATCTTTTATCTCTTTTTTCCTGTCCTTTTAAATCTAATCTATCCTGGGTTTTTTTATCAGGTTCTACCTACAGGGAGATTCTGCTGCTGTGGAGCCCCAGTGTGGCATAGGATAAACATCATGTCTTTTTCATGGGCAAGAAGTCCCCTACCGTGGCTGAATGCTGATGAGTTATTTAAAGCAGCATAGCTAAGGCATGCTATGACATGAATTATTCTTTATATACTTACATCCATTTCTTGCCTTGGCCCATCAACTTGGTCTACAGAAATATCAGCCCATATGAGCCTTTTAACTTACATAGGTATGATTAGGACATATATCAAGAAGCTGAATGCAGACCAGGAGCTAAAATGTATAAATAACATTAACACTTCTGCTTATATCTGATGACAAAGAAAAGTAATCTAGAAGTTTCATATAGGAAAGATTGGTAGGATCAAACAGGAATATTGGTAGATTTCCTTGTCCAAAGTTGTTATGCCAGAAGATACCTTTAGCTTTGGGTCAATGCCTGGATCTTGAATTTTGCAAATTTTTTTTCTTTTACTTACTGTATTCCTATAGCTTGACCATATAGCTTGTAAACAACTTCCACAATATATTAGATGTGCTAAGCATGCAACAACTCACATCCTGCATGATTACAAGAATCCAAATTCAGTTCACGTATGGACTGCTCCAGAAATGAGAACATGGGATTTAAACTCTGGCTGAAATATAAAATTCTTGTCTTTGCCTGGTTCTGAAAATAATCCCAGAAATCATAGTTTCCTGGACTCTCTCAGCAAAGGAGCTAATTGAATCAATCTGGTTTAATAACTTCGCAATAATTCTGGGGCTAAAAAAAATAATAATTGTTTTCACAAAATGAAAGCTGCCTAAAGAAGTTGTATGAAAGATCTATTTGATATGTACAAAATATGAGGCCTAGAAGCTCATAGAATTGCTTTGGTTGGAAAAGACCTTTAAGATCATCAAGTCCAACAATTAACCTACTGCCAAGTCCAACCACTAAACCATGTCCCTAAGCTGCTCTGAGACTTTTTTTGCATATGCTCTGGTCCTGTTAACCTAATAGTTGAAGTGTAAGGAAGACACAATAAGTTGTAAAGAAGGTTGGATCAATTATTGCCTCTAGAAAAATGTTACATTTCAGGTAGATTTCAGTTTCTGACTTTGTGAACAGGTTCCTCTGACTATGTGTATGTGTTGTCTGAAGTTTTTTACTTGAGTGAGAAGTCGTTTTCACTAACAAAATGAGTTTCTTATTCTTAAGTCTGTATGCTTGCTGCTAAACTAAACATGGGTAAAATAGTAGGATTAAAGAACACAGCAGAAATAACTGATTAATTGTAATGAACTATAACTGTAATTAACTATTTAGCTACATGAAGGTCTTCCCTAGATGACAGTATATGAAAATACGTAGTGCTATCAATGCATATTCAAGACAAGTAGGGTCTTCCGTTGGAAAATAGATAGCTCAATTTTGTTTGTATGGTGATTGGACCTTTGGCATGATTTTAGGCTGTGTTTTAGCAGGTTTAAATTACAATGACCTCAGTAGTCACAGATTATCTACAGTACGAGCTATGGGTGAGACTCACTGTCCTCACCCTGATGTGCTCTGTGTCATTCTTCCAGCTGATGGGACTCTCTTTTGCCAGCTCATGCTTCTGACCAAGCAGATTAACAACACGAATATAGACAAATGTAATGCCTCTGATGATAATAAGTGTGTGCAGATACTGAAATGAAAAGGCTTTTGGATTCACAAGCAATTACTGGTTTCCTATAACCAGCACTGCAGAAAACTGCACTTTTTCCTCAAGACTGTTCTGTATTTTTTCCAAATATGTAGCACAAACAGGATGAGCATAGAGAAAAGAGGAACTGTTACTGGATGCATGTACATTTATTTTAGCACTATTAGAAAATTAAGAAGTGTAGCAAGTCTGGTAACATAAGAAAAAGTGATTGATAACATAGTTTGTAGAAGGGGCTTGGAGGAAGCAAAAACCATTAAAAAAAGACCAAATTAATCAAGGATGTGTATGGAGTATTTGTGATTATTATACACCCAAACCCACAGTTTAGGAGAGATCTACAATACAGGTTCTGTGTGAGTTCCCAGATTTTCAGTGACTACAGGATCTTAAAATCTGTCAAATCAGCATCTTTATTTCATGGCCCATACTCCTGGGATATTTCAGTTCCAGCCTGGCAAGAGAAAAGACAGATGCCATGATCTTTACTTTGATGTTTGCAAAAAAGTGGAGTGGTCAAGGATTTCTGAAAGGAGATTAGTAAAATCACATATACTCAAGTGAAATCCTGCCAGGCTGCATTTACTATGCAGGATAAATTTGATTTGCAAAAATGTGGAATATAGATTACTAGATTAATGAATTAAAAGAACAGAGCTTGCTGTCTGTCTTATGCTTATTTGCTGTCTCATGGGAAGAATAAATTACATTCTGTCTACTCACTGGAATAATTAAAATTTTGAAGAGTGTGCAAATGCAGTATTGAATAGTTACCCAGCAGTTTGCTATGTTGCTGAACTTTCCTTATCACAAAGTCAACATCAGTCTCTGCACCTAGTCATTAGGAAGAAATAAATGCCCCACACAAGCCATAATTTTTGCTACCTTTCTCTCTGATTTAGAGGTTAGGTCCAAACTGGGATTTTTGAGGGTTTTTTTTTTTCCCATTTCTTGCTTCATTACAATTTTTTTTTTCACTGACTTTGGGTCCTGAATCAGTTTTGCAGCTGCCAGTGAATGTTTAGAACTTTGTCTGTGAAGTCTGTGGGAGGAAAGCATCTCACACAAAGGAAGAATCTGGTGAGAGGTCTTCATTCGGGGCACAGCGAAGCCTGTGAGGTCCTTTCTTATGATTTCTGTGGGTACACAAGTGGGGACGAACACATTTCAATGAGGCATATTTATGTGAGAAAGAAGCAGGACAATCAGCAAAAGTAGAGAAAAGATAAAAAAAAAAATTATGTTGCATGATGCTAAGAAAAAGAGAGATTTGGGGCTTACAGGCAGAAAAGGGGCTTGGTAACAAGGAGAAAGACACTTTATTGCACTGTTTGATTCCACATATGGGGCTCCAAAGCAGTTGTAGTCTTGGTGGAGGGGAAGGAGTAGTTCCTCCTCTCCAGTCATAGAGAGGGTCATGTTTTACTGGATGGGCTGCTGGAAAGAGGACTGCAGGTCTACTAGTTTCTCTGCCAAAACAATGTCGTGAGGGGAAAGAGTGCTCGTATTTTTGTTGTTACTATTGTGAATAAATGGGACCACATATAAGAAATACCTGACTCCTCTACCAATTTCTCTCTCTGGTGGAAACAACCTATAGGACTGCAAACCCTGTCTGGTAGTCCAGGACAGGTAACAATCTCTCTATATATAGATTCAGTGTGTATTCATATAAAATATTTCTCCTCTGAGATGATCCCTCTGCAAAACTCCTATTTCTGTCAGTTTAGATTAGCCTTCTAAACTTCAGAGCCAGCAGCTAACAAGCTTAACAGCACAGTCTTGTAAATCATCTGTCTTGCAAAGGCACTTATGTGGAGGAGCTGAGCATCTCTGAAAATCAGGACATTTCATTTTACTGGCTATATATGGATGCAGCAACTTAAATTAGGCATACAGAAATGTTAGCGGTGGGATCTTCTAAAGATTGATTGCTGCTTGGTTATTAGAGCATGCTCTGAAGGCTTGTTTTGCGCCAGGAAAGATATGATGGCAATACTTCACTAGCCAAATGGACAGAATGACCTTCTGGAAATGGCTCTGACATGGAATGGTGCTGGCACAACAGTATCAGTGCAGACAGGTGGATACTCAGAAACTCAGGGGTTCAGCTGATGCAGTGGGTAATTTTCAGCCAAGAAGGTGAACTCTGGATTTGGTAAGCTCATGTGGCCACCCCAGAGCCCTGAAGGAGCAGTGTGGGGAGCTGGCTTGGGCAGGTTGTTGGTGATGAAGGTACATGGCTGAGTAGGGGTCAGGCAACACTAAGTGTGTGCTGAGCCAGTCGTTGGCAACCTTTAAATGGCGGAACATATCGCTTTCCAGCTCAAGGATAACATGCTCGAGGGAGCTGGGATCCTTTGCCTTTGAAAGTAATTCTCACAAACTACTGCTTTCGAAGCTGCAGCCCCGTGCCAGCTTCACTGTGTGGCAAATGAAACGTGTGTCCACTGTGCCGCAGGCTGCCGGCTCTGCCACCAGGCCACCTGCCCAGGGATGAATATTTAAGCTCTGCCCCTAAAGTTCACGTGGTTGCTGCCCATGGGCTTGGTCTTGTGTTGAGCAGCCAGTGAGACAGTCCGCAGCATTCGCAGGTACTCGGTCAGCTTCCCACATTGCTCTGAACATCACTGAAATATCTTCTTTTCCAGTGAGCGGGACCAGATCATATGGACGCAGGCTGGAGCGTGTAATCTGCATTTGCAGCCAGGAAAATAAACCCTATTGAATCTTTGCTGTGAGGCGTATAGCCTGCCCGTGTGCTTTAACCAGGTCCCATGAATGGAGGGCAGCTGCTGCCCTCGGGATTCTGCAGACAGGACCCACCTGCTCTGCTCCCTCCGGGCTCATCTCTGGCTGGTGGTACAAGTTGTCTTCCATCAGGCAGCTGCGCTGTGCTGGCTGCAGATGCTGCTAACTGGTGTGAGCTCCCTGGGGTGTAAGGAGGAACAGTGCCGGTCTTTTTGCAGTTCTAAACTAATTGCTGTGACAAGTTACTATGAGAAGTGTGATCCCCCCATTGGAGTAAATGTAGTCTGAAATAATGAACTCATAATCAGTGAGTTGTTCTAACTTGCTGTAGCTCACAGTCCTGGGTGCTCAGGAAATACCAGCCAAGCTGCGGTTTGATTTGGACAGTTAACAGATTGCTTATTTACCAAAGAAGGGCTTGTGGCTTGCTTGAAGGGTGGGATTCTGCTTTCAGTGAAATCAATGAAAGTTTTGTTGGGTTTTATTTCATTTTTTTTAAACTCTGAAATGTTTGAAATCCTACATAGTTCAATAGTAGGAGCAATGTTGCTTTGTGTTAACATTGCTGTAACAGCTACAAGCCCTGGATAGTCCCATGGTACTGACTCCTTCACTGTCAATACTGTACCTAAGTGTTTGCAGAAAATAAACATCTGAAGGGGAAGGTGCTTTGAAATTACTTCCAGAAATTCATAGTTGCCTCTCTCTGATGAGCAGACTTGGAACCAGATGAGTCAGCTCTGCACCTTGGTGGCTGTGTTACAGCTGAGGCCACAGATGCCTGCTTCTGCTTTTGGAGATGGTGCCTGCTCCTCCCTGGTATTGACTTACGATTTGATATTAGTTTAATTTATTCACAGCACTGGCATGGTACTCTGTGATCTCTGTTTTCCATCTGCTAAAGGGTTCATTCCATTTAGAGGTGAGAACAGCATCTGCAGTCATTGGGCTGGGAGTAAGAAGCAAGGCTAAGGTGATAACAGTAAATAAAACAGGGCTAGAGCACAAGTTCCAGCACTGGCACGTGGTTGTCCAGGCTGGCTGTTAGCATAATCCCTGGTATGGGTTTTGGCATGCACCAGATACTTCTCCCCTGAGAAATGCCCAGGCACAGCCTGTATGGCAGTGTCTGCCAGGGACTGTTCCTAAAAACGTCTGGGAGGGAGGGAGGAAGCCGTACAGATGCAAGGTGTGGTGTACTCTGCCAGTTAGCCTTGGGACCCATGGTCCCTGGCCTGTTTTACTCACTGCTATAGACAAAGCTGGAGATGCTGAACATCTGATCCCTTTTTCCTGAGTCTGAAAAAGAAGAGCATCAGTAGGATACTTTAGCCCTGGTACTCTCATGACAGAGCTGCCCCGTAATAAATGCCTAGGCTATGTACTGTTTTGTGCTGGAACTGGATCATACCCTTTCTTCCAGAGGCTCTGTAGAAATTTTGCACCCTTTTCAAGAACTACATGCCATGCTTTGTGTACCACGGGTGCAGTATATCCCAGGTAAAGCAATAACAGCTGGCAAACGTGTACACCTCCCGAGAGCCATCCTTGCAATCAGAGTCACTCTGCAGCTTTGCCAAAAATTACCTAGCAACAAAAGCTATAAGGCATTGTGTTATTCTTCGGAAAGAAAAATGCCTCTTAAGCTGGCTGGATTATCTTTAACACCTTTGAAATTTAGCAGAGTGATTTTCTTCGTGCTTTGGAAATTCACAGTGAGGGATGAGCACAGCTAATGAACCACTTTCAACAAGTCTAAACTCAGCTAAAGCCTGTTCATGAATAATGTTCAATAATCAAGAACATCAGCAGAAGAACAAGGTTGAAAAGACAAAAGCCTACAGCTTGACTTTACACTGTGTACAAATTAGGGATCTGACTCTTACATTTGATTTTTTAAGTGAAAGGGTAAAGTATGGCTACATTTACACTTCCCGTTGCCTCTCGTCACCTCACCGCTGTCAGTACGATTTGAAGGGTGCTGATGTGTGATGCCACTGCTTTATACCTCAGCCCACCGGGATTTCAGCTACTTCTCCACATGTGGTCATTGCCATGTCCTGTCTTTGAACTGCAATGTTTGCAATTTGTCCTGCTGAGGCAAATTTGTCCCCTTGACTGCAAACAAATGCACAACCCAGCAGATGTTCTTCCATTCTTCCTGGTTACTGGAGAATGAAATAAGTTTTGGCTTTTCTCCTCAGCAGATCAAGCGCCTGTATTTGTTTGCAGTTAGCAGGAACTTGAAGCCATACTGCCTCATGAGCCCCATCCTGATTTCATTGAAAACTGGGGATGGACAGCATTTCACAAAGCTGAGCCTTATAAGCTGGCAATATCTACTCGCAATGACCAGACTACAAAAGGGCTCTACTTAACGGGAAGCAAAACTCCTGAGCAGATTGCCTTACTTACAGAAAGAGTTACAACGGCTTTGGTGGTGGTGGTGGTGGTGATGGGTTGTTTGGGTTTGGGTTTTTGGTTTCTTTGGAGGGATTGCTCCACTGCTATTGTACTGATGAAATTTGTCCATTTGTTAGGCAATCTAAATTGCCTTCATCTCCAGCTGCTGCACAATGAAACTGGAACAGGGCGGATTGTTTTACAGACATGGCTTGATTATTGTGGTAGGTTATACGATAATGAATTGTTTGACAGAGAAATTTAACTGTGAATGCAACAATATATGCACAGATTGAAGTAATGAAATTTGTGATCATGATAATACGGCTTTTCTATTTTATGATGTAGTCAATCTGTCCTTCCTTTAAAAATAAAAAGCTGGGTTTGATGACTGCTGAACAGAAGAACAGATTTTCCCTGCTCGCAGTTGAGCATACAGAGTGTGAAACTGTTTTATATGACCTAGTGAGAGCCCGCTGGAAAGGATGTATTTATAAAATGTTTTGGATCTGGATAGCAGAAGGTAATTATAAGACTGATTATTTGAAATTTCAGCACTTAAGCACAATCCAATGTTTGACTGTAAACTATTTAACTCCGAGTTTTTCAGTCCCTTGCTAACGGGAAGACTGTCTCCTTGAGGAATTTTAGCAAGAGCAGGAGAGCTGCCTTATAACGTCTGCAAGCCGGGACATGGTACATATGAGAAATCTACAGGAAACCTTTTTCCTATAACTTGTTTTCATAGATAGATATTACAGCAGAACGGCTATCTGGGAATCAGCACTGAAAATTACAGCAAAACCATTTGGGCAAATATCAGTAAATTTTCCTGTGATGTTGCAACAATTTTTCAGTAAATGGCTTGTGCATTAGGGGAAGGATGTCATCAGATCGTTCTCAGCGAGCTGTTGCTGGTCAGTCACACAGCTCTGGTGGGAGGCATAGAGGACGGGGCTCACATGGAAAGATGAAATTTCACGTGGTGCAGCCATCCCCACCTCAGGTTGTTCTCTAAGCTCCCTTTACTGTCAGTGGAGAGAAACAGACATTCTGGAAAAGCGAGCATCCCTTAAGGTCAGCAAGGAAGAATAAGAACCTCCAGAAAATGATGATCTCCTCTTGCTTAATGCAGGCGGAGGATGAGTGTTTATCACTTCCCACTGGAGCAAGACTTTCTCTCTGGTGACTAGAAGAGCAACCTCAGGTGGCTAAGGTAGATAACTGCTTTGACAACTAAGACCAAGTGAAATAAACCCTAATCAAGCATTGTGGAATTATGTGGATGTACAGAGTACAGTAGATCTTATTTCCCTTCCAAGAATGTAAGAACTTTCAACCATTTATGGTACATCCAAATGCAAGGGTGCCATGCCACACTGTAGTTTTAGGAATAATAGCATTATTAAGGTTCTGCAGCATTTGAATCATTGTTAAAGCTTCCCTGCACATGTTTTTCCAGCTTAATCTCTCAAGAGCAAGCAGTTTCCCCTTACAATCTTACCTTTTCTTTTCATCTCTCTGCTCTTCTCTCTGATGGTAACTTTAGACTGTAGTTTAACTGCTGCCTGACCAGCACTATATTGATGCCCGGTTTTGAAACGAAATGTTAATATTGTTTTCTTTCATTGAGAAAGGCTGACTAATAGCAAGTTAGAGTTTGTAACTTAGAATGGCTGCACTTATTTTTTGGTCAAAAATGTCATTTTAGAAGCCTTTACCTTTCATAGATTTTCACATCAGCCAAGGTTGCAGCTTTTGAAAAAGTCCAAAGGAGACAAAAGTAAACCAAAGTAAAACAACCTCCGAAGTGTCTTCTCCATGAAGGAGAAATTAAAAGTAGCTTCTTTGTATCTCAGAACTCTGTATGATTATTATTTACTATCCTGGTTTTGGCTGGGAGAGAGTTAATTTTCTTCCTAACAGCTGGTGTAGTGCTGTGTTTTGGATTTAGGGTGAGAATAATGTTGACAACACACTGAGGTTTCTAGTTGTTGCCAAGCAGTCAAGGACTTTTCAGCTTCTCAGACTGGCCTGAGAAAGAGAAGGTGGGATGCACAAGAAGGTGGGAGGGGACACAGCCAGGACAGCTGACCCGAACTGACCAAAGGGATATTCCATACCATATGATGTCATGTTCCGTATATATCTGGGAGGTAGGGTGGCTCAGGAACTTGCTGAGCATTGGCTTCAGGTGGTGAGAAATTGTGCTGTGCATCTCTTGTTTTGTATATTCTATTATTTTATATTCTACTATTATTATTTTTATTTCCTTTTCTGTCCTATTAAACTGTCTTTATCTCAACCTATGAGTTTTACTTCAATGACCCAAAAAAATGCTTTTGCGATTTGTGAAGAAACCTGAGTTCATTTTTGTCCCTTATTTGCCAATTTCTGGTCCAGAAGGTATGGGGTGCGGAGAGGAGCAGCAGACTTGGGCACAGGAGACAGGAGTGTCTAACTGCTCACAGCAGAAGCCATTCCACATGTGGTGCTAACATGTTCCCATTGGTGGTCTACATATTTAAAAATGACTGACCTGGGTTGGTGATATGTTGTAGATATAAACCTGATACATTCCAGGTTATATGAATCCTGTGCAGCAGCTCTCATCGGTGTGCTCCAGTACCTGCTTTCTCTCCCAGTTAAATTAAGTCCCGCTACTGCTTGGATTTCTCAATATTTAGTGACTTTGGGTAAAAGTGAGGGAGTCGGGAAGAGAAATAAACCCACAAATGTTTCATTTTCTTATGTTGCCAGAAACACTGAAGGCAATTTTTCACTTACGTACTGAATTTGAAAAAAGGTCACTTTCTGACAACTTGGAAAATGTATCTAATGGCCAGTTCCTTTAGAAAAAGGTATGGGAAAGAGCATGTATAATTGCATACTTGCCTACATAAGGCTTCTCCCTTGAGTAAAACGTTATTCTTGTCTGCCTCCTAGAGCAAACCATGACCTCTTGTTTGCTTTAGGCATTGCCAAATGTTTTCTTCTGCCTCTCAACTATTTTGTCACTGCTGGATCTGAACTTGGGGAGTTAAGCGAAAGGTTTTGGTTTGCTGGTGGAGGCACAAAAAGCCCGATCCTAACTGCGGTAACAGGACTGAAGTTCATCCTTCTTCAGTAGTGGGCCCTGAGTTAATTTCTGTAGAGGCTTGTTACAGAAAATTGTTCCACACTTTTGGCCTCCAGATCTGAAATCACCTTTGTCCCCATAATATGATATACTACAGGTTTTAGATGGCACAAAATGTTTTCCCTCGCAGTTGGAAAAACTCAGGGCCAGTGTCAAGTATACAGCTTTTTCCATGGTTACCTAGAGACCGAGGGAAAAGAAATATGTGCCCTATACCGAGCTTACCTGAGAAGAAGAATGCTTTTCAGCAGTCAATGAACCTTAGACAGACAAAGTAATGAGAAGCTGCTTCCCTAATGGAAGAGAAAAAAGGATTGCCATTTCCATTTAGTGGTGTCTGTTTCTTCTTCCGAAGCTGACAAGGAGAGAAATTGGACTCTTGCATTTTTTGATGCTAACTGATGGATGATGCTCATTCTTACCTTTCATTTATTCCTAAAACAAGAAGATTAATTTTGATTTCCACAGTTTACAGATTATTGTAATTTTATATTTTAATTGCTTGTCCAAATGATAAGAATATCCAAAATAAACATACCAAATGCATAAAATGAGGAGGAAGTCTCACATTCATATTAATTTTAAGTCCATTTACACAACACTAAAATTAAACAATAGGCATAATTAGGTATGTATCATGTAGTAAGAAAATACCTTTTTTGACAAATTGCTGATGACTTTTTTTTTTCTTTTTTGGCGGGGGGGAAGGGCATGTAGCTTGTATAAAAACACATCATCTGTAGCTCCCATCAAAGCGCCTATCTATGAATGTCATGCTGTGTATTTACTGAAAATTCAAGAGAGTTTGTCAATCTGTATTTTACTTTTAACACAAATGCCCCAAACAATTTAATCCGTTGGTGAGTGGACTCCTGTCAAATATATGTGATGAAGCCTGTAGGTATTATATGACAAGTTTTATGTCTTCTTTCTTTGATTTTACTCTCTTATCTTCCCCAAGTCAACCTTCAAGTAATAGACCAATGTATTTGCATCATCAGTCTTTAGTACTAGCCTTGATGGTGGAAGGTTATGAGCATGACAAGGTTCATAGGGAGAGACAATAACTTCTATCTGACTGATTTAATGAGAAAACTAGATTGGCTTTCAGTGACACAGGCTGTAGCTGAACAGTCAGGCTCCTGAATACTTGTCCGGTTTTCTTCCAGCAGCTCCCTACCATGAATTCCCTGTGTCCTGTTGGTTCTTGTTCTAGTTGCACAAGTTGCACACAAACACAAAGGTTTGTTTTCAACTTTTGCCTTTGTCTGAAAAATACTTACTGGAAGAAGTAACCACAGGATGGTTGCCATGGATGGGGAGTTAGGTGTTATATAAAACTTCTGTAATGCAAAGGATTCTTTTAAAAAAACAAAATTCAATATGTTCTCTTTTATGAACATAAGCCAAATTTTCTAAATAAAATCCTGGCCATGTTGCCATCAGTTTTGGCATTCGCTGCAGTACAGCTAGAATTTCACCTTTCATCTGGGTGCTTGTTTGGTTAATTCCCAGTCCCTGAAGACCAAGATCTTACCAGGTTCAGAAAGAGAACTGCCTGCTGGGGTCATGGCAATTGTACCTATAGTCATTTACACATATAGCTTTGTGAGTTTATGAAGGATATATGACTACAGCTCTAATTTTGAAGCACAAACCCTAGAGTTAATTACACATGGCAGGTCATGTAACTGTTGTACAAGTAGTATAACACCTGAGGCTGTGCTCTAGTAAGTTCTCATTTGTACAGATCCTCTTGATCTCCCTCTGATGATTATAGATGCATATTAAGGTATAAAAGATAAATGTGTCCTGCAGCTTGAATTTGGAGTAATTATACATAGTGTTTATCTTAATGTGCATTGATTTAGGATGTTTAATGGTGACTTTAGGATAATTAAAATATAAACGAATGAGTTTTTCTGGGAGAGGTGAGTATCATGGATTGCTGATGATGTTTCTATGAAACGGTCCTCAGATTTCTGCTGCAAATTGAGTTCTTATCCATCCATCCTGCATCTAGGCATTTTTAGCTGTAAGACCAGGAAAATAAAGTACTGAAAAGTGGAAAGAAAATTGCAAGAAAACATTCTATCTCCAAACTATAAGGCTTTTATCCTTCATAAGTAATCTTTTATCAATTTTTTGAACAAGTAACACTGTAAAAGAAATCCTGGAAATAAGAAATAGCTTGATTGACAGACTGTGCAGACTATTTACATTATGGGGAATGACTAGAAGTCCTGGAACTGTATGTATTTATTTCTTGAACTATATAATATGTTAATTCACAGTGGAGAATAAAATGTCTCCTTTAAAGTACTTAAAGGTAACGCAGATCTTTTGCTGTGTTTCTCTAGCTAGTAGTAATGAGTTTCTGAAATGGTGGCTGTCTGCAGAAAATTTCCCAATTATTTCAAAGTCAGAATTTTCAAACAAAAATCTGAGCATAGAGCAAGAATACACTCACTCAGTTAGGTAATGGAGTGGGTGCACAGCGAGTTACTTGTGCAGGAGTATTAATTTAGCAAAGACTTCATTCAGCACGTGCCTGAATCTCATATGGTTACTACACAGCAAAATGAAGGTGATGGTCTGGATTAAAATTCATCTACACTAAAATTTATCTTAGTAGCAGAAGAGAGCCTACCTGTAAAAATGTGATATGGGCTAGCAAGCAGAATGCAAGCCATCTGTGGACTTTGACCATGACATATTTTCATCTTTAATTCCTCCGATGGCTGTATTACTGTCATTCCCTGTTATATTGGGCAGCAGAATTATGTCTACGCTTCACTGTGCTATACAGCCTCTCTTTCATCTGGTTTGGGTCAAAACTTCACGCTGTGGACATAATTGCTTGGCTGAGCACATCCACATTTTCTAGGGAAGAGAAAGAGGCAGCAGAATCTTCTCCACGCTGGCTGTCAGCACACCCCAGCTGCACACACATGTTTCAGAAAAATGAACTACTTATAAATTGTATGTCTGTACTCAAACTTCAACATTTCTGCTAATTTCAATGTCTGAAGTCAAAAACTCTTTAAACATTTTGTATGAAAGAAAAAGTAACTTTTCCTAAGACTGGGCTGTGGACATGGTGTTGGCTTGAGAATTTGTGTGCTGGACAGCACATAGCGAGTTCCTCTTGGCTTAACATTACAAACACCATGTACTCCCTGAAACTGGTAAGCAAAGATAAACAGAGCTCAAAAAAATTAAAACATAAGCACACACAGAAGCTAAATGAGAGGCAGATTGGTTTCTTTAAGGCCTAAAGTGAGAAGACAAATGACTTTTATTTGTGTTTTCTTAAAAAAAAATTAAAATTGTTTTATCTGCTTCTTCCACTTACATATTCTGGAAACAGATTACAAAACAAAGGAAAAGCCATAAAAGCTGTTTGTGATGTGGATTTATTACCCATTATTAACTGTTTGCTATTCTGTGTAAAGGACGACCCTTTAGAAAGGATAATAATAATTTCTGACCTTTTACAGTTTTGAGGATGGGTGGCATGGTTTGGGGATTTATTCTTGTTTTTCCTTTGTTCTGTTATGGTTCTTCTGAAGATGCCACCGCTTTAAGAGAGATCTAATTTCCATGTAACACAGAGCCAGCAACACAGCTATAAAAGGACACTGTGTTTTATGCTGTGCCTCAGATACATAACCAAAGGTTTCTGCAGTGCAGTGTGGCAACCAGTATGTCTTTTCTTCTCTGATTAATGGGTCTAGTTCTGGTGTTAGCTCGTGTAAGCTTCTCTGGACCTGTGGCTCAAATTGGCCCAACATGTCCCAGGTACCCACAAGAAGAGTGTATCAGCCGTGGTAGTGGTGCACTGTGCAGATTTCCCATCTGTGTGCGCAAAGCTTGGCTGGAGGATTTGGGCACCCATGGAGGGCAGGCAGCTCCCATCTGGAGCTGGCTGTCTGGTAGGTGGGGAGCGATAGTGTCCTTCCACAACTGATACAGCACTTTGTATGGATGAAAGTATTACTTAATACCTCACCAAAAGTTGTGGAGTGTGTGTGGAGTATGGTGCTCTGGAGTTTTAAAGACTGGTTCTATGTAGGTTCTTCTTTAGGCATTCTTGTAGATCTGCGCCATAATTGTTTACCCATTGATGATGGTTATACAGCTTAAGATGAAGCAAAGCTTTACCTACAAGTATTTGATTAGGAGCCACTGGGGCAATCTGATCTTTGTATCTTAAAATCTAGTTTTAACCCACTTGTAAAGAAACACAGAAAGATCACTTGCAATTTCCATTTGAGAAGGACCTGTATTTGCAATTTGTATTTGCAGTGACAGTGAGCTGTCACCATTAAAAAAAAAAAAATCAGATATCCAAAATAGGTTTTAAAAAAGCAAAGAGGAAGATGTAATGGTCCTTTTCTGCTGGTTGAAAGGGAGAAGTCAGTTGGTATGTTATGTGAAGTAACAGCTGGATTAAAGACACTTTCTGCTGTTTACATCCAGGTGATATAATGTTCACATGAAACACTAAAGTAAAATTTGTCCCGCAAAAGCTGAAGTTCATAAATTAGTCACTGAAAGCTTACATTTGCTTTCACTGCATCAGAGACAGAAAAATCTAAAGCCAGTCCCTGAAGGATTAAAATGTTAAATCAGCCAAGTCCCTCAAATACGCAGCATATCCATGTGCTGATTTAAAATTTTGGTCTTAGTAGCATAGATGTGAAACCTTCCTCTGAAGTCAGTGAAGTTATTCTCAGTTATAGCAATGGAAAAAACCCCACAATATATCTCACTGTCTGGGGGAAAAGAAAAAGCTTGCTGTGATTGAGGAACAGAAAGTGTTTTATTATTTTGTCTAAGTAATATCTTGACATTGCATTGTTATTTGAAAATTGCTCCAAAACTTGCTCTTTCTTGAGTCTGTGATAGCACCTGCAGGGCTGACATATGTGCAGTGAATGAGTCATCTGGTCTGGAACAAAGCTGTCTTTTAGCCCAGAATAAACATCACTTGTTCTTCAGCCACAACCAGCAGACAGAGGTAGGGATGACAGCCAGGTGAATGCTTCGCAGCGCATATCAAAAGTGATTATAATAATAAGAGCTTACAGAGCATGTGATTTAATCAACTCTCCAGGACACAAGGTGTGTGTTTGCTTTTTGTTTTTACAGAGACCTCACTGAGGTTAACCAGGTTTGTTTTACTAGCTGAAGATGACATTGCAGCCCACCTCCTGAAGCTGTGCAGGGCGGTATCTGCGTAAAGCCTCTTTTCCCTTTGCCCAGCTGCCCGCATTCGGCAGACAGGACTGGGAGAATGTGCTGTGGTCTCTGGAGGGCTCCTGCTCTCCTGCCAGTGAGGTGCCAGCATGACCTGCTGTGTTGAGTATTGGTGATGAAGCCTGGCGAATCTCTCCCCATGGAGGCAGCTCTCTCCGGTGACTTTTCCTCTGACCTGTGAGAAGCTGCTGGATGCCAGGGGAGAGGCTGTGGGCCCACACTGGGTATGCGCCTTCTGGCAGGGACAGCTCGAGTAAGGTACTCACCTGGTGCTGGTGATGCTCCCCGTGATGCTCCTCTCCTGCTGGCGTCCTGGCCAGGCTGGCCAAGTCTGTCAAGTACATGGCACTGCAGAACAGGAGCGGTGCCACAGTGACAGGGCAGCTTTAGCCTTGTCTCCATGAAATGATTAGGAGGGAATGAACTGTGTGAACCTCTCAGTATATGAGGTTTGACAGGACTGTTCAGAGTTGGACGAAATAAAATCAGACAACTCTTGATATTCTAGTCCTTGGCACCCTTTGCGAGGGCACAATACGAATAAACTGGGATGTGGCAAAGTCAGTATTCAGCCCTGGGCCTGCCAGACATTTTCGTTGCCCCTAAAATCTACAAAAGTGACAAGGTTTGAATACAAAACTTTGAAATACATCCAGTAGTTGAAACATTTTTGGATGCTTTTCAAATTAGCAACAATTGGCAACCTGCTGGCAAAAATGTGGTTGCTGACTTTGTGAACTGTGTCATTTCTGATAACACAGGCAAGAAATACTATTTTATATCCTGGAGGACTGTTCTTGGAAAAGGAATCATCACCCTCCCCTCCCCTGCTTTTCTTTTGGCACAGCAACATGATCACTGTGTGGCAGAGCTGGGTGATGCGACAGGGAAGAGACACTTAGTGCTCCACCAGTTCCTTGCTTGCACTGGGAGAAAGAGGATGATAACTTGTTTGGGACTGAAATTGAGTTCTGTTCAGGGTTTGGGCTTCTGACTTCATACAGCCTCTTAGAAAGGTAGTAAAAAATTAATTCCTTTTTAGACATTGACTCTTGGGAAGGTCATTTGAGGGCCTGTTGTGATAGATGGATTATCCTGACGGAAATATTTTTGCAGGCTTCAGTGCAGTATGTACCTAATGGGCTTGATACCTCTGGGAAGTTTCAAACCTACTGCGCATGCATAGTTCTTCATAGTAAGTTAGTCATCCTGAGCATGTCAAACACACAACACAAACACAGACCGCCTATGAAGTCCATGCACTAAAATCAAGGACCTCCCACCATTCCCAAAGAATCAGGCTTTTGAACGTGTGCTGAAGAGTAACCTTCCTCCCTCACAAACACCTCCATGGTTATCATAGAACGATTTGGATTGGAAGGGAGCTCAAAGGTCATCCAGTTCCAACTTCCCTGCCAGGGGCAGGGACACCCCTCACTAGACCAGGTTGTCCAAAGCCCCACCTAACCTGGCCTTGAACTCTTCCAGGGATGGGGTCTCCACAGTTGCTCTGGTCAACCTGTTCCAGTGCCTCACCACCCTCACAGGGAAGAATTTCTTTCTAACATCTAATCTGAGTCTTCTCTCTTTTAGTTTCAACCCATTACCCCTTGTCCTATCACTACATGCCCTGGTATATAGTCCCTCTCCAGCTTTCCTATAGGCCCCTTTACGTATTCGTAGGCCACAATTAGGTCTCCTTGGAGCCTTCTCTTCTCCAGGCTGAACAAGCCCAGCTCCCTCAGCCTGTCTTCATAGGAGAGGTGCTCCAGCCCTCTGATCAACTTTGTGGCCCTCCTCTGGACTTGCTCCAGCAGCTCCATGTCTTTCCTGTACTGGGGACCCCAGAGCTGGATGCAGTACTCCAGGTGGGGTCTCACAAGAGCAGAGTAAAGGAGCAGAACCACCTCCCTCGACCTGCTGGCCACACTGTTTTTGGTGCAGCCCAGGACCTGGTTGGCTTTCTAGGCTGTGAGCATGCATTGCCCCCTCATGTTGAGCTTTTCATCAATCAATTTCTGGATGCTGGGCAAGACAGAAGTCACGGACAAAAGCAGACAATCCTCATGTTCTACCCAGGTGGCATTTCTGAGTTGGAGGAGTGAAGGTGGCAAAAGAGACTCTCTTGGACAGAATCACTATGGGAGAGAGGCCTGAGGTGGGACCAAAGGGATGCCATGAGAGGCTGCCTGCAGAGCTTAAGAGGAATGAATTCTATGGAAGAGGGCTTTTTTTTATTTTCATGTTATTTCAAGCTAGTCTTGACAATTGCTTGGACAAATTTACCTAGATACAGCCTGCCTTTTTCAAGAATGACAAATCCAGGTAGAAGTCCCACGTTTTGCTTTCAAAGATGTCAGTAGATGTATTGGCCTGCTGCATCTGCACAACTGAGCAGGACATAACTGGATTTCTGCTTGGATTTCCACTACAAACCACAGCAGGTTTTCAGCACAAATATTTCACTGATCTGCAAATATACTATTGTTCATTATTAAAGCAGACTTCTCTATTAAGTTCTCTACTCCTTACAAGGTTGCCACTAGCATCGCCTAAGACATCCATTAAAGGTAATTGAGACCTGCCTAGAATGAATGTCTTTATGCGAGACCAAAGGGAAAGGGGTGAAAAGAACAGGAAATCCTTTAGAACAGATTAGCATCACTAGTGTGACTTTCTGCCTCAGAAGGTCAAAAACGTTGACTTCATGTTATTTATGTTGAAATTTTACAGGATTTTAGGTCCTCCCCAGAAAACCATATGCCATTTTTCATCAGTCTTATTCTGAACCTTGTTATATGGCTTTCATTCATTCCCTGACGGTCTTCTGTTGTCACCTACTGTTGGCGCTGGTGTGATTTTAAGAAAACAAAACTCCTCGGTAGCATGCCGAGGAATGAATTTAACAACTGCTCTTACCTTCTGAGTTCTTCTAAACACAGGTAGTTCTCAAAGCAACCCTGAGGGGCATTTTTCTCATGGTACCAGTTGCAGAAGACAGCTGTCAATACGTGCCTCAGAACTGTTAAACACAAATAACCTTCTAAGTTACTAAACAGCAGTGAAAGATTTCCGCCTCTTTTTCCATGTATCCCAGGTACCAGAAAACACGAGCTCCTGAGGCTATAACGTGAGTCA
This sequence comes from Psophia crepitans, assembly GCA_013399095.1. Taxonomy (NCBI): domain Eukaryota; kingdom Metazoa; phylum Chordata; class Aves; order Gruiformes; family Psophiidae; genus Psophia; species Psophia crepitans. Next base: position 100,283 of record VWZZ01002528.1, on the reverse strand, counting down.
CAGAGAAGCCAGTTTGGCCACAGTAAATTAGGCCTGCAATGACAGCTACTGCTGGGTGATGGTAAATGTGTGAAAAGTGCTGCAGGAGAGGGCTGGAGGAAACAGAGGGAAAACATGTTAAAATTTGCAGAGTCAAGTCAGGTGAGGACTGGAGAAAAATGCAGAGCAGAGGAAAGGGCTTGCAATAAATTCTGGTAAAAGGTAGGTAATTTCTGCGGTTATACCTCTCCGTGGGGATAAAAGGTTTGAAGCTGAAAGCAGAATCCCTGCCAGGGAGACTGGCAAAAGGGTGCGGGAGAGAACAGCTGCCCAAAAAGCTGTGCTCAGCCCAGATCTGTCCCTACTGCCTGTTATCATGGTCGCTCTCCCCTCACCCAGGCTTCCCTGTAAAAAGGCACAGAGCTGGAAAGACATTCCTGTGTCCACCAAGATGAAGTATCCACCCAGAGCTAGAATGAATGTTTTTCCAAAGTGGAAATAGTCTTAAACTGCAAAAGCCCTTGCAGGATAGAAAAGGGATTTTGGCAGAGATTAAAGTGCCCACGAACGTTTTGAGAGCAAAGTCTGAATAAATCCAGAAATGAAACTGCTTTTTTAAGTGTAAGAATGAAAAAAAGAAAATAAAACATTAAACATTTTGGTGGATATTTGTTTTTCTGAAGTGCAACATCTCACTCCTTTATAAACAGTAGCAATACCAGTGTAAGAAACATGTGATGCTCTTCCTACTTTGCTATTAAGAGTGTTTAATGTGTTTAGGTACAGGCGCCAATGCATTCCAAGAGGTTTCTTTAAAAATGAAAGACAATACAAATAAAAATAGAGCATGCATTTTTATTATGGAAATTTGGGTCTTATGTTTTCTATTTTTTTGAAAAAGTACAGACTAGTCCAAAATACTTTGTTTCATGGTTTTTGGGTACTCACTTTCAAGCCTTCCTCCACAGCAGTGAGGGCTGACAAAACTAATATTTATTATCTTAATGAGCTGAGATTTCCACATAATCACTCAACTTGAGGATCAGGATTTTAAGCGTGGCATTAAATGTTATGATACAGCTCATGTTATCTGATAACGCTATTTCCTTCTCAAAACTTACCAGAGAGCTATTGCATGCTCCAGCAAGTCAAGCCAAGTGACCTTATATGAGAGGGTCTTAACTAGCAAAGAGAAAAAAATAGCTAACCCCCCCGTTCCCCTGTTTTTCCATGGTTTCACAGCAGCAATGTATCGGTATCTCAAGAGGAAAGGCAAACCCACTGACTAGATAGTCTTATCTCATTTGGAGTACAGCCTTGTGACTTAGAGAAAGAGGTATGGTAACAGCTTTTTCCAAACAGGAATATCTACCAAATTAATTGGCCTTCCTGTTTGATTCCAGGTAAGACTATTCCCTTGCATGCCAGCACAGAAGCTCAGTGATTTATACAAAAAGCTGTTGCTTGTTCACTTCCTATCAGGCCAGCCCTGCTATGAGAGACAACAGGAGCAAACTCCTGTCTGGAAACTCCTAAGGAACCAGGGACTAATTTCATGAGGAGCCTGGCATGGAACTTAATGTCTACCAGATTCTGGTAACTACTTGATGAATCCTGCATTTACTTATAGAGGGCTTAACTGAGTTGACAGAAGAGTATTCCATTTGCAGTGCAAACAAACAAATTAAAAAAAGCTTAGTTAGACAGTCTTAGTGGAGCCAGATTAAACCTCGATCCTAGCAAAATGCAGGTGTTCTCCTTCTGGGTCGTGTGATGGATAGGCAGCCTCTTTTACTGAACAGTGTGTCTTCTCTTATGCTGAGCAACAAAAAGCTATGCTGTTACTGCAGCAGAGTTCAGTACTATAGATACGGGGAGAATGATTTTAACTCCACTCCAGTAACGTTAACATCCTCCTTGTTTTGCATCCAAAGTGCTTTCCTCAGGGTTACTGGAGATATCTGAGGCAAATGGTCTTACAGCAAAGCGTTAAAAATTGTAGGTCCTTAAAATTAAGGAAAGAAGCCTTTAATAAATATTCAATTTTAAAACAATGATCAAATAGCTATCGTAATCAGTAATAAGGCACAGAATTTAAGTTAGTTCTCTCTCCTTTTACATCTTCCGACAGGTTATTCATGGGCATTACTACTATCTCACCTGAGACAGCTGCCAGTTTTCAACTTTACAGATTTAACTATATAACTGAATACTGAGACCTTTTTCCAATGCACTTACTAACAAATATTACCAGTGTGAACACCAGCACCCTGCTTATTCTGTGGATGTGAATTGACTGAGAGAGGGCTGAAGGGCCTGTCTTGTGTTCTTTGCCCCAGACAACACCCTCCAGAAGAGTATTTACCCTCATCATATGATTCAGTCTTTGTCATACGTGGCTACAGATTCCCTACCCCAAACATGGTCCTCAGGGCTACCCTTGCTCTATATGCCCTACCACGACTGAGCAGCCAGGCTGTCCGGTAGTTCCCAGAGGAGCTGGATGATGTCAGATGTAGTCACTGAGGAGCTTTGCAGAGCCCAGCCCCAGCATGCAAAGGTCACCATGCTCATATATCTTCGCAGGACCAAACCTTTCACTATAAGTCTACCCTTATTGTCTTTCCTGCCTTTCAATTCTGTTTCATGTGTGGCTGATTTGTTCCTGCAAGCTCTTTGGGAGGCATATTCCTCTGCACTCACCAGGCTTCTGTTTTTCAAGGTCACTCTACCCGCGGAAAGTGATGTTTCTGCTGTTTTTCCCAAGGGACTTTTACACCACCACCCTCCCCATCATTACACAACATTCAGACCACTGTCCAGATTTATGATCATGGAAACTTTTTCTGACACTGTTGTTTCTGAGTGAGGCTGTGTTATCCATCTGTAGAAGGAGGAAAACAGTGTTTGCCATCTTCCCTCGCTGTCAGTTCACTGCTTCACCTATCAATGTTATGACTGCAGTTCAGTTCGTATTTGCAAAGCCCTGGTAAAATGTTAAGCACTCCAGAAGTGCTGCAGATTAATATTATTTTGCCCTGCAGAGCACACGGCTCCTTCAATAGGACAGTACAGTCCAAATAGATCTTGACAGTGCCGGGGTAAGCAAACAACTAACGTCAAGCAACCCCTTGTTGCATTTGTTTCTGCAAGCAAAGGACTGAGTGGTGTCTGGCTGAAGGTCACCCTTCTGTCTGCATGTGTTTCTCTACAATATCTTGGATCGTGATATAACTTGTAGGAAGAAAGCTAAAAAGCTGTCTTTAATTACATTTCTTTACAGCCCTGATACCTCCCCATGTCTGTAGCAATTGCAGAAAAGCTATACTTGCTGTAATTTCTTTTGATCTTGGACTGGCACCTGCTGGTATGGGGAACTGGAAGCAGCAAATGAATGAATGATGGTACAGCAGCAGTCAGGTGCAGAGAGGTTAGAGCTCATGGCATTGATGGGCAGAGGTAGGACCGTACTCCCCACTGCGCTCTCTTCAATCCCGTCTTTAATCTGTCTGGTTTGAGAAGTAACTGCTTTGAAAGATGAACAGCCGTTCCGGGATTGCCTTTCTTGCCTGCCACAAAGCCTTGTGCAAACGCACTGCAATCAGCCTTTCAAGAATGCGTGTATTTTTTCAGCGCGGGGTCCCGGGTGTGCTCACACCTGCGATGCCCCACCTCATCTCGCTGCCGAAATGGGCTTGTGCACTGTGTGCTTCCTAAACCGCATCTCTCCCAGCCAGCCACAGGCGCTTAGCCTGATTAGTGGCCTTTGAAATACAATCTAATGAGTAACAGAGTCAGAAAGGAAGAAAGTAATTTGGAAAATAACAGAGAGAAGGAGAATGGTATTTTTTAACACTTTACTGCTGTATTTGCTTCTGCTTGGCCATATTATTGAAGTATAACAGCCAAAGACAGAAACAATCCAGATTCTCTCAATAGCTTCAGAGTAAACCACAATGCACGGAGAGGGTTTTTTCTGTTTGACTGCATGCTTGAAAAAAGTTACAAAAAATGCCTTACCCCATCCTTACACCCACAACAGCCTTTTTTTCACACCCTCTACAAGACGTGCGTAGGCAGTGCAATTCAGGGTGCCCGAGCTCAGTGAAGGGGTGAGAAATTTTCCCAGACTGCCAGGCCCCAGCTATAAGAGAAAAATACTTAAGGCATCTACTATAAGGTTGGATTCATCCGCCTTAACTACAGCATCTAGTATTCAGCCCATGTTTAAGGATTTTTCAAGGCTGTGGTATATATACACTGCTAACCTATGGTGGATTTGCCTTCCCAGCAATCTTCTTCCCTACTGGTCCTCTGCACAAAGCCAATTCTGAGTCACAGTGTGGGTATTTCTTTGAGAAGCGTAGTTTAAATTTCCATTATCAGCTTGGCATCGTTAATTGCATAGCATGGTACAGACTTACTAGACTGAGCATAATATGCCAAGTCAATAAGCCACGCATTACATTTTTAACCCGAGGCTTCAGAAATCTGTGTATTTTTGTAGGTGTGTTTCCTGAACGTGCTTTGAAGAGTGGGACTCCCATAGCTTAAGGGGACGGTACAACCTTCTGCATTTTGTACAGGCAGCCTTGTGAATGAATGGAACTTACAGCTTTGGTCCACACCTACAGTAATTTTCCCATGGTTGGGAAATGTTCCTTTTTTCAAGTACATGTGAGCATTAGATATCTTGCAGGAGCAGAAATAATGACTCTACCTCATGGCTCAGCTCCAGAAGGGAGACTCTGCCCTGCTTTTACACCTGCAGAAGAGGCATGCACATCTACTTGTTCTGTTTCGGGAGTCACTGACAATTTGTGACGGAAAGTGAATGTGAAGCCAAGTAAATGTATTCTCTGCCCCAAAGAAAGAACGATCTGTGTTTTATTCCCTTGACTATCAAATGAAAAAAATAATTTACAGTTTTACCAAGATGTTTTCAGCCTGACAGCTAACGTGCCCCTCTCAGGGGCTCAGACACATGGGATGGAGAGGCTGCCATCTCCAGCATCGTTGCCAAGACAGAAGTTACCTTCCTCCTAAACCTGTTGGCTCAGCGCAGACTCCTTGACCTCCACTGGCCAAAGCGAGCTAGCCGGCTTAGCGAGGCCCTGTCTGTATTTAAACCCTTCAGGCCAACCCTGGCTTATTTCAGCTGGAGCAGGCAGAAGGCATCTCTCAAGAGCAGGAGGTGAGAGGGCAGTAACCCACACAGGCAGCCCCAGGCGAGGACGAGGACGTGCTGCGGGAACGACATGTACGGATGTGCATGCATGGAGTCTCCCAGAGCCCAGCTCGGCAGGCAGACTTTGCCTGGGAGGGGTATAGGGTGCATCATTCGTTCAGTGCTTTGGGGACCTAGCAAATAAAGGTGTCTGGGAGATCTCAGTCTAGCAAAGCATTCACGTTTCTGTTAAAATTTAATCAAATCAATAGCTTGTTGACTTTGGTGGGACTAATGATGTACCTCAATGCAAGGCTGTGTTTAAGCGCTTGGTTGGATCCGGGTTTGAAATATTAATTGCTGCCCAGTTTTGTGTATTCTAATGCAGGTAGGTGTGGAGAAAACAGAAGCTCATACCACCCTAACATGAATGCCACTAACCTTGTTTTGGAAGAAACAGGTAATGGCTGTTCAAGGTGTAAGACTAACCATCTCAGTAAAAACGTTTTACAGTTTCCTCTCCTTGTTCACTTTAGGACACTTCTGCCACCACTGTATTTTATTTGCTTTGCCCACCTCCAAGTCTTCCACTTGTTTTTCTTCCTTGTTTCACTGTTCTGGGAATTGGAGTTAAAAGGAAAGCGGAGTCTCTTTGAACCTGCAGCAGGCTGGATTAACTGGGACAAGCAGCCCCCCCTCCCCTCCCCTGCCCTGCTGTTTGCTGCTGAGCGATAACATCACCCGGCTCCTGTTCCTTGCTCGGTCCCATGTGTTTTCTCTTCTTTTTTTTTCCTTTGTTTGTCACTGGCTTTAATTCCACATGCACCAGTGAACAGCAGCCACTGATGCTTGATCTAAGCACGGCACAAGAAAAGCTTTTGCGCAGGCTGCAACCTGAGCTCCTGCAAACACATTTCAAACCTCCAGCTGGTCAAGGTGCACCTCCGCTCACATCTCCTTTTATCGGAGGGCTGCCGGGGACTGCGCTGAGCAGACTGTTTACTCTCCTCTGCACGCAGCCTTGCTGGCCTGTATTATCAGGGGCAGCATTCTATATTGGAGGTTGCCACCCAGTAACTAAACATGAGATAAGTAGTCGTGGGTAAAAAAATACTTGTTCTTTGCAGAATACAGTAAGATCATGAGGGGATCGCACACCGTTCATTTACCCAAACTAGCAGGCAGGAGACAAGCAGCAGCAGATTGCACCGATACCGTCTCCCTGTTCAGTTTTAACCCTTTTTGGCAGCGTAACTTGGAAACTAACACGGTAAAAAATAAGAGTGCCAGGATCCAGCTCCCCAAAAGGACATCACAGGGTATGGTGGTAAGGCACAATAGTTGCTGTGGCTTGCTTACTGTCTGCTGTTATTTAAAAGGACTTTGAAAAGGAGTCTGATCCTCAGCAGAGACTGGCACTGAATGTTACTTCTCTATCCAGAGCAGGGAGGTAAGAAAGATCAAACACCACGAAAAGGCCAAAAGGAGTGGAGGAAAACCGCATGTAAATATGCAGGAGGAACATGAAAAGGCTGTCAGGGCTATTTCCTGCAGCGTTTCTTCGCTTTTGCAATGACTAGGACTTGGGCTGTGTCTCACAGGTAGGCTGGGGAGATGCTGCTCTTCCTTCTCCAGGGACTGCACTTGCTTGCTCTGGGGCTGCCCAGGGTGTTCTCATCTGGTATGCATCCTTCTGCATTGCGCGACTTCGGGAAGCTTACAGAGCTCCCTCTTGCACTGTAACTATGTTATGTAAAGCATCTGAATATGCCACCCTCTGAGAAGATGTGCCAGCTCCAAGAACCTCATTCAGATATTTCAGATATGATAATGACCCATTTAAAGTACTAATTAAAATTGGATGAGTTTCATATCTCCCCCAGCCTTAGAAAAGAAAAATCACAGGCCAAATGTAAATTTCGTAAATGCTTGATAAAACCTCTGCAGGAAGGACTTTGGCAGCGGGCATGGAGACCAGGCACTTTTGAGAAAATGAAAGAACCTAAAGCAAGACTTTGATGTCTGACCTTCAGAATGCATAATAATACACTGGCTGACAAAGGTAATAGATACAACAGACTGGGACAAAATGTATCTAATTAAGCAGTTTTAGCCACGCTTTGGCATTCTTTTCAAATACGCTTCTTACCAGAAGGACTTTTAAACTTACCATCACAGCTTTTCAGTGATGTTAGTTCTGAAAATACAGCTTGCTTTTTCTCCACGCAAAGCAGCCCATCATCAGTTATTTTATAGCCACATCCACTTCAGTGGTGCCATTTCCGTTACAGCAATGGCAAGGCCTGAGAGAGCTGTGACTTAGTGATAGTCATCACTTCACTGAGAACTATGGGCCAGGCACATTCTTCTGAGCTTTATGTTAAAACGAATGGATAAGCTAATTGGATAGACATTGCCACATGGACTGAAACCCCAATTTAATCTTCTCCATGTGGACAGACGTGCTTTCTTACTCTTGCTGCCTTTCCAGAATCACAGAAGAGATGAGGTGGAAGGGACCTCTGGAGATTTCTAGTCTGACTCCCCCACCACCATTTCTTTACACCTCCATTGGTTAGTTATACACAGTGATAAGATCCTCCTGAACTTTCTCTTCTCCAGGCTGAACAGTCTTATCTCTCTCAGCCTTTCCTTGCAGGACACATGCTTCAGTCCCTTCATCATCCCCATGGCCCTTTCCTGGACTGTCTCCAGCATGTCCATGTCTCTTGTACTGGAGACCCCAGAACTGGACACGGTACTCAGATATGGTGTCACCAGTGCTGAGTAGAGGGCAGGGTCATCACCTTTGACCTGCTGGCAATACTGCTGTTAATGCAGCTAAAGAGGTTCTTGGCCGTCTTTGTTTCAATCGTGCATTGCTGACTCATGATCAGCTTGTTGTCCACCAGGATTCCCCACTGTTCTCTGCAGATCTGCTTCTGAGTTGGTTGACACCCAGAGTGTACTGGTACATGGGGCTTTCCCCTCCCCCAAGTGTGGGTCTTTGCACATCCCTTACTGAATGTCATGAGATTCCTGTCAGCCCATTTCTGCAGCGTGTTAAGGTCAGGTCCCTTTGAATGGCAGCACAACCACCTGGTGTGTCAACCACTCCTCCCAACTTTTTATTGTCTGCAGTCTTGCTGACCCTTCGCTTTGTCCCAGCATCTAGGTCATTAATGATGTTATGGGAGGCAGTGTGAAAAGCCCTGCTAAAGTCAAGATAAACATCCTTTGCTTCTTCCTTACCCACTGATGTATCCATTTCATTGTAGAAGGCTATCAGGTCAAGCATGATTTCTCCTTTGAAAATCCTTGCTGGCTGCTCCCAGACACTTTCTTGCCCTTCATGTGTTTGGAAAGGTTTTCCATGATTGTCTGCTCTGTCACCTTCCCTGTGATCAAGGTGAGGCTGCCTGGGCTGTAGTTCCCTGTATCCTCCTTCTCACTCTTTTTGAAGATAGTGGTATTTGCTCTCTGCCAGTTCTCATGAACCTTTCCCAATTGCCTTGACTTTTGAAAGATAATGGAAAGTAGCCTTGCAGTGATGTTGGTCAGCTCCCTCAGCACTTGTCGGTGCATCCCATCAGGGCCCATGGACTTGTGTCCATCCAGTGTGTTCACTGGATCACTAAATGATCCTCCTCGAGCAAGGCAGTCTTTTTTGTTCCATTCTTTCCCACTGTTCTCATGGCCCTGGGATTGCTGAAGGCCAATATCAGTAAAGACCAAAGTGAAGAAGGTATTCAGTACCTCAGCCTACTGACTACCTTGGCTTTGCCACCAGGTCCCTGCCCCATTCAGCAGCAGGGCCACATTTTTCCCAGTCTTCATTTTGCTGCTGATATACCTGTTGAAGACCTTCTTGTTCCCCTGCATGTCCCCCACCAGATTTAACTCTAGGTGGGATTTGCCTTTCTTAAGCCCATCCCTGCATGTTCAGGTAGTGTCCTTGTATTTCTCCTGGGTTACCTGTCCCTGCTTCCACCTTCTGTTTGTTTTCTTTTTATGCTTGGGTTTAGTGAGGAATGGCAGTCATCCTGCCACCTTTGTTTTTTTCTGTGCTGGTGATGATGGACCATTCTTGAGCTCAGAGGAGGTGACCTTTGAAAATAAACAGCTCTCCTGGACCTCTCTTCCCTCCAGGACTGTGCCTGACATAGTTCTCCTAAGCATCTCTCTGAACAGGCCAAAGGCTGCTCTCCTGAATTGCAGGGCTGTGGTCCTGCTGATAAAGCCCAGGAGCGGATGACGAGGCAAACCTTACAGGCTCTTGTCACAGCCAGGGAGGCATGGCAGAGGCAAGGTGGATTTCTCCGCATTCCTTATTGCCTGCCTGGGCTGCTGGTTCAAGGATCTAGCACAGCTGTGCAAAGTGATCTTGCACAGTTTGTGCTGCCAACGCGCGGCATGCAGCCTTTTCCCAAAGGCACCCGCAGCAAGGCTCTTCTGGCACCAGCCCCATGCCCCAGGTGCTGCTTCACAAACTGTCCCGTGTAACAGGACCTTGCGAGGCTGGGAAAGGGTGAGACAAAGCGCAGATGGCTTCAGGAGCTTTAGGTAAGGGGACAGACAGATCTCATATCCCAAGGACCGTTACAATGCTTATGTCAGGGACCAACACCAATACACAGAGAGAACATTTTACATTCTGTGAGATCAGCTCAGTCCTTTTATGTAGATCTGTGCGTGCTCTGGATGAGCACCTGCTGGAGGAAAAGCAGAGGGGTGCCAAACTATAAGACACAAACCACCACTTTCCACAAAAAAGTCATGCTGGATGCTGGGACTGGCTGAGGCAGAGGGTGCAGACTTGCATGTGGTTCACTGTCCAGTCCAGAGTATATGCATCTGCAATTGAGAAGAACTCTCTGAGGACACAGAGAAGCTTTCCAAACCAAGTGCTCTAAGAGATGGAGACTGAATGGTTCGCTACAAGTTACAACCAAGACTATCTGGATATATATCACAGAAACTACTGCCCTCATACTCCAAGATAGAAGATACCATTGTAAAACCTGTTAACACTAGCACTTCTGCCTGGTCTTGAGACTCACTCCTTTCTTTTCCTACTTCTTCCAAGCCACTTTTCCCAACTGTAAAACAGTTCTTTTCTTTTCTACCCTCTCTTCATATTTGAATATAGTGGATTTCCTCATCTAATGCCCTAACAGCATCCAGCAGAGTGGACATGCTTTTCAGTCCCTGCTAATATTATTTCTTACTGAGAACACCTGCCTATGTGGGAATTAATTTCTGATTGGATGCAGTTTGCCTAACGTAGGTTCCTGAACTGTCCTTTAGCACCCAGTGCCTGTTGAAGGCACTGAAATGAGGACTTCACAAGGGGCACTAGCTCTCATTCGTTTTTCACACTTCTCACAGAGGCACTCAGACACAGAGCCACATGCCCTCCTGAATCACCTACCCTCTGAGAGATGTCCTCTGTGCCCTGGCTGAAGTCATCTCTGACTCCGTGTGCCGTCACAAGGTGACCGGCTTTCTGCAGACTGATGTGTTCCTGAGGCGGTAGTGGAAGATGGTCTTTCCAGTCCTCAGGCTTTGAATTGTGTGGGTGAGAAGGCTTTTATTTCTGTTGAAGGTGGGTGACATGTCTGCAGACTCGCAGACATCTCTTCGGTGCAGGTGTTGTTTTCCTGCATGGGGACCTACTGCAACACACACATAACCTGGTGGCCCGGCAGTATGGGGTGCTGGTGTGGGGCACTCCAGTGCCGTCCATGGGAGCTAAGCTGAGAAATCAGTACAGGTCTATAACCATGGTAATAATTTTTACTTGTATCTATCCAACTTTATCTAGGATAGGAAAGATGATTAACCGTGCAATTTGTGGATAGTTTTGCCCTCCACATGTTGTTCATGGCTCTGTTGCTGCTCTCAGTCTTTGCAAAACTCCCCAGTAAAGCACTGACCTCCCTGGAATGCCTTGTATTTTATTGCTTAATTATTTTGCATGCCTCTATTAGTTAGCCGTGGCTGTATGTACCTGTTTGTGCACTGCACTGACTGCACCGTAACATGCACATACCTGAATATTGTACAGCATGATTAATGGCGAGTTCTTCTTAAGCACCAGCTTTGCTGGTAAGGAGACTGAGTGCAGTTATCTGGGTGACCTACATTGCTTCATGAGCTGGGGCTGCAAAGAGAGAGTAAATAAGTGATGGCATTATGAAATCATGTCTTCTCTTGTGTAGCTAAAAATGGCTCCAGCCAAATAACACTGGCTTTAAGTTTGCTTTGGGGTGTGGTGAACTTGTATATTTGCAGTTTCTCACAGGAAAAGAATAAAAGCCATCCCTTCTCTGAAGGGCCTCTTCACTGAATTTTAAGAGGATTGGGCAAGAACTCCATCTTGTTGCTGAAGGAAGCATTTACGAGTCGTGTTTGTCCCCTGCCAATGGACATTTTCTTAACTGTTTTATACGTGAGGATGTACAACAACCATTGCAAACCAGGTACCTGCACCCACTGTGCCACGAGCGACGCCTGGCAGCTCCCAACAGGCCCTGGCCTGCGGCAGCAGCTCCAGCAGAGCAGCTGCATTGAAAGACCAGCCTGGAAGGTGCTGGATGTTCTAACTTTTCACTGATAACATGAAAACACAACATGATAACAGCATGTTACAGGTTTTCAGGAGAACTTTCTATATCCAAGGCATACAAAAATTAGTGACTGTTCCAGTAAGATCAGAATAAATCACCGCTTAGAAAAGAAAGTGTGCTGGCTTTGGCTGGGATAGAGTTAATTTTCTTCACGGTAGCTGGTACAGGGCTGTGTTTTGGATTTGTGCTGGAAACAGTGTTGATAACACAGGGAGGTTTTAGTTACTGCTGAGCAGTGCTTGCACAGAGCCAAGGACTTTTCTGCTTCTCACCCCACCCCACCAGTGAGGAGGCTGGGGGTACACAAGGAGTTGGCAGGGGACACAGTCGGGACAGCTGACCCCAGCTGACCAAAGGAATATTCCATACTGTATGGCATCATGCTCAGCAATATAACTGGAGAAGCTAACTGGGAGGTGGAATCACTGCTTGGAAACAGACTGGGCATCATTTTATTTTTTTCATTTCCTCTGCGGGTGGTGAGCAATTGCATTTATGCGTCATTTGTTTTGTACATATTATTATCATCTTCCTTTGGTATCCTATTAAACTGTATCTCAACCCATGAGTTTTGTTTCCATTCCCCTCCCCATCCAACTCAGGGGCTTGGGGAGTGAGTGAGCAGCTGCATGGTGCTTAGTTACCTGCTGGGGCTAAACCATGAGAGAAAGGAAAACAAGATTGCTTCTAACATGTCAAGCAAGCACCCTATGATTTTCCACCTAGGTTTTGAAGAGCTCTTTTTTCCTAGTATACAGAGAATATACACAGACTCATGGAAGCACAGAATGGTTTGGGTTGGAAGGGACCTCAAAAATCATCCAGTTCTAACGCCCCTGCCATGGGCAGGGTCACCCCCCACTAGAACAGGTTGCCCAAAGACCCATCCAACCTGGTCTTGAACAATGCCAGGGATTGAGCATGCTTCTACTGCTTCTCTGGGCAACCTGTTCCACTGCTTCACCACCCTCACAGTGAAGAGTTTCTTCATAATATCTAAACTAAATCTCCCCTCTTTTACTTTAAACCCACTACCCCTTATCCTATCCCTACATGCCCTTGCAAACAGCCCCTCTCCAGCTTTCCTGTAGGCCCCCCTGGAAGGCTGCAATCATCTTTGTGGCCCTCCTATGGACTTGCCCCAGCAGCTCCATGTCTTTCCTGTACTGGGGACCCCAGAACCGAACGCAGTACTCCAGGTGGGGTCTCACAAGAGCAGAGTAGAGGGGGAGAATTCCCTCCCTCGACCTGCTGGCCACACTATTTCTGATGCAGCCCAGGACACGGTTGGCTTTCTGGGCTGCCAGCGCACACTGCCGGCTCATGCTGAGCTTTTAATCAACCAGCACCCTCAAGTCCTCCTCAGGGCTGCTCTCAATCCATTCTCTGTCCATACATATGAGGCCTTTAATTGGTTAACCGAAGTACCGATGAGTAAAGGGAGTGTTCAAAGCATCAGGTTGAGATACTGTGGAGGGTGTTCTTGAATATCCCAGAGAAAATCAAACCAAACTCCTCAAAGATGTTTAGATGCATTTCCTGTTGTGCCACGGAAATTATGATTTTTTACTGTGATAAGGGCACATCAAATCCTACATACCTTTAGAAGAGCAAAAATTAATTTGAAGACATGTTCCAGAGATCAGGAAAGTTGTCAAATAACTGTGGAGTTAAAAGGCCATATTCCCATCTCACATTTCCTGCCCTAAGCAAAGACTAAGGATTGGATAAACCCTTTATACCGGGAATGGACATGGTTTAGTGGGTAATAGGTGGTAGGGGGATGGTTGGACTAGATGATCCTTGAGGTCTCTTCCAACCTTAATGATTCTATGAATCACGGAGCAAATGCAGGAACAAACTGACAAGGTGTATTTATTAGTAACTATGATTTTTTTTTTATTTTTTATTTTATACAGCACCTATTTGTGTCACTGCGTATTCTTAGGGTCACAGTAGCTCAACTGCAGCAAAACCAGTTGTCCTCAGAAGAGCACTCTTAGGTAGGTCTATGGCTTATGTGACCCTGGAGAAGAGCATTCAGCATTATGTTTCCAGCATCTTGATTGATGTGTGTGTAAAGTTCATTTTGATTCATGGGACACTGAGGGAATCCCTACAACGCCAAATCCAATATTCTGCCATCTACTCCTAGTCATCATTGTCCCCTACAGAGAACAGGGTTTACATTTGTTTTTATTTCTTTGAAAAAATCAAATTGCAGTCCTAATTCTCCTTTTGCTGGTGATAGGTTAGAAGCCTCCATGGCCATAGACTGTGCTGCTGCTTTTCAGAAGAAAGCCCTCAAAATTCTCAGCTTAAGCATTTAAAAATCATTGAAACCAAATGTTTCAGTGGTTCCAGCATTTTGACCTTGTACAAAATTAAAATAAAACCCAGGATCACCTGGATGTCCATGGTAAAAAAAAATAAATAATCTTTTCCTAAGATGAAAATTTTATTTTTTATAGTTCCGAGATGAAAGCTTTGATTATCTTGACAGTGTGATGAATTCCATACCAATAATCCCGTGATTAACTATTATGTGAGGGGTATATGGGTACTGTGAAGAGTTTATCAGTTTGCCCTTTCTCTTTGGCTTATTGCCTAATTAAGAACATGACTTTGATGGTCTTCCACTTCAGCAGGCTTCGGTGCTTCTGTTATGTAAACACATGTGGAAGTGGCTATACATATCACAGTGATTATTAAATCATTAATGTCTGCAAACTCTAGAAATGTTTATGTTGCGATATTCACCAGACAGTGTTAATTAGGGGAAATCCGTGACATTGTAATTGGTCTGTCAGCTTTTCTTTCACAGTGGTAAAATGCTCTTAGAGAAGTCACTGAGGAATTCTGAAGAGAAATTGCTCCTAATGGATGAAGCATACAACTGAATGGAAAGAGATGTGATAATGAAGTCATGATAAAATAATCATTTAATGATTTAGAACATTAGTTATATTTTAAGATTATTCATGTGTCTGCCTCTCTTTCTGCCTATTTATCTATTCTTTCATATTGCTCTCCAAAAAGTGAACAGTATTTCTAAGGAAAGAGTCCAGAGGTAGCTCTGGTTTACGTTTCAGTTTGTTGCTAGTATTTTCAGGTTTTATTAACTTTTTATTGGTTGATAGATCAGAAATTGGATGAAGAATGTGTGTTTACAAACAGGTCTGCCAAAAAAACTCCACCCCAAAATAGAAGGCAATAAAAGAAGCGAGGAAAAATGTTGATGTATTTCATAACTCTGTTGTGTGCTTGTATTTCTTAGAAGAATGAATCTTCATCAAAACGGGACTGGAAAGATTCGACATTGTGAACTGTGTTCTTATTGATTTTTTTTAAAGCTAGGTTCAAATCCATACAATGATTTGGTGATATAATGTACTTTCCCTCCAGCACGGCTAATGTCGAAGCATTGAAAGAATAGTGAAAGCCTGAAATCTAAATGTTGAGTGCATGTTGAGACTAGTTTTTAAAATATGATATTTATAATCAGGAATCCAAACCAAAATTCACAAAATTTTGAATTACCAACTCCAGGGCATACATTGTCAGGAAAGGGGGGATTCCAGTGCAGCATTTCTGCGGAACTGGACTGTCAGACGTGTCTGAAGTTAGCTGTTATGAATTGGACCTAATATCCCTGCTGACTTTTGAAAAGCTCAGTTCTACACTTGTAGTCAGGCAACAAAATGTGACCTCTTTTTTTTTCTTTTCAAAATTGGTAAACTTTCACAACCATTAATGCCCTTAATGAGGACTGCGGTTGAGTAATTAAGTTACCCAACTTCAGATTTAGATATCTAGCAGTATTTTGAAAATGTTGGCTTTGTTTTAACTTGTTCCTGTTGTCTTTACTGTAGCTGTCTGTCATTTCTTTACATCTCTGAGAATGTAAGCTGGTTTTGCCTCAAATACATTACTGGTTTGTGTTTCTGCCGTGTCAAGCAGCGTGGGCTCATAGGGACGTGGGGTTCGAAGACGCTCTTGTGCTGGTGCAGAGAGCACCATCCTACAGGTCTGGGTGGGATCCAGGCTGTGTGGATGCATTTCCCAGAGCACAAAGCCTGGTGCGAAGTAGGCGGCTTCTCACTTGATTCATGTGAATACTGAAAGTTGTCCCAGTTACGTATTTTGCACTTCACACCTTTTAATCTTTGTCAATTTAGACAAGTTTTCTTCCTCAGACTTTGTGTGGGTTTTCTAAAGCAAATAAAAGAAAAATATCAATCCATTTAGTCCAGTAGCTTATCTTCAGAAGTAACCAGTTCAAGATACTTCACAGAAAGAATGAATTTTACACCAAAAAGAGCCCTTAGGACTGAAGAGCTGAGGAAAGGAGCTGAAAAGCTATTACAAAGCCACTGGTTAATTTTTATTACATGATAACAAAAGCTATTTTTTTAAAAGTATTTTTTAAATAATCTGTTATTATTACAAGCCTTTATTTTAATAATAAAGCAGACCATTATTGCCTCTCTACCAATCCTCCCATGACGTAACATCACGTATCTCCGGTCAAAATGTTTTCTCCACTCCTTTGATCAGCAATTCCCTTTTAAACGATCTCCTTCCAGCTCCTTCTCTGATCACCTTTGACAGACTGCTAGAGTATGGAGGACTAATGTATTTAGAAGAGCAAGGAAAATCTCAGGACACAAAACGTATTTATATGAAATACAATGTGTCTCCAAAGCAGAAAGTCAGAATAAAAGATACATGTCCTAGTGCAAGGAAATGGCAGAAGCGAGAAAAATTGGCTGGTGTCTCTCTGGTGCTGCAATTCATACTTTGCCTTGGGGTTTCAGCCAACCGCATCTGCATGAACCTTGATAGCTAGAAATCAATAATACAGATTTCATCTGCAAACAGATGCAATCTCTGCCCCTTTATGGGAGGAGCAGCTAATACCTCAGGCAAGTACAGGGCATGACTTTCAGGTACGCCTAGTGTGTGCCATGGGGAACGTTGTGTAACCTTGCGAGCAGCCTTATTTTCATGATAAACACAATGACAGACCAATCGGCCAGGTATGAGGGGGGAAGGCTACTGGGGACAGGCAAATTTAGGAGCAAAGTGTAAAATAATTAGTTCATAAATCATTTATGAAAAGCATGTAAGCAAGACTTTAAGAAGAGTGTCATTTCTTAGGAAGGAGAGATGAGTATATGACACCCTTGAGCTACCAACAGGTCACAGGCTTTGTTCTAAAGTATTTTATGGTTTTCTATTTCCTAGCCACTTTTATTTCAGCTTGATGGTGCCTGCAATTCTTTCCTTCCTTCCTTTTTTTTTGTTTTTGTTTTTTTTTTTCCCCTCTGTTTTCCCTTCATCGTTCTCTTTCAGAGATAACAAATTTTCCCTTTAACATCAGCACATGATTTCTCCATTCTGATGGAATTGTCATTTCTTTTTGCTTCAGTTTCCCACCTGGAAATAAAGATAATATGATTGCTTAATAACCTGAGAGGATCTTACAAGAGTTTCTGGATGATTTAAGAGTGTTTCATGACGGACCTACCTTCCATAAAAGTGGGGATAAAGCAAAGATGATCTCCAGAGGTCCCTTTTACCCCCTACACATCTGTGAATCTGTGAATACCTAGAGGGGGGACTTACACCTTCAGAAAAAAAAAAAAAGATAGCTAGAAGTGAAATTGCCTTTACTTCCCTCTCTGCTGCAAACTGTATTTATTAAATACAAAATGCTTTATCACAGCACATGTAAATCGCACGTTTTGACGGTAGCACAACTGTGAAAACTGCAGACTCGAACTATTGTCCCAAAGTATCTTTCACTTAGTTACACATTAACAGCTGTGGTCGTTGTATGTTCACATATTAAGATATCATCCAATTTTAGAGTTAAAATGAAAGCTTCCCTTTCAGTGCATTACCACGGAAATAAACATATATGGTTTTTCTGGAAAAAGTAATGAATCTTTATATAGCACTCTAATGGCCTGTAACATATTTGGCTGACTGCAGTGCTAACAAATATTAAACTTTGATATTAATAAACTTCAGAAAGTATACGTGTATATTGAAATTTTAAGGCTAAGGGGGTGGAGCGCTTACAGTCAGTAGTGCTAGCACAGTTTGCATTAATGGTATAACGAGAGCTCTCAAACTCTCATCGCAGCAGTTCTGGCCCTTACCTAGAAC
Source organism: Psophia crepitans (assembly GCA_013399095.1). NCBI lineage: Eukaryota > Metazoa > Chordata > Aves > Gruiformes > Psophiidae > Psophia > Psophia crepitans. The sequence goes on along the minus strand of VWZZ01002528.1, from coordinate 82,334 downwards.
AACAACAAAAGTGTTGTTACCCATTGAATGCACTTTAAAACTATTTCTTCCTCCTTACAGTTCAGGTGAATAAGTAATAATTGATTATTTTAAACTCTTCCATTTCCCCCCCAAAAAAATCCCCAGAACCAACTGTAAGTAAGCCTGGTTCTGTGTGCGCCAGGTGCTCTGGGCACAGTGCTTCCTCCACTACCTACGTGATGTTTTGTTTTGACGTGTGGTTCTTCCTGACGAGAAGATACTGATTTTCACAGACTTGGTTTTGTTTGGGTTTTTGTTTTTGTTTGGGGGGGGGTGTGTGTGTAGGATTCAGTACTTTTGTGAAAAATATGAAGTCAATAAAATTCAAGTTTCATTACAAAATGTTTTCGTTTGAATTTTTTTAACCAGTCTTACCATTTAGCTATCTAGATTTATGTACCTAATGACTAACACATCCTTCCCCCACTGATTTCGAACACCTCTGCTATTGTTTTCACAAACTGCTCTTTCCTCTTTCATTCAGAAAAAATACAAAGGCAGTTGTAATCAATCCTTGCCTTGCTTTTCCTTGCCTTTCCAGCAATTGCTTAATTTTTTGGCTTAAGACCCAGCTCTTTTCTGATATAGGAGCACACTTCTTGATTTTTCAGATTAGTCTTCTGTGTTACTCTCTGTGAAAGGGATATACCAAATGTCACCACGGCTCAGTTAGCAACCACTTTGACCCGCGGGTGCGAGTTTAAAAAAGCCTTAAGAAAGGAGACTGAAGGGAACAGACAATGAAGAACTTGTTCTAGACGGCTGAACTCCACGGAAGTTAATTAGTATGTCCATTATTAAGTTTATCTTTAACTAACTTGCCTAGTCCTAAAGAAGTAAGCACACATTTTACACTTCCTCACGACATTCGGGTACCACTGTGGTGCCACATTTCCTGAGATGCCCCTTGCCTGAAGGCACCCAACGTCCTTTGCCACATGGGACTTTCTGCCAATGACCCTGTTGGCTCTGCAGCATTTCTTCCAGGGAACTTAATTTTGACGAATTTAGGGTTCACCAGATTGAAGCGTCTTCAAGCCACACCTGGTGGGGTTTTTCAGAAACAGTAGCCACTCTGACTGACTAGTTTTATCTTAAAGCACTGAAAAAAATTACAACCCCTCCATAACCCCCCCAGTAGGATTTATGGCTTCAGACAGACACCACGTTCAAAATGTTGTGAGTTATGGACATCAGTTGAGGATGAAATTGCTCCTATGTAAATTTAACTGGCCAAAGGCTAGTTGTCTAGCCTAAACTAGTCTAGACCCCTCTGTAATCAGTGGTTAAATATAGACAGCTCCAGAAATGTTTCATTCCTTATATCAAAATCTATATAAAGATGGGATGACTGACTGCAGAGGGAGAGGCTAGGGGATTAAAGTTAGGTGAGATGCATCGTGCTGCTGGATTTGTGCTGTTTGTGCTAGCCTGCCCTCGTAACAAACCAACACATCCTAGCTGTAAACCAAGCTAGGCTGCACCAGCTCCCGCTTGAGCAGGGCAGGAGCATGCGCCTGGATGGTCACGGCAGCTCGCAGGCCAAGTGCTGGCAGGTTCAGCTGCCATCGCCAAGTCCCGTGGTTGAACCCCTAGTACCAGCACCTGTCTGTAAAACTGGCTCTGAGATACTTCTGATAAAGAGAATTATGACTTGGAAAGGTTACGATCGCTTTTGAAAAGTTACACTATTTAAAATAGCTCAAGCTATTATCAAGTATCTTAGCACCTCCTATTCTGGACTGCAGTATCATGTGGCTCTTTCTAGCTGCAATTACTACCAATAATTAATTACTTCATTAAACACATTAAGGATCTTTGAGCCTAAAAAGCAAAACATCATATAAAGTCAGTATCTAATCCCTACGACTTTGTTAAAATGATTCTCACATCAGCTTTCTTTTACCTCAGAAGCTCATCAGACTCGCACAGAACAGCAGACCCATCCAAACTATTTATAAGGAACCCAAATAGTCTACATTATCTTTCACTTTATTCCTGACTAATTTTTCTTGCATCCTTCACACAGTTGAAAACCCCATCATCACAGCTACATCTTCTTTCCACAGGGAGCTCTCCAGTTCACCTCATTCCTTGTGTTTTTAATTTTTTGAGAATCTTTCTTAAACTGATTTCATTTTCACTTCCTCGTTCCGCTGTGCTGGCTTTGCTCTTATTCTGATGGATTTGTTGCTATGCAGCACACTGTTCCCTGTGGAACACATCCATTTATGTTTGAGTATTTTGTGTTTCCATTTCACTGTCCCATTTGGCTTCACTCAGAACCACCCATGTTGACTTCCTGCTCTGGCAGAATATGTTGCCTTTGCTTTATGTTTCATCCTTGGTCATAGTGGCAAAGGTGTAATCAGTTTGTCTCTAGCTATGTCCTTGAGGTTAGTCACAACAAACAGAAGTGCCGGGGCACGGTGCAGGAAACGGACAGCACAGGGTTCTCAGTAATGGGAAGATTTGTACTGGGCAATGTTTATGGTTTGCAGTCATGCCCAGGACCTTGTCATGCTCCACACTAACACCCAGAAGAAAACACAGCACTTACCCATGGCCAGGCACAGCACATACTGTAAGTTCCTTGTGGCACTCCTGCCTTCTCCACTGAACAGTGAATTTGGATGAAGACCAGGCTTGAAGCAAAATGTAAAGTGGAAAACCAGTGTCCTTCTGTTTCTTGTCCAGAACGAACTAACTGAACAATCCTAAATGTTTGGACGTTTTTAATGTGGATCATAACTTTGTTTATAGAACCATGAAAAAGTTTTCTTTGGAAAGAAATATACCTAGATATACCTTGAAAATATACACACATGGAAGAATGTTGAGTGAAATCAATAGAGAACAAGTACAGTAGTCCTTGGTCAGCATTTGTTTTAATTTAGGAGTGCACTAAGTCATTTTTAGCTGGCCTCAAGCTGGAAATGTGTATTTGTGATCCATTTAGAAGGAGAAATATGGGATTTTTTGAAATGGCAGAGCATTCCTTTAGGTGAAAAGAAACCCTGTCCTCTTCCTTTAGCTTACTGGTTATTCTGTTATGCAGTGGGCATGGGCCTTGAAGCTGGTAGAGCTACTGCTGAGGGGATGAGCTCTAGTGAGTGGTTTCAGAGTCCAGATCAACCACCCCCTCTTCCTAGCAGGCCCCCTTTCACAGCTGCCCTCTTGTTTTTCACCTCCTGCCACATGGACTATGATCTGAGAATATGGCCAGGGAAGCGCTAAGTCGCTGAAGCAGGACTGGAGGTGGCCAGGGTGTTTTCTTTTGCACTTCAGCATACTTCAGAGGCCAGATCTGCAGCTGACAGTAACTAATTCAACTGCAAAGCCATCGCGTTTGATAGCAGGATCTCATTCCGCGGCCGCATCTCAGCTAAATGAATGTCTCAGAGATTCGAATCTTTTCAGTCGGCTTTTTGTTCAGCTGAAACCTGTCGACTTGAACTAAACGGGGAGGATTGCTGAAGTACAGCTGTGCACACATAGGTGTGCAACGCTTTTGAATCAATTTTATTTTACAGTTAAAGTAATATAAACAGATTTAAATCCATACTTGTAATTAAAACAATATAGTTTCTGTGCCTCCCAACTGCAGGCAGAATCTGAGTTTTATTCTGTGAGGAATTATCGCTTTTGCAATTTACTGCAGTCTCCTCAGATCCTGCCAGCTCTGCTAAACCATTTTTATGCTGTAAATGCATTTCTTAGGGTACTCTGAAAAAAGTGGGCTGATAACTTTGGAAGCTCTTTTTCATGTTTGGTTTATTTGAATCTATGTGTAAGTATTCCGAGTGTGGGATTTACGTGTTCTGCACATGACTGTCCTGGTTTTGGCAGGGATAGAGTTAATTTTCTTCCTAGCAGCTGGTACAGTGCTGTGTTCTGGATCTAGGATGACAATAATATTGACAACACACTGAAGTTTTTAGTTTTTGCCAAGTAATCAAGGACTTTTCAGCTTCTCATACTTCCCATCACTTTGTTTCCACGATGGTTTTAGAACGATGTAAGATGATCTATGAATGTCTCATGCTCTGGAGATATGAGGTGGTCTTCCAACAACTGTGGGGCAGTAAAGTTATATGATCTAAGTAACTGAAAACTCAAGAAAATTGGAGCCTCCAGACTATTAGCCTGTTTTGGAAGGTTACATTGAAGACGTATTCTCAGAAATGATGCAATTTTCAGCTTCTTTATAGTAATTGACATCAAGGAATTGAATCCTTTTCTATAACAGGGAGAAAGAATGGACAGCTGTTCTTGCTGCCACCACAGCAGATGGAGGTAGCTCTGGGATAGCTCTTCTTAAACCCAGTAGATGCCTGCAGTCACCTCATCTTGTGTTTGCAGGTGAACCCAATAGACTACATCACCATTAGATGTTGGTTGACTTTTGTGTGTGATAAACTGCTTCTTAAATTTACTTTCCTGAAGAAATTACATGTTGAGTGAGCGCTGGTCCTCAAGAAATGAGGGAAGAGCTACATCTTTCCAAGAAGTTCAAGAGACACCTTGCTGTGCTGGGTCCCACATGGAACCGCATCAGGTATGTTTGTTTATTCAGTCCTGATGCTGCAACGTGTCCAATTTGCTTTGACTGGCCTGATGTTCTTTTTATTTTGCTGCACCAAAGTTCCTAGAAGGTTTAAACTATACTTCACATTGAGAAGCTTTGTGATTTGGCATTTGATTCTGTAGTAGCTGTGCTCAGAGCTCTTGCAGACAAATAAAGCCTCACACATGATCTAAGAAACTTAACATCTAAAAGACCTAAAACCAAGCTAAGGATGATGTTACAAACAGGTATCAAAGACGAAAACAATAAAAAACTACACGCTAAGTTATGCAGGAAGAGCTATATACATGAAAAAGGATTCAAGAGCTGGTCTCTAATCTAGTAAGCCTCTGCTTAACTATGCAACTCATTCATTTCTTGACTGTTTGCATGTTTAGTTTTTAGTTTCTTTGGGGTAGGGGCAGATAAAGATTGAGCAGAAGGATGTAAAACCTAACTGAAAATATTATGCAGAAAAAAAATACTATAAAAGAACAAGAATAGATAGAATAGCACCTTGTGTAACATGACTGGCACACAAATAAGCTCAATGGAAAAGTAAACACAGAAAGGGACTGTCAGAGAGGGCATAAAATGAACAATTCAAAACAATGAATAACCATGGAAGTGAATAAGACTTCTTACTCACCAATCAGAAAAACAGTGGTGTATGAAGAGGTTGAGTTTACAGGAAGGTATAAGGACAACGTTCTCATTAGCATGCTTAGCTGTGCTCACCTCTTGGTGTGTGAGTCTAAATCTTGGCTCTGGTTGGTTCAGCACAGCCTTATGTTGATCATCGCCCGATGAGTTATCACATGTTTTTGTGGGTAACGATGAGTGTTACCATCTGGCTCTTGCTACAGCCTATGAAAAAGGAATGCAAAACTGGTGCTCCTGTGGAGCTCTTGCGTATTGAGGCAAACTGTGAAACCCAAACAAAGCTCTTAGATCTTTTTAATCATATTAATTGCCAGGCAACCCAACTGCCCTACAAAAGTGCAAGCTAATTTTACAGGATTTTATGTTCTTTCAGGGCTAGACTGATTTCTGGAGATGGATATGTGTAACTGGCTTTGATCTGGACGTTGTTTTTCTCTGATACTGTTTGTTTTTCTGGTATATCAACAGTTTAATTAGCAAATGTAAATCAAAATTCACAACACCTTTTCTCATGGAGACTTCCCTTCACTAAGCTGCCTGTTACATTGCTGCCTGCAAATAAGCTGAGTAGTTCTTTCTAAACCCATTTTATTTCCAGGGATGGAGCATCTACCACCTCTCTTTGCAATATTCCACTTAAGTGAATTGACTTACTCCCCTTCAATCCTGTGGGATAAATCCAGGATAAATATGGTCCAATTACTAAACCTCCCCAAAAATTGGAGACATGTCTTTGCAGGGTAAAGTTAAGCCCTGTATTTGCTTATTTGTCTGCTGTTGACATAGACCGTTTTTTGTCAAAAGCTCTTGGAGATACTAAGTACTTTTGCAGTTCAGTGTTCAGAAGGCACCAACATCTACAAAACACCTGAAAAAGCCTTTTCCCACTTACTATATCTTTGCAGAGTTTCTTTACAACACCTCTTTACTACCCAGAGATGAATCAAAAGAGAAGCAGTGAATCAGTAAGCTGTGGACTTTAAGAGGTCAGTTGCACCAGACTGTCCAAGAACAGAAGCCTGCAAATCTTTATTTCTGGAAGAAATCCACTGGGCTTCATAAAATGTGGAACAAAGGTGCTCTGTAAAAAATGACTTAAGAATGATGCTCTTAAATGCTAAGCTGGGCTGTAGCCCAAGGTTATTCACAGGCTGTGATGGCTGCTATCTCTCCAGCAAAGGCTGGCTGTGGGAGATTAATCCCCACAGAAAGGGGGACACACAAATTGTCACCACTTTCCAGGCTTGCTTTGTATTTTGCACTGACATAGGTCAACAGGGCTTGTGTGGGGAAGGCGACATGTCAATATGATAAAGTTGCTCTTGGGTTTTTGTGTGCAAGGATCAGTTAGCTCTGCCTCTAGTCGCGTTCAAATGCTGGCCAGTGAAACGCTTGTGTCTGGGCCGGGTAGAACATAACAAAATGATAATTATGCAACTGGGGTGCACCGGTCTCTGCTAAAAGCTCACTGTATGCAACCATCATTTCTGCCGCTTTTTTCATGAAATACATGCACAGGGAATTAGCATCATATATTGAATTCTTCCTATAGAATCCAGTCAAACAACAGCTTGTTAATAAGACTCTGGAGATGTGGTGTTTTTTTCCAAGCAGAACTTCAAAATTCCTGCTGCTTCGGACACTGGCTGTGATGAATGTGATACTTCCTGCAGCACACTGTAGATTTCGACAATGAGTAAAAGCAAATATAATGCTAAATTCTAGAAAAAAATACTACCCTTCAGAAATAACCTATCTTTTCAGCCATATTCTGAAATGAAAAATATTCGAATACTGTGAAACAGCCCTAGCCTCATATATTTCTAATTTACTGATACTGAGAGCTAATAGTTATCTGGAGTGCTATCTCCTGACAGGATTCCCTGCCTAAGCTCTCAGCCACGGGTCTGGGTATGGCCCAGGGAAGTGTTGTGCTTTCAGATGTGCACAGTCTAATATCAGTCTCACTCACACAGAAATTAATTCCCTAATGGGATTCTAGCTTTAAAATAATAGTACCCTAATAGAAACATCAAAATAAAAATATACTTTTTCAAGACAATATTAACTTTCAGAGTGGGATTTTTATTTGTATTCATTCAATAGTACACAGATTCTTTCATAGGAATATAAACATAGCAACTTAAAAACATCCATACCAGATCTGACCAGTACTCCATTTCAAAACACTCAAAAGCAAATGCAAGAAACTTCACAGGAGGCAATGATAGGATGACCTGCTCCCAGGAGAAACCTGCATCCCCATCGATGTAATATTGAGCTGATTTCACAAAACATGAAGGTCTATATGCCTTAGAAAAGTAATATGCATATTATAGAGCAATCTGTATTTCTTATAGATTTCTGTACAGTAATATTTACAATATATTGCAAGGTTTACAGTCTCTGATGCCTTTATTGCAAATACTTGCTGGGAGGCCATAAAAACCAGACTTCTTCACCTGTTACGCTACAGCCATGGGTATTGCCCCTTGTCACAGTGTTGGAGCACCTTAAAAACGGTTGGGTGTAAACAGCAGTTAGCACTGCATGCTTGTACTTCATTTGGCTATTTTAATTTACATAGTTCTAGTAAACAAAAAAAACCAAACAAAAAACCCCAACCATTCAATTTATGACTTGCCTTTGCCCTCAGCCCCAGTTTTAGGTCTCCCAAAAGACTGGAAACCCAACTCTGTTGCTAAGACTTCTGTTCATACTGCAGCGTTCCCTCAGTTTATCACTACAGCTGAAAAATCCCACCCCTTCCAAAGCATGTCCTTTGTAATGAAATAATAATAATTTAAAAAAAAAATCTTGAAGGTTTTTTTTGGGAAAAAGATAAGTAGTGACTAACATTAATAAGTTTTTCTCATTTTGAGGGATGTGACGGAAAGACCCAGCAAAAGGAAGGAAAAGCCTTTACATGTAACAGCAACAGGAAGTGAGTGAAGGCCAGAGCTCCCTCTTCTTGGAAAAAGCAACAAATTACCCATTCTCATTCTCAAGATGTATGGAGAACGAACGTTTGTCATCTACTGTCGTTCCAGGCAAACTGGGGAACGTAGGTCGTTAGCTTACCCAGAAGGTATTAAATAAAGAGAATCTGTAGCTTATCAGAGGAAGATCTTAGGTCCACATCATCTCTCAAGTAAATGATATCTCAGAGAGGTTGGGGTTCCTATCAAAGTTTGACCAAAGCCAGGGAAATTTTGTCATATATCCATGTGGAAAGTCACCACAACCTTGTTAAGCCATTCCTATAGATAAAAAAAAAGGAGGATTAAAAAAGATTCAGAATGGGGTCAGTTCTGATTTCACTAACCTCTGCCATAAAACCTTGATTTTGAGAAAGGCTGATGTTCAGTACTTTCAAGCAAATTAAGCATATTCCTTCCTAACATTGAAAACTCATGGTCAATGCATCTTTCATCCCAACTTTCGAGAGCTGCTCAACTAAAAAAAAACAAAACAAACAAAATCAAACAGAAGTTTGAAAATGAAACCAAAAACTTCATTGGAACAAACCAAAATAATTCTCCTGTGGCAGGGCACTGATTTGTAATGCAAAAGATTTTTCCTGCAGTCCGAGCTGTCTACACTCATCCATAATTTCAAAGAAAAGCAGTCCTTAGCTCTGACAAATGCATACAAATATTTATGTGATAGAGCACCTTGCAAAGTGAGCATGAAAAGAACAGATACAGTAGGTTGTGCTCCTGACTAATAAACCTAGACTTAAAAACCTGCACCTTAAGTGCATACATCTTATCCTATTAGCAGCATCTTGGGTTGGAGTTTCTGAGAACCATCCTTTAATAATAATGTAACAAATACACATGGAAATTTCATTATTTAGCAAGTGCACCCCCATGTACTAGTTTCCCTCTACGTCTGCAGAAGCTTGCTCATGCAAACTATTTAGTTTTCTCCTCAGTGTAAAGCGGGTTCAACAATTATTTTATCTGGAATTGTTATCTGTCTTTCCTGACAACTTCAGACATGCAGACCTTAGCACGTAACAGTAAAAAACGAAGACAAATGCCCTGCATTCTTAAACCATTGCTGTAATTGAGAACTAACCATCCAGGGACTGACAAGCACATTTAAAACATATGGAAAAGCAACTCGGATGATCTTGCTGTGAATTTAACTGATGTCAACTCAACTGCTTGATGAGCACTTCAAGGGCAACTCTTTCAGGGTATGCTTGTGTAGACTAAAATAGGAAACTGTTCCTCCTACCACCAGTGTTCTATTGAACGGTTGCTGCTCACCCTCACCAATTCCGTTCCTCCAGATGCGTTTACCAAGAGTAGCAAACACTTGAGAAGCACAGCTCAAGTGCTCACTTGAGCTCTGCGATCACCCAGCCGCGCTGGCAGCTGTTGTGGGCCAGGAGAGGCAGCGGGCTAGCCACTTCGGTGCGGGCAGGAGGCATGCGGGGAATGAAGGCTGGTGTTTCTGGACTCCTCACACTGCAGGTCTGGTGGCCAGGTAAACTGGACACCACATCCATGGTAACACAAAGTAAACTTTTAACCTCTGCAGGACCCTCAGGTCGAGTCACCATTATGCCAGCGGGGCAGCTCTCGCAGATGGGCATTGGTGCGACTGAAAGGGGAACTGGCTTTGGCTTTGACTGGGGGTTTCTTGCACATTTTTGCAAGGGGAGTTTGCAATGTCCACAGTGAAATGCTTTGGTGCAGGAGGCTTTCTAGCAAGCAGTGACAAATCGGGGTAAATGAGGCACAGCCAGCAAATTCCATGAGTTACTGTAGAGGCCCCATTCACTACACTGATCATCTAAAGGACTTTTTATCAGCTTATAAAACACGTTTAGCTCGGCTAGTCCAAACGAAACCTTTTATTGATGATATTGAGTAAGGTGCTGCTACACCGGGTGTCTCACTCCATCAGGATATTCCCCTGGCACGACTGTGCCCTAACACGCCTTCTTGCCTTGCAGTGCAGGAATGCTATTCCGCTGTCCTGCACACCCCACGCACAGCCCTACTCCAGACCTAGGGCGAGGGAAGTGTGGCCTTACATAGCCTGTGATAAGCCCACCGCTCGCTCACAGTGCATAAAATTAAAGGTGCTAAACCACAAGCTGCGAAACGTTGCAATGTTTGTCAGAGCTGGGGACATACTGCAAAGTAAAGGAGCTGTTCAATACACGTGAATTGTGTTGTTCCACAGCAAGGCAGTAGCAATACGAAACCCTCCCTCATTTTTGACTACCTGTTTCTTAGAACCATGCTCCTGAAAATATTATGGGCAGGGTTTTAAAGGCTATGCCACCCCACCGGCTGAGCAAGCTGTGTGACAGAGCAAACTGGATGGATACACGGTACTCCAATTTGGCTTGAATACTCTTAGAGAGGCTTGGCAGGGATTTAGCTTCCAACATGTTTGCCAAGTATCCCAGATAAAGCTGCCACAGTTAGTCCTCACCAGCCAAGCAAGCAACATCTAATGACGTCAGGATGAGCCCTGGTCAAACAGCCCTGGTAAGACAGAGTCTTTGAACATCTGGGTGGAGCCTGTCTGCCCGCAAGGAAATGCCTGACCCAGAGGTCATTAGCACTTCGTTCCCACTTTCTCCCCCCATCCCTGTTGACAAATTCATTGCTGGAAAGAGGCGGGTGCACAACACAGACCTTCTATCACAGCCTGGAACGGCATCCTGGGGAGGTGAGCTGATGCTGAATATTATCATGGATGGCAGCTGCTGCCACGCTTTGCTTTTCCAGGAGTTTCATTTCCCGCTGCCTCGCTGGGGCACAGTTCACAATCTCCACTTGTCATCGGGCTCTTGGACACTCCTGTGCTTGTGACAAGAGTAAGGTCTCCAGGGGATGGGGGCGAGGGTAGGAGGCAATAATAAAGTACTGAACTTCAACAAAGTAGTCATGAGCCAGGTGAGGGAAGGGTTTCTTCCTGTGTCTGGTTTTGTTCAACTTCCAAGTCAAGGATTCTGAAGAAAGAGGGAAAAAAGTGTCATTTATTATTCATCACATTGGACAAACACAGGGTGATATTCTAAAGCTTTTATTCAGCTGCTTATGGCTATTGCCAACATAGTAAATTCCCCTTCCAGGAGATTTCCACCTGAATAATGAACATCTATTTAAGAATGGTGCTGAAACTGAAGGCTGAATAATCTTGATTCAACTCAGGAAAGAGGATACAGAGTGAGCCCCTTTCTTAGAGTCAAGCAGGACTGACAGCGAGAGGAGCTGAACTGCAGAGGCGAATCCAAGCAACATTCCACCGAGAAGCAGCAGTGCCCATCTCGCTGAGGACCTCGGTTTTCTAAAGCTCACAACCCATGTTCAGATTCTGCAGTCATCACTCCAATGAAACGTGTTAAGGAACCTGATCCTTCAAATAGCTGTTTTATTTACACGGCGCCCCACCAGGTCCCAGAGAGCTCATGAAAAATTGAAGGAAGAACATAAAATATGTATGGGATGATCACCGGCCCATAAAAGCCCTGCAGTTCTTGAAAGGTGTTTTACTCATAATGAACGCTGGATTTTAGAAAACAAGTTTTTGCCTCTTTTTCCATAGAAGGTGCAACAATTTTCAAGGCTCTGTGTAAAATAAGGAGCCTTCAAGGATGTGCCTGGGAGCACCAGGGAGAGCACATTGCTTCCCTGTGCAGTACAGCAGTCCACTGCCCATTAAAAACCAGTAAGCAAACTAAACAGCCAAATACATAGATACAGTGAAAACATTTAGATATCAAACATGATGCTGCATTGTCAAAGAAAGCATAGGGCTGAAAAGAAAGATTAACATTTGGGTATAAAGAAACACTAATATCTGCACTACAGGACTCATCTTGCAATCACATGGTGATAATAACCCTCAGCTTAAATTTTGCCTGGTAAATGTGATATTTACCTTATGGCAGCTCTTGATGACTCTTGTCCTTTATTGTGGGTGCTGTGTACTGGCACTGTTAGCTGACCTTTCTAAACTTTCTGTTTCTGGGGTCTAAATGGTGAGTACATTTCCAGTTTTCAGAAATGAGCCTGGAAGCAATCATAGCCCTGGAGCTGAGGTCTGTCAGCTGAGAGTCAAAGCTAGCATGTTAAATACTTGGTTTATAGTATGGACCCTATGGATCATCATTTTCTAGACTGCCAAAAATTTTGATGCCAAAGGGAACTGCTGCCAGTGTAAAGCACTCCCTCGTTCTAGGTATTAAAATTATTGCAGAATGGCCATATACTTGAATAAACTTGCTGTTTACTTCATGGAGGTCTTTTCACCATACTGTTAGGCTATAGGTTGTGAACGGTCATTTTGTCTCAGATGCTAAAAAAAAACCCAAAACAAAAGCCATTGACCAAGCCCATGTGAGGTTACAGCAGCTCAACCCCTGGAAAAGAGCTTCCTCTCTCCCACCCTTGCCTTTGCCCTGGTGAAGCACCTCCCGCCCTTCGCCTCTACAGACCGCATGCTCCCTGGGGTGGTCCCCAGCTTCTCCTGTCTCAGCTGTGGCACTGGGCACACTGAGCACCATGCACATGGATGGGGAAAGGGGGCCAACTGCTTTCTCCTGAGCAGGCTCTGCAGTGACAGCCATGGCTCTGGCCCTGGACCCCACCCCCAACAAGGGCATTCAGGAGCAAACAGACTTTTATTTTGTTTTCCTTCACGGAAATGTGGTTGGTTTCGTTACGTGGCTCCTGCTTGTGGTGAAATCTGCCTCCCATCCTTTGCGTTTAGCAAGGCTGGCAGCTTCAACAAGCTTCACAAACCGCCATCTGCATCATTTTGTTTTGTGTATGTCCCTTGCCTTTTATCACAGAAGGATGAGCAAGGATAAATGATTAGCTCAGGAGAGCCCTTTCTTCTCTCTGAGGTAATCTGGGAAAGGATCTGTCACATAACAACACTTCTTTTAAGTTGTCAGTATACCTGATGTTGTCAGTATACCTGATGAGCGTTCTTATCTACATGGGCTTGACGTGTTTGTGTGAAAATGGCTCGCTCTCTCCCTCTTCCTCCTCACTCAACTCACTGGCAGAAAATAGGCTTTTGAGAAAAATCCAAATTTTAAAAGCGATACAAATTTCACATATTTAAAACCAATTTCAAGTAAATAGATTTTTGCATCATATAGATTAAAGGGATCAGGAATGACAGCCCCACATCTATGTAGGAAAGAGGCTCAAGCACTACATTTCTCCACGTTCATAAAGCCCACACTCTCTATCAACAGCTGTATCTGCTCTATATAATGATACTCTATACTCTCACGCACCAGTTACGAACTGCCAGAAAATATACACATAATCCTGCGTATCAAGATCTGCTCATGTAATTTTAAATACCACACTGTAAGCTGCAGTACTTATCCTAAGGGCTTCATGGATTGCAAGGAGAAAAAGCTCTTTATCTACTACATCATCAATACCAAGGGCCTCATGAACACAGTTCTTTTCAGGAGATCGGATGCAAAATTAATACAGGTTTTATTAAAACCAGGATATTGGCTTTTACCGGGGCTAAATTTGTTCTGCTTCCGTCTGTGAAGTAATCAATTTCCAAGGCTAGATGCTACACATTCGTATTAACTACCTTTAGTTTAAAACAGCGAAGTACTTTTATGCCCCAACAAAAAGCTGGGGATAGAAATAAGATCGCTGGCAAGAGCACTGCCCCAGCTTTGCTTTCCTGGTACTCGGGGGTGCCAAGCAGAAGGGGAATGGTGCGAGACTGAGGGAGAGTGAGGAAGGGGAAGCTGCAGCAGTATAGTATAAATACAGTGTACTCCTAATTAGTAATAGTTTCAGCAGGATAGTGTAAATACAGTGTACTCCTAATTAGTAATAGTTTCGGTTCAGCCTGTTATTTAAGCAACTGTAATTCAGGGTTGAATACTTTTCTAAGTTTTTTTCCCCCTAGCATTTAACATAGCAGAAATTACAGAAAACAAGCTATTTACAGATCTGCAAAGGACAGACATCCCTCACAGACATTGGCTTTTCATGTGGGAGGTCTGTTCTAAATTTGGCAAGCTTATATGCATTTATTTGTTTGTATTTTGGGGTGTTGTTTTTTTTTTTGTAAGGACAGGGATTTCTGCTTTGTGAAAAGGCCATACTGGAACACACAGTATACAAAATACATTTTCCTCCTGCCCTTCATGAAAAGACTAAGATAAACTAAGACAAGTCAACCGCTCACTAAAGAGGAAAGAGAAACACATAAATCAACAGGGTGAGGCTTTGCACACACCTTGAGTGCACCAGGCTGCAATGCACGCTGAAAGAAGCCGTCATGCCAGTTCCTGCATCGCCTTGTTGTTCTCCTTGGCTTTCTTACATGTGTACAGCCATTTGATTATCCGAGCGTTGCGCTCGATCACGGAGGTGCTGCTCGGGACCTGCTCTGTGAGCTCATCCTCCAGGAGCCCCTCGTCCCCGCTGTGCCTCGTGAAGTCACTCTCGGACGTTGCCACACTGATACTGCGGATCTTGAAGGAGATGTTGTCGGACACAACGGAAAAGTTCTCTCTCCCGAGATCCTCGATGACCTCCTGCTCCAGGCCACAGTACTTGAAAAATGTATCAAACTCGGCGAAGGACTTGGAGTAGCGAGAGCTGATGTCCGACTGGGAGCGATGGAGACCTCTCCTCTTCACCTCCCTGACCTCCTCAGGAGGTATACTCGGTTTTGAGGGTCTCTCGTGCTCTTTTGTACGCACCCCCGGGGCCTCGGTGCTCACAGCGACAGTCTGCTCAGCTCCGTGGCTGCTCGGCTCATGGTCACCCTGTTTTGCTGAGAGAGGCTCTTTGCTCTCCGTCACTGCAGTGTCCTCCATGACTCTGGGCATCCCAGGGGAAGCCAACTGCTTCTCCTTTACAGACCCTTGGAAGATCCTCCTCACCAAACTCCCCCGGGGGCTCTCCTGGCTTTGACCTCTGCCCAACTCGGATTTCTGGCGGTACATCACCAGGGAATCCGGCCGCAACTGCCTCTTGGGGGTGGTGCGCCTGGCTATGGCGGGGGCGTGCTGCAGGGGGGCACGGCAGGGGTACGCCGCCTTCGCCCGCTCCAGGGGCTTCGCGCCCGTCCCGCTGCCAAAGTCCCTGCTCGGTTTTTTGCTCTCCACCGAGCAGGTCTCCCTGCTGCTCTCTGAGGCCGAGCTAGGCAGGGTGGCGGGCTCCGGCTTGGCGCTGATTACCTGCTGACTTTTTACGTACTTGGCCTTATCGGCTGCCAGCCTCTCCACGGCACTTTTCCTGCCCGGGCTGCCTGCCTCCATCTGCCTGCGCAGGTACTCGGGCCCCTTGTTGAGGAGTCGCAGGGTGAGGGAGGCGTGGAGGTCGGAGATGGCGTGCATTCTCACGGCCCGGCAGAGTTCCGCTGGCATAGCAGTGTCGGGGGCGCGGATCCCGCTTCCAGCCCTGGGAGGGAAGGGAAAAACAAAAAAAAAGAATAAAATAAAAGAAGGGGAAAAGGGGAAATGGAAACAAAAAGGGGGA
>VWZZ01002528.1:29850-66101 GCA_013399095.1 Psophia crepitans | reverse complement strand
AGGCCCGCCGCCCGCTCACCGCCTCGGGCACAGCGGGCAGGCGGCACCCGCGGTGCCTCCGGGTGCTGCCCACCGCCTCCCCCCCTGCCCCGGGCATCGGCAGCGCCGGCGGGACTTTGGCTCACGGTTGTCCCGCCGTGGTGCCCGGGCACGGCGCTGCGGCACGGCGTAAATCTGAATTGCGCGTTATAAACCTTTGCCCCTTCATACCCCCGGGACACAGTTCCCGTCCGGGGCTGGCAATTCCGAGCAGGCAGGACAGAGCCACTGGCTGTAATTTAAATACCTGAAAATTAAACATCTAAGTCAGAGGTAATCACCTGGGGCAGGCTGAGCGACCTACTTCTGCTCCTGTGATCTCATGTGAGATGCACCCCCCCCGCGGTCACTAACTGATTCACAGGTAATCTTTTTCCTTATACAGGAACCAAAGCCAGTTCATATCCCGAGGCTCTTCATACATTCGTGGTTTGGTTTGTTGTTTCGTTTCTGTGTGGGGTTTTTTTTGGGGGGGAGGTTGGTTTTGTGGGTTTTTTGGGTTTTTTTTTTTTTTTTTTAATTTGTTACTTCTGTGGGATTATAATACTAGAGTGCTTTCGTGGTGATGGACTCATACCTGATCTTTACAGTCTCTAAACTGTGAGAAACATGTTTACAGAGGGAGAGATGGGCTAGGGGCCTCCCTGCCCTCGTTACGAAGTTTCGGGGCACACCACTTTGCCACCAGGAACAACTTGCTCGTAGCAGTGTGACTGGAGAAAAATCCTACTAGGCATTGTTAGCGTCAAGAAAGTGTAGGTCAGATGTTGGGCATGCATCTCTCTGCACTCCCTGGGAGCCGACAGCGTGGGCCTGGGCACCTCTGGTCCATGGAGCTGCTTTATTTTGGGGTGGGAAAGCGACAGCTTTTGTGCTTATACCCGCTGTCAGGAGTGGGGCTGCCCAGGCTGAGCCCTGGTAGGATGGCTGCACCCAGACACTGTGTCGTCACCAAAGGGTCAAGCCACGTGAGTGGCACCAGCGTTATCCTCATTCGGGCATAAGAGGGTACAAAGTACTGAAGTATGACCCGAGCAGCTGGGTTTTCAGTGGAGCTGCAGTCCTCTGGGCACATGCCTGCCTTTTCTGGGGACATTTCCACAGTTATTCTGTGCTATCAGAACCATGCTATGGTTCATAGAATCATAGAATGCTTTGGGTTGGAAAGGACCTTTAAAGGTCATCATCTCGAACCCGCCTGCAAAGAGCAGGGACATGTACAACTAGATGAGGTTACTCAGAGTCCGATCCTGCCTGACCTTGAATGGTTCCAGAGATGGGGCATCTACCACCTCTCTGGGCAACCTGTTTCAGTGTTTTGCCACTCTTGTAATAAAAACATTCTTCCTTATATCTAGTCTGGGTCTACCCAATTTAGTTTAAAGCCTTTGGGTTTTAGCACCCTTGGGTTGTTGCCCGAGGAACCATGGAAGACACGGTCCAATTTCCTAAACACATTGGAGGGCACTGTATACTCATTTGTGAGTGTTATGAGCATGGAGTGATTTTGTCATTCCCCTCAATGCAAAGCGGAGTCTCCAGTTATGCTGAAAGCACTGGCCACGTTTTAGCTTGCCACCCTGGGTAAGCCCAGCAGCCTTGGGTGAGAGGTTCTCACTGTGACAAGGGAAGGGTTAAGAGCAACCCCGGGGTAAGCGTTTGGGCTAACTCTTCAGTGAAGACCTGCTTAGAAAAACACAGAACAGAAATACTGTCTTGCCAACATGGTTCTACAGCTGGTTTTCCCCTTAATTTTACCTCCTGTGTTCCTAGACATGTAGATCTGAACTCCAGAAGCCCCTTAACACTTAATTCTTCCTGTAAGCGGTGAGGATCCCAAATGGGATGCTTGCCTGAATCAGGACTGAAGCTTGTGAAATACTTTGAAATCCCTTAGAGTGAAATTCTTGTGGATAGGTAGAATGGGCATATTTTTGGGGAAAGAGCTGCTTTTCTTCTACAGATATACAAGTAGAGCTGATTCACATATTAGCTTACCTAAAAATTAATGTCCTCAAAAACTGAGAGATACTAATAAAAGTATACGCACAGTTAATTACCAGGGAGCCCTTCCCTGTTAAAGCAGCTCATACGCAGATATTCAAGAGTGTAATTAATATTGTTACATATTTAAATGCTTCATGGAAGGCCGGGCTTACAGAGAAGGCTAATTTCTTCTGACAGTGAATCTTAGCAATAAGCCAATAGATCTGATGAATTTAGTAATGAGATTTCAGTTTCATTCTCATCCCCATGTTGACTAATTTGTCTTAATTTTTTCCTTCAACTTTTTCCTTTGAGTTCTATGATGCTGTATAATGTAAAAACATACATTCACATTCCTCCAGGCATTTTAATTCGCGTTTGTTCCAGTTTCTTGTACCTTCCATCTCTGAGCTTTCAGAACTTACAAAAAAACTCACATGTAATTTATTTGCATTCTTTTGAAATAATGAGAAGAATGAATATACGTGAGTATCAGTAAGAGTAATCTTATTAAGCAACTCCCATTAGTTTCTTTTTCAAAGCTGTTTATTCACTCCTTGCCACATGCAAAAGCCACTAGCAAGCGCGGATGTTATATAGTTTTGTCATCGGACAATAACTTTGTGTTTAGAGTTGATATACGAAAACAACTGAAAAATATTGATAGGTTTGGATGAAAAAAAAAGGGTTTAAACATAAAAAAGAAAAAAAAAAAGAAACATTTTCCTTTCACTTAACATTTCCTGGGTTTTGAAGGCATGCCTGAAAGACAAACCTGGACACTTTTGACAGAACGTTTCTTCATTTTCAACCAGTTTCCTCCCCTTCTCACTGACAAAGGAAAATGTGAGTTTTCATTTTTCACAAAGTGCATTTCACAAGAAATTTCTCAGGAAAAATTGCCACAGCTCTGTTCAGCTGACTTTCTTGACATGTGAGATACTACTCCCTGCAAATCCTGGCAAAGACATTGAACTGGGAGAAGAGCATTCCCAGGGTCAGAAAGCATTGTGAGCAACAAAATTTTTCAACTTTGTCTCCCCTTTGATAAGGTACATTAATACAACAGCTGCCCAGATATGTGATATTTTAAATATATTTATTATATTTAAGTATTTAAAGTATTTAAATAAAATTTATGTATTATTAAGTATTTAAGAACTTAAATCCATTGACATTTAAAATATGTTGATGTTACTTGAAATATTTTTATTTATATATCTTTGAATTAGCTCTTATATTTATAGGTACATGCTTACAATGTTGAAAGAAGAGCCGTTGCATTTCTTTCTTCTGAAAAGCAGAGTGAAATATAGTGTATTATGAGAGCCCCAAGCAAACCAGCTTGCCCCTGGCCCAGCACTGGCTTGCAGGCAATAAAATGGAAATAAAAATGGTCTTAGCAGCACCCGTTCTGCAGCCTGTCAGCTGGCATCAGTCTCTGGCATTGATGCATCAGGCAGAGAGAAGCAAATCCGGCACGCATAAAGCCTTATCTGACGCCACGAGTTTTCCCACGGAAGGAGAGTTTTGCAAAACACCTCTGAGTCAACTTGCATTTAAAGTTATCACTAAATACAAAGCAGCTGATTTTTATGTGGGGTGAGACAAACTGCTTCTCGCTCTGTATTAATAAGAGATATATCTGGGGCTCATCTTCATGCTGTTGTAGACTGGAAAGCCGGTAAATGACAGCTGTGGCAACATGACTGCAAGTAAAAATATAATGCGTGCAAAGCTGAGGCCATTGCTGCCTACTGCTCCCACCCCATTCCCCGTGTCAGTGACACTCCTGTGATTTATAGTGGTCAAAGGGCAAAAATGGAGCAGTAGCAGTGGGAGGTAAAAGGCAAGAAAAAAAGAGAAGAAGAGGAAGCTCAAGCCCTAACAGAAATGGGACGATCTCATTTTGGAGGCCCCCAACGCAGCTGGATCTCTCCCCCATAGCAGCTCTGGGTGCTGAGCTCAGGTGTTGCCGGAACAGAAGGAGCAACCAGGATCAGAGGGTGGTTCCCTCCCGCTGTGACATGCCGAGTGGTGCCACTGGGTGTCCTGTTTGCTGCATTCCAGTGACTTAAAGCAGCCACAAAGTGGAAATTAAAAGTTTCAAACCAACTGTCTCCAGTGGGGAAATTTCAGGCCCTTTGACCTGAAATCAGTGAGGGTCACAACTTATCCTCAGATTCATACAATAGAAGATATATGCATACCTGCACATCTTCAGGCAGAAATTTAAGACTCAGGGCTTGAGCACTGTACAGCAAAGATTTCAGTAGAGGCACACCTGCATCACTTCTGTCTCATCTCTCAGACTTTTCCACCACTGCCAGATTGCTTAGCATCCTTTCCCACCCCCATAATTCATGTTGTTTGCTTCATTAAACAACTTAGCATCTTGGTCAGGAAACATCTTCCTCCTAAAATCAATCCATCTTGTTCACAATTGTCATTAGCGACCTTTATTTTTAGTAGAGTTATATTGGAAACCCTATGTGTACCACTTTCCAAGTTGAAGAACCATCAACCATTATGGATCTCAACAGAATCGTGTAATTTACATCACAGTGATTCATGTCAACATGTGGGGACCCTTATTAGAACAAGGAGCAGAAGAAAAGTGATGGAACAACACAATGAGAGCAAGAGATGTAAGGGAGGACAAACGCCACGTGCATTACACCAGGCAGTGACAATGGGGAAGGTGCAAGCCAAGGCACACTCCCTTCCCCTCTTCTGCCCTTTTGCTCCTGCAGTACATCTGTGCTCCACTAACACAGTACATCTGAGCCTACACCAACTCCTTTTTTCATACACCTCTGACATGCCTAACACATGTAAAAATAAAAAAAAATCCAACCCAAGTTTGGTACCTAACATATTTATGTGCGTGTTAACATGTTGAGATTGAATATTTTGATTTAAAAAGACTGATCTGTTTAACTTGCTTTTGGAGGGATCAAATCCATTGAATAATGTAGAAAAGGATGGGGAAGAGCCAGAGTTTTCACAGCAAAATATAGCTGCAATGCTGCAGAGGAAATAAGTTAATTAACTCGCAGAACAACTTTGCTTGATCCAGAAAGTGATTCTTGAATTTTGAATTGAAATCTTTCATGGATTATGCATGTATGTTACATGTATGCATATGTGTTAAAATAAACTTTGCCCTCAGTAAAAGGTTCTCACTTCTGCTTCTGTTGTGTGTAAGTTGGATAAATGCTCCCAGAGTCTTCTCCGGTAACCAACTGATAGCTCGCAGCTGTAAAGCTGCATCCCTTGGTGGCTGCAAACCCCTTTACAAACCAAGCAGGCTCAAACAGTCACTTCACCCAACACAGGGGTGGGTCAGGGTGCTTCTTTAAGTGCTTTATGCACTTATAGGCAGCAATACTTCAATCTCTCTTACTCATCAGCATATTTGTAATTTTTCGTCTCTCAACCTAGCCTCATATATGCCTAGCTTTGGTCATGGAAAAGCCCTTTCACCTAATCTAAAGCTAAAACCCATAAAGGGTTTAAAGCTGTATGTATTCCTGCTGTTTTAGGGAATTTCCAGCATCTGTGCATCACTGGGATCCTCAAAACTCTCTCTGCTGTCTCCTTGACTTGGGGATGCCTAAAACAATCAGTGCCGAGTTTTTGCTGCTGCAGCGCCAAGGCATTACATGTCTACCCATGGGCAAACGACCACCATGCAGCTATAGTGGCCAAGAAGCTAGGAGGCTTAGTGCATGCTTAATTCCCTGAATTCCTCTGCTTATTCTCAGACATGGGCAATCCCAGACTGCATGTGCCAGGTTAGGAAGCATATGAAAGGTCGCTGATTACTCAACTTCTGACAGAGCCTGTTCTCTGTTATATGTAATTTATATCCTGCTGCTGGGGTACTCACCTGGCAAGTGCGTGAGGCCATTTTCCCCTCCCAGATTTGGATCAAAGGTTTGAAATCAGATGTCTTCTTTCCCAACACAGTAGTTGCAACGTGGGTGCTACTCATTCTGCTGCTGAAAATGGTTTTATGTTGTTTGTCTAATCACAAAGTTACTGAAGATAGTAGGCAGAAGATATTAATTCTATACCCTAGGGTCCATGCACCTAGGAAGTGGAGGATACCCTGTGAATTTTTAGTTACCCTTGTGTCGTGGTTTTACTCCAGCCGTTGGCTGGACACCACATAAACACGTGCTCAGGCCCCCTCATTGGAAAAGGGGGAGAGAATTGGAAGAGCGAAAGTGAGAAAACTCGTGGGTTCAGATACAAGAATTTAGTCAGTGAAGCAAAAGCCACGTGCACAAGCAAAGCAAAACCAGGAATTCATTCCCCACTCCCCATGGCAGGCAGGGGTTCAGCCATGCCCAGGACAGCAGGGCTCCGTCACGCGTAATGGTTACTTGGGAAGACAAACGCCATCACTCCGAACGCCGCTGTCCCCCCTTCCTCTTCCCCCAAGCCCCTTATAAACCGACCATGATGCCTTATGGTATGGAATACCCCTTTGGTCAGTTTGGGTCAGGTGTTCTGTCTGTCCCCTCCCAACTCCTTGTGCACCCCTCACCATCCCGCCGGCGGGGCGGTGCGAGAAGCCGAAAAGTCCTTGGCTCTGTGTAAGCATCGCCCAACAACAGCAAAAACATCTCCACTATCAGCGCTGCTTCCAGCGCAAATCCAAAACACAGCCCCATACTGACTTTCTTGAAGAAAATTAACTCTCTCTTAGCTGAAACCAGGACACCTTGCAAAGCAGAAGGATTTAAACAGGGAAGGCTGAAAAAGGTGCACCTTCAATGCTGGTCAAGGTGTTCTCTGGAGATGTGGGTTGAAATGACAATATGAGATCTAAAAATGCCAACTCCTCTATTGTGTAGGCTGTTATAATCTCTTCCATTTCTATGACATAGAATTAAATTTAGAAATAAAGCAACAAGATAATGTTCATATTTGAAAATCCTGGTGATACATAGGAACTGAACTACCTTCAGTTCAGTCTTCAGACATTTGAACATCCTACCAGCTTCTGCAGGTGTTGCCTCACCCACACGCTGTTAGAAATCCCGTTCCCTATTCATCTCACTCATTTTCTATAGAATATATTAAATGTTTCATAACAAGTGATGATTCACTAAGTTAAAAATGTTTCTATTAAGGCAAAAATTTTGACACATTTTCCTTGAGAGTGGTCATGGAAGTCTTCGCACTGCAGCTGAGCAGCTACCACAGCAGCTACCACAGCTGAGCACAGGTCTGCTTCCGTGTTCTGGTAGGAGAGACCCATACAAGACCAGAGTGATCTCTGAGGTGGCAGCAGACATGGTCTGCGCTTTCAGTACCTGTTAAGCTCCAGCAGTGTTTTGAGCTGGGCAGCTTCTCAAAATGCAACTGGTTGCAAGGAACGTGGCAACACACACAAAAAATGACTGCTCATCATAGAGCTCCTTTTAAAGGTAACTGAATAAATTTGTCCAACACTGTCATGGACAGAGTGCCTAAGGTTTAAAGAAATGCATCTATCAGTCAAATTCCAAAACACTGCAGATATCACCTGCAGAGCACAGTGCCAGAACTTGTAACGTATGGACATGTGCAACATATGAAGCCTGTTGTCTTCTGTCTAGGGGTTTAATAATAAATTGGATGAGATCGTGATTGCCTCCTTCCTAAGGATTTCTTGTGTCTATGAAACACTAGCAATCGCTCAATCGTCCTTATCAGTGGTTGCAACCTTTAGCCTCTTTCCTTATGTAATCTATGAAGAACTGACTGAAGACAATGTTTTATGTATAATACCTGTGTATTAATTTAGATCTGGAAAAGGTCTCACGTGGTCTCTCTAGCAGAGTTACTGCACCTTACCTTTCTGCAGAAGGAGCCAGTGCTCCTCACTGTTGAGATGCCTGGCAGTTTTCTATGATTCTGAGGATCTTAAAATCTTTCCCGTATCCCTCAGCATGCAGGGCCACAGTTCACTTCTTGATGGACACGTGATAGTTAAAGGGACTGCTGGAGCACAGGCTATCTAAGGGCTTCAAAGGGTGATTGCTTTTTACCGTTGTAGGCACAAGTAATACACAAACCTAGGAGAACCGATAAATGTGCTTATATGTATTACTGCAGCTTGTTTGCTTCCCTCTCCTAGGTATTTTCAGGTTTCCTTCAGTTCTCTGATGTAGGAGCTCCTTTTGGAGTTTAGATGTTTATCAAGACAGTTCCCCTGCCAAGGACAAACCTTTACATTTAATGGTCATCGGTCACTATATCTCTGAAGGTGTGGTGCTTTGTCCTGTCACTTTCTAAAGGGCTTTTGTTCAGTTCAGACATGAAAGGAAAATATCTTCCAAGCTTAAAAGGGAGCCTGGGGTCTGCTCTGTGTGTATGTACAGCGGGGAGATACAGGGTATGTTTCCTTTGCCTAGCTTTGGGAGTTAGCACAGGCTGTTGGCTACTCCCAGCTATCTTGTTTGTCTAACAATAGAGTTAAATAGTATAGAGGTGGTCAAATCACATCTGGTTTAGTCTCAGAGCCAGAGCATAAGTCTGAGCCCATAGATGCCACTGTGAGTCCTCAGTACAAATTTAATTCATTGGCTGTTCGACCTTCTCTAGATGTTCACTGTAACATGCAACAGTTTTATACATACACTAATTCTGATTTTGACTGAGTCTATTTGACAATTTTCAGCTTTGGTTTAGGGAGATGAATAAGCTGCTCTTTTACTACAGAGCTGTGCTTTAACTAAGCTTGGGAACATCTATATTGTAATTGGGTTCTCTGACACAGTTGTTTACACTGTGGAATCAGGCCATGTCCAACAAAACTCATGAATGCCCTGCCCTTTGCATTTCAGAGTCCTTCTAAATGCACCCCAACATCACCTGAGCCACACAAAACAACAGAAGAGTGGTCCCAATACTCTCGGGACCTGACTACAAATTCTTGATTTACAGGAATTTATCTTGAAAGTGATGACAGAAATCTTCTAATGGGATTGAAGATTAAATAACATCTTGGATAATGAGAGTAAAATGGCTTAGCTGTTCTGTATAATTATATCAATTCCAAAGCTATACAAAACAAATAAACATAAGACCCAGTATTCAAGCCTCGTTAGGTTTATGTTGCAACAGCTACATTAAACAAAATTACAGATTCAGTCAGATCTTATCATGCTGGTGTTGCCACAACTGCTCTGGACAGGATCACACAGATATTCACACTGCAGGGCTTTTCTGGGAAACAGTGGTCCAGATTTCTTCAACAAATTCAACAAACAGCTCCACCCCTGCCCTGCAAACATTAACTCAGGTACTAGCAAGATGTTCAACCCCAGTTCAAGCTTAGATAAATCCACTTCTGGCTGCTGGACTGCAAGAATTCCCACGCCTCTCCTGTTTCCTTCCCCAAGAAAGAAGATTCAATGAGCAAAAAAGAGCTGGAAGCATTGGAGATTTTAATAATTTATCTCATATGGCTATTCAGTGTCCAACCAGGAATTTACCTGTCAGCAAATATTCTTCCACCTATTTCTTATTTTCTATCTTTGCAAGTACAGCTGGTACAGGAGTCTTATCTACGTCATAATTTCTATAAACCAACCTGTAGGTTTCAGATTTTCTAATATACCTTTTATAGAGAAAAATACAAAGGGGAAAAAATAATCATTTTCTAAACTAGATGCCCAAAGCTTCTGGAGTTTGAGTTGCATGGTGGTGAGCTAAACCCAGGGATGGGTTGTGACCTGATGGGTACAAGGGGGCTAAGGAGGGAAGGCAAGCACTCTCCCCCTTGTTCCCACACTGGCTCCACTCTGGGGGCGCTCCATCCACCCTTCTCCAGGACAGACAAGTCCCCTGGGTGCTGCTTAGAGAGGTTTCACCCCTGGAGCCCCTCTCTGTGTGAACAGGCCTGTCCCAGGTCTGCTTCCTTCTGCCCTCCGTCCCCTGCACCCTACACCCTTGGGCAGGTGATGTGGTCTCCAGCACAGGTAGTTCACCCTGTGGACCAAGTACAACTCTGACTTTTCAGATATTTTGGACTAAATGACCTCTCTCCTGCTCACACAGATGGTAATTATGTCTCAGGAGTAGCACAGGAGTCTAGAGCAGAGGGGCACAGGGCAGGTGTAGATTGCCTGTAGGTGTAGTGTGGGTACAGACAGAAATCTTTTCACTCACCGGTGCTCCTCTCACCGTGGGCACTGGGGTCATCCCCAGGACCTGAGGGATTTGACAGCGTAGATGTAGCCCATGAGCATGCTTTGGCTTGGGGAGGAGGGTAATGGAGTCGGCACAGATCACAGGATCACAGGGAAATTCAGTTTGGAAGTGACCTCAGGAGGTCTCTAGTCCAACCTCCTGCTCCAAGCAGGGTCAGTTGTGAGACCAGAGCGGGTTATGTCCTAGAAATAAGAATAGTGTTGCAAGGAAGGATTATATAAAGACCAATCAGATTTTGTAGAACAAGAAGAATAAGGAAAAAAAAAATAATCCTACCCTGAGAATTTTATATTCTTGAGCACTTATTTAATTTCCATTTTTACCGTGATCCATTTGTTTAATTTTTTGGTATAGATTTTAAGCTTCTAGTTTTTCTATTAAATTGGTCTGTAAATTACCTAGAACATCTTTGGGCATATAACAAAGAAATTATAGCATTATTAAAGGCAACCAACATACAAAGAAATGTGATATGCTGTTTGTTTACAGTCTAAAGTAATTATCCCCACTGAAAGTCAGTCTTCACGCGGGAGAAAAATAACCTCAATTTATTGTTCTTTGGCTTTGAATAGAAAGTCTCTATTATTTTAGTACCAGGTGAACTTAGAGATAGAACTGTAATGTAGGCCTAATAGAACTCATTTCTTGTTCGTAAAAGTTAAAGAGTAACTGCACATAGTAATTACGAAATGACATTAAATTTCTCCTTAGAAAATAGCCTCCATTACCACATTTGCTAATCCCCCCCAAAAAAACCTCACCCCCCTAACAAAACCATTTAAAAATATTTTAATGATTAAACTGTTTGGTTTTTTTTTTTCCTTTCACATCACAAGAAAATATTTAATTATTCCATTGATCTGTTCAGGATCTGTGTCCAACCTTTTACGAAAGTGAAGAAAATAAGGATATACACTAGCTCAAGTCATGCAGTATGTTGTTGAAAAAAAGTTAGCTGAAACCCTTAATCCTTTTCTTTAAGACTGGTACTAAGTCGTGAATGAACATGTGGTTTTCACTATAAGCATTCTGGATTACCAGGAAAAAAATATTTCCCGAACCCCATAATCATTAAGTTTTTTGATCTGGGGGGTTGTGCACCATGTGTGTGGTTCTCCCAGTGACTCCAATTACAGAGCAATTCCACCCTTCCAATTTTGTAGCAGGGAGCATCCCGCCCAGACTGAACTAAAGTGCTTACCCAAAAGGAGAAGATGGGTGCAAATGGACATTGACACATTTGGTCATGACAAATTTGAGTCTCCTGTTGAATCTCCTGACATCTCTGTGTACCGTGGGCATTCAGCATCTTGCACAGTCAGCCCTGATGAATGGGGAGGGGGAGATGGGGTGGCATGCATATTAGCACCATCTCTTTTCCTGAGCTAAACTCGTCTGAGGCTGGAAAAGCGAAGTCCAGCCATTGCAGACATTTTGCTGAATGGGGGCATCTCTCCGCAGGAGAGGAGCAGGAGCCTGAGAGTGAAGAGCCTGTGCATGACCCTGCCGGGGCCCCTGCAAATCCAGCACCAGCTCTGGCTTCATGTGCTTCCTTGTGGTGCTTGGAACTGCCCTTGATCTGACTGCAGGAGAGCCAACATTTGCTGAACCATTTGTGAATCACTTGACACTTGCCCAGACTTGTTGAGAACACCAAAGTCATCTGCCAGACCACAATGTTCCCAGCTTTTCTTTTCTTCCTTCCTTCTTGAGCCTGCTGCTTCAGCCAACTGAAATTATATGAACATAGCAGGGGTGAAGAGATAGACTATAGATGGTGAAAAATTACAGTGTGTCCTCCTCACAGCTTTTCATGCAAAAATGAAGACTTTCTGTGGGATGTATCACTCAATGCTGTTAAGTTATAAACAGCTCCAGTCCCCACTGGCTTCAGTCAGAGATAAGGACATGCAGCACCAGGCAAGTCTGTTTGCTCAGAGATATGATCACTCAAGAAATAAAAATAACTTGCATTCTGCTAAGCTAGCCAAAGACGTCAGTGCTCATTGAACCTTTACAAAGGGTTTTGGAAGGAGATGAATACTCTGCAGAGCTTAACTTATCACTTAACTAATTATATTTTTTTTATTTTAAAATATTTTAAACTAAATTTGTTGTTAAAACATCATTTAATCTTTAACATTTTTAGAAGCTTAAAAGTACTGTAGACAAAGTATACACACATTGGCTTAGTATTGGCTTATTTGAGACATATTTTTATTTTGAAAATATTATCTAGGCGTTTCTAATGCTGAACCTGTAAATGGATATGACATGTCGAAGAGTTGGGTTGCATCTCTCAGCTTTAATATCAATACTTTGCCTTTTATGGTTTTTTTACTCTTCTCTGAAAAGGCTGAGATTATACATTGGTCACTAAGTTGCCCTAACATGTTTTAAAGGATTTTAGAGCTTGAAAAGAGGTGATCAGCAAGGATGTCAGCTGGAAAAATCAAGTTTCAATTCTGAACTGCTGCACAGACCACAGAAAAAAAAAAAGCAGACACCAAATCTTTCGTTTTCCAAGTAAAGAAGACAGATAATAGGCAATGTTTTTAGTGAACATTTAAATCGTTTTACACATAATTTGAAGTGGTGACACTTCCAAATCCTTCTGCTAGCAGAGCTGTTACCTAGCGTGGGTCTCGTGTTTCTAATCGGTGCGTGTAAATACAGCACTAATGAAACTCACCCTTGGGGAGGGCACTGCGCCAAGGCTGTGACCCACAGCAATCCCCCCCTCACCTTCCAAACGGGGCTTGTGACCCACCAAAGCCAGTGCTGGCCTCTGCGGTGCAAAGTGCGCTTTCTTCCACGTGAACATGAATTTTCCTTCCCTTCCATCCGAAACCGGGCTGCCCCTCTACAAGAAACATTTCTGTTCTGCCTGGCGCTGAGGGGCTGACCGACAGCCCTGGGGTGCACTGCACAGGTTTGAAACCTGGCTCGGGACCGCTGTTTATACAGCCCCAAGTTCTTCGTGGCTCATCACGAGAAATGATGGCAATGCCTGTGGGAAAGGGAGCCGCGTTCGCTAGCACGACGACAGCGAGGTTTTGCTTTCTTAGCCAGCAAGACATTGCTATTCATCCCTGGTTTAGCACTGTGTGGCTTGAGGTAAGGAGTATTAGATTACTGGCAAAGTCGTTGGACTGAAGCTTTCTGCTGAGAAGGGCTGAAATGCATTTACAGACATACATGGTTGGTATTTTATTTTATCTCAGTCAGAGCACATAAGTCCTGCTGTCCATCTTTCCCCCTCCCTTCTCCCTCTCAGCTCTCCCCCTCCGTTATCGCCCTCCCTCTCTTCACACCGTTTCTCCCTCGCTGCTGCCTTTGGCCAAGCCTTCAGCAGCCTGCGGGGAAGCGGCCTCCCCCATCACACTAGTGCTAATTGGGGCCTGATGAGAGGCATTTGCTTTCCCCGCGGTGCTTATGGCTCCCCAGCTGGGGCCCT
This sequence comes from Psophia crepitans, assembly GCA_013399095.1. Lineage (NCBI taxonomy): Eukaryota > Metazoa > Chordata > Aves > Gruiformes > Psophiidae > Psophia > Psophia crepitans. Next base: position 52,408 of record VWZZ01002528.1, on the reverse strand, counting down.
GGCTCGCTCTCCCCTTTCCATGTCTCTCGGCTGTTCCAGGAGGAGAGCAGATGCTCCCCTGTGGAGAGCAGCTGGCCCCTGTCACTGCCGTGTCACGGACCGGCCTGTGCTCCGTGCCACCCGGCCGGGACGCCTCCAGTCCTCCACCAGGATCCTGCTTTGTGGGGAGGGTCTCAGCCTGCAGCAGAAATCATCATTTTCTCTCTCAGAACAAAAATAACCAGTTGCAGTGTTTAAAACAGGAACCCTCCAAGAACAGATAGTATCTGTATTGAAAAATGCATGAGATCAGTGCAAAGACCACGGTGAAAACAGCTTTTTCATTTTTAAATAGCAACATGGAGTCTGACAAGAGCCGTTATCTAATGGCTAAGCCAGGAAGAGTCCTCACATGCACAGACCTCAGCATACTGGCCATCCATTGGTGTGTCTACATCAATTTTAATTCAGTTCAGGTGTGGGTTTTTCAGCCAAATCTCCTGATCATCAACTTTTACTACACTTTGATGTGCACTTTAGAGTCATCTCAGATTTCCTGGACTGGATCTTACTTGGTAAAAGTAGACCAGAGCACCGTACATCCCAGCTACTAACAGGCAGCCGATGGGACCTGGCTCAGTCTGGGTGGCAGGTCAGTGGACATCCTCCACTTGTGCTGTGCCATCTGCTGACCTTATCCATCTGCCCCACAGAGCAGCAGCTTCTGGCCTGACTTTCCCCAAGATGATAGCAAGAAACTGAGCTCCAGTCTTTAATTTTAGGCTGCCTGTCAGAGCTGGTCCCTGTTCTCCAAACACGTGGTTGTGGAGATGTGTGTTTATGCACGTGCGCTGTGCAGAAGGGAGAGTGTCGTCAGAGCCTTTCCAGAGACGGCAGCACCTTCATTCCCACTTTGCTCCTGGAAGCAGGATGCTGCCAGGGACTCTCCACTCAGTACAGCTGCAATCTAGTCCATCCTTAACGTGGTTTCTTCACTCCATTCAATTAGATCATTTGTTCCTGGGAACAGATCTAGTTTAAAAACGTGGTATGGGACATTTCCATAGAATCGTAGAATCATTAAGGTTGGAAGAGACCTCAAGGATCATCTAGTCCAACCGTCCCCCTATCACCTATTACCCACTAAACCATGTCCCTAAGTACCAGATTTTAATTTCATTGTAAGAAGTGAATGAAGTTTTGTTTTGCTTGCAAGCAGGGAATGCCACGTTGGTAGTCTGTAGCCTTTGGTGCACTGTTTGTGGAGCAGGTTGTGGCCATTTGGTCTGTGGTCACTGAGGACAGACGCACAGGCTCCCTGACAACTCTGCCTTAATTAGGGCCTAGTCCCAGCTTTCTCACGAGCCAGCAGAAACAATGTGTTTTTGTCAAATACAAGGAGTTCTCCCGACCATATGGGTTGGAAAACAGTAAGGGTAAAAGAGGGAAAACTCTGTTGTCACTTAGATTTATTTTTAATCTTAGAGTATTGCAATTAGCTTTATTCATTTTATCACTTAACTGTATCAAAGTAGCTGAGGTTAGTAGAAGGTGCTGAACACTCCTTTTGAACAATGCTTCCTTTGAGCTATTTATCCATGCAGTGCTCTGTGGGAATGCAACCAGCAGAAATAATATCTGATGGGCTTGTGCAAAGCCCACTTAAGGTATATTATGTTGTCAAGGCAGATCTGTAAACTAGCTCTTTCTGAACAGGGGCTGTGTGTTTGATCTTAAACCTTCAAAACTTGGCATGTAAGCTGAGGGGAAAAAATATCACTTAGTCTTTGTCCACATCTCCATTGTGCTTCAGTGAGCCTTCAGACCAGGAGAGTCCGAAATCCTCTCATTAATATATCTTAAATAATCTATTTGGAACAGGTCTAGAGAGGGGACACAAAGTTTATCAGAGGGCTGGAGCACCTCTGCTATGAGGACAGACTGAGGGAGCTGGACTTGTTCAGTCTGGAGAAGAGAAGGCTCCGGGGAGACCTAACTGCGGCCTTCCAGTATCTAAAGGGGACCTACAGCAAAGAGAGAGGGGCTATTTACAAGGGCATGTAGTGATAGGACAAGGGGTAATGGGTTTAAACTAACAGAGGGGAGATTTAGATTAGATATTAGGAAGAAACTCTTCACTGTGAGGGTGGTGAGGCACTGGGAACAGTTTGTCCAAAGAAGCTGTGGAGGCCCCATCCCTGGCAGTGTTCAAGGCCAGGTTGGATGGGGCTTTGGGCAACCTGGTCTAGTATAGATAGGCTGTCCTTGCCCATGGCAGGGGGGTTGGAACTAGATGGTCTTCCAACCCTAACCATTCTGTGATTCTATGATTCTATTATGTATCCATATACACAGACTCCATGGCTGGATTCATCTCACCTAATGGTGCTAGTGGGGTTCAGCATAAGACAAAGTGTTAAGTGTTCATGTAGGTGCAGTGAGTCTAAACTGCACCCATGGTCAATGGAGGCCTAGTCAACATAATCACTAGAGAATCAGGTAGGTCACCCTAAATTCCGCTTGAGTTTAGCCGCTTAGATGTAGGCTCCGACACCATTTGAAATGCTTCAGTGTTAATCCATGGGATCTCCAGCTGCTCGTCTGGAAGGACATTGGTGCACTACAGGATACGTGCCATATTTCATGGCTCCATGAGGCTACTTTATACATCCTGTTGTGACTCAAATGGCACCAGATGCCTATGCTTAGGGAACTTGGTCCCAGTGTAACATCAACACTGTAGACTTCTACATTTGAACTACTCCTCCTGTGTCATTGCCCTTTGCTCCTCTGTTGCTTGCTGGTGACATCTGTTTTATTACGAGATGAACCTTGTAATACCTTGCAATGCCTTGTAATACCTCTTTTACTGCATCAGGACTGCCCAGGTGATGGGCTTCTATGCAAATATCTGCAGCTTTTCCTAGGAATACGCCTGCTTTAGGAGGATGTGTGGAGAAGTCTGTGGAGGATGATACTGGGTGTAGCCCTGGTATTGTGCTGCAAAGTCTCTCGAGTCAAAGCCTGCTCCCACGCCACTGCTCCTGTCGTGTAACTACACTTTGCTCTTTGGTCAGGACTTTTGGCAATTTTATACTATGCCCTTGGCCGATACCGCTGCCAAGTTTGCCCAGGGTGTGGCACAGGCACAATTAGCACACTCCTGCCTTGAATTTCTGGGGAAAAATAAAAAAAGTACTTCAGGGAAGATAACTTTTAGCAAATAACAATAACAACAATATAATGATTGTTGATAATTGCTTTTTTTTATTTTTGTCCTGGATTACCCTGAGTTTAAAACAGAACTGACAATTTTCAGTTATTATGCAATCTTGCATACTGTGGACTGCATCTGTGTTAAAATAATAATAATACTGTTTAGCTGAGGGCTTTCGAGTCTACTACCTACACCATTCTCTGTCTCATGTTTTCAAGCATGGCTGACCAGCTTAGAAATTGTCTTGAGTATTTTTGGCTATGCCTATGTGAAAAAAGTATTCTGTAGAAAACCAAGGCATGAATTTGCTGTGCAAATAGCAAAATAAGGGTCTCTCCATTTGGACAGTCTTGTTCCCTATCCTGGGCTCATCGGGCTCAGTGGCACCTTGGTCTCCCTGTTAGTGCTTGGTTTGGACAGACATGGACGAGCTCTGCTCTGGGAGTTGTTTTAAGCACATTATTGCAGCACTGAGCATGAGGAAAAATCACTAAACTAAATGAGACAAATAACTTTTTGAAACCAATTGTCCGCAAGAGTAACTTGTCATTCTGGATCATTTCCTTATAAAGAGAGGTCCTAAGAGATAGATCTCCAGGCTTTGTGTTTCTGGAATATACTCTGTCACTCTGCTTAGTTGTCAGTGAGATACAGAACCACTTGCACATAGAAACTGGCTGTGTTTGGTAATTTAAAAGGATCACACCAAGGAGACACTAGGAACACCAAGAAGACACTTTGTTCAGTGGCTGTGTCACAAAACTGAAGGAGCCACAGCCAACTGATCCACAGCCAACTGTTTTGCAGATGTGAAAAAGGACTTGAGATATTTCTTCTTTTTCTTCATGAGGGCCTGGCAGTGGATCTAACGGAGCAGTTTGTGCTCCTGTGTCTTGGATTGTGGCAGGCTTAGAAGAATCAGAATCTCAGTGTTTGTTCTGGTTACATGTATTTTAGATAGTGTTGCCCTGTCAGGGAGCATGGAACTCTCTCTTCTGTCTGTTATGTCTCCGTGTCAAGGCTTAAATTTCCATCTCTTTGCTGAAAGGGCTCTTTTCCACCTGCTTACTCAGTTTCGTCATGAGGTGGGCTCAAGAGGAGGAACCACTGGGGATGCAGCAGAGCTGCTCAGGCAATGAGCAATGCTGTCTATTTTGGCTTGCTCATATACCTAATAGGACTCGTCTCTTTAATACAAGGATAGATTATAGCTGCCTGATTACACTAAGTGCATGTACAGTCAATGATTATTTTATATTTGGCCTTTTGTCTCCAGGCTAGTGTGGTCCTGGATTCCTCATACCGCCAAAACTCTTGCAGAAACCCACATCATACAGACTACAATATCTTGTACATTATGTAAAATGCATTAAATCTTGTTTCTTTGGGCTAATGTATATGTTTCCATCTTCACAATTTTGTTCATCCTCAGAAATTGTATTTTTTTAACAAAACAAACCCAAAACAAACAAAAAAATAGCTGATGCTTTATGTTTGGCTATTTGTTTAGCTGGGTTTCATAACGACGTGCTAATGGTCCTAAAGTGCTGTTAGTGTAGTGTGCTTTTTTTCCTCCATGCCATTCCATTTTCAGCTCTCCATAATTCTTTGAATTTAGGTCAGCTAGCTGAGAAAATCCTGCAGCAAACACAGGATCTTTAGATGGTAAAAGGCACAGGTAATTAATGTCCCTAAAGACATTCTGAACAAGTATACACTACAAGGAAGTAAAGACGAATGCCAGGAGCTGTCACTTTGCTAATGATGGTTTATTTGACCGGAGTTATTAATTACATTCTTTGGATAGTTAATTTTTCGCTTTTCTTTAGCTGAAAAGATACAAGAGTTTAATCAGTGAAGCAAAAGCCGCGTGCACAAGCAAAGCAAAACAAGGAATTCATTCCCCACTCCCCACGGCAGGCAGGGGTTCAGCCATCCCCAGGACAGCAGGGCTCCGTCACGCGTAATGGTTACTTGGGAAGACAAACGTCATCACTCCGAAGGCCGCTGCCCCCCCTTCCTCTTCCCCCAAGCCCCTTATAAACCGAGCATGACGCCTTATGGTATGGAATGTCCCTTTGGTTAGTTGGGGTTAGCTGCCCTGTCTGTCCCCTCCCAACTCCCCGCGCACCCCCAGCCATCCCGCCAGCGGGGCGGGGCGAGAAGCAGCAAAGGCCTTGGCTCTGTGTGAGCATCGCTCAGCAACAGCAAAAACATCTCTGCACTATCAGCGCTGCTTCCAGCACAAACCCAAAACACAGCCCCGTACTGGCTGCTGTGAAGAAAATTAACTCTCTCAGCTGAAACCAGGACAATAATATACCCCATAATTAAGTGGGATGAAAACCAGGCATTTTCTTAGCTAAATTTGTAGGCAACATATATAATGGTGGTATAAGTTACACATAAGTGATCTGCTGTGTGAAAGTAAGAGGCTTAATTTACTGAACACAGGGGAAGGATGGTTTGTAGGAGAAGCAGCAGATGAAAATGAGTGTAGTAAAACCATATGAAGGACAATACTTGTTCAGACCAAAGATCCAAGTAGCCCAGTATCCTGCTGCTGGTGGAGGCCATTAATGGCTGCTTAGAAAGCACACTCGGGGACACTGCCATACATCTGTCTCCCTCTGGTATAAGCACACTTGTTTTCATTAAAGTTACACATTATCCGCATTGTGCTTCTCCTTAACTAGCTCATCCCATGCTGACTGTGAAGCTTTCTCCAGACTACCTGGAGAATTTTTTTTTTAAAGAAACTTTCAGAAATTCTCCTGGACAACATTCCTGAGCAAAATTAAACTCAAAGAGAGGAAAATCCCACTGTAAGTATCTATGAGAAATGTCTGCTATAACTTATCAAAGGCAGGTTTTAGGGAAGGTCTCAAAGAATGGACATAAAGATTGCAGAAGGCAAGGTCTTCATGCAGTGAGTGCAGGATGGCAGGGGTTTGACATTAACATGGAATTTCACCATAATCTAGCACTTAAGATGTGATCTCTTAGCCTTGGGCTTTAATGAAATATGTATTAGTAGAGCATGAAGTTCCTACAGCAAAAGTGATGTCTGTGTTTACTGGTTGTTGTCTGTTGCTAACACTTCTGAGTCCGTAGTATCCTTAACCAACCCAAGTTGGGATGTGACTGAGCACTGGGCAGGGGGGATTGCTATACAAGTTTAAAAACAATTCATAGGAAGGGAGCAACACAGGAGAAGGTCCACCTACCTACTGTTTATTTCATATAGCTACAAATAATGCATATCAGAAAATATCAGTGTTACTTCTATAATGACAGCAGGGTCATAAAAACTAAATGATTATATAAAACTGGAAATCATTTTGTGGATGGTAAATGAGGCAATAACAGTATCTAGCAGATACAGTCATTTCACTCTTGCCATTTTTTAAAAAAAAAGGCCTGAAATACTCAATTTCTACACCATTTAGATGAAAAGCTAGCCTGGATAACTCAAACTATATTTATATGAGGCTAAAAGGTGTATGGGAACAAAAAGTACCACTGCAGCTTGCTCTGGTGTTTCTCAGACCTTATGCAGAATACCAAATGGTGCCGATACACAAGGGTGCAGAGATTGAGAAGCCAATGGATTTGTGCTACTGACTTGCACTTGTCACCAGTAGCACTCCTTCAATCTTTTGGATGTGATGCCATTATACAAGGAGAAAAAGGTGTTTGCTTTAGAACATTTAGAAGGACTCACAGCCCAGGATGCCTATCATTAGTCAGTTTGTATCCACTGAATTGAACTAACCTATCCTAAATTATACTGGATTTTTAAAACGCTGCAGGAGCAATTATAATCTCTGCACTCATCTGAGTATGGAAAATGTCCCCACGTCCACCTCTCTGGGTGGTGGTGACTCCAAAGTGAGTCATGGTAAAAAGACCATGGTTGTCTTCTGCTTCTTTCCCTAGTGTGGTATAACTTGCTGCCACCCATTTTGGGCTTTGGTGTTATATTGCACAACAAGTCTTAAAGGTCAACTGAAAATACTCATTGCACACACGCAAAAAAAAGTTCTCTCATGTAAATGAGTTTGCATGCTCCAGATGTAGTAGCTATGTCTGAAATAACAGACGCACTTGAATATGCCCGGAGTGTAGTCTCACTGACGTCAGCGGGGCAGTTCATGTGGCTAAAATTAAACAAGTATAGGCACTTTCACAGGTTGCAGTCATCAAGATGATATTACATGCCCCCAAGAACTCTACAGCCCTATGAGATCAGCTTTCTTTTGTATAAATAAATAAAAGCTTCAGGATTAAAAAAATGTTTTTGAAGAGCTATGAAGGGAGAGTGACATGGCAGGAAACAGATTTACCAACGTCAGTGGCAGATGCTGGAGCACGGAGAGAGAGGCAGTGCTGGCATGGGGGTGTTACTGGGGCATGGGGGTCTGCAGTGCTGCCACAGGGGAGCTACTGGGTTAGTTCTGTTTCAGAGGTCCTACAGACCTATGCGAGTACAGCCAGTGTTCCCAAGTCCGGATCTTGGTGTGACGCGACAGCCTGCACAGGAGGGTAACGCACTGGTAACCAGAGATAGCCAGGGCTACAGCCGTCCTGTCATGGCTGCTGCTTCGTTGGCGCCTTTCCTTTTGACTAAAGGTTTCAAAAACCTGGGGTTTAGCTCTTTCCTGACATATGACACGAAGCATCCTTTCCTTTGATGAATTCTCTGCTCTGGATTGTGCATTCCTCAGTGCACCAAGTTGTAAGAAAGACTGATTCTTCTCAATTTCCTTTGTATGAATTGATAATGAATTCCTTCAAGGCTAGGGCCAAAATCACGGTCTGTGTCAACAATTTGGTTCAGCACAGAATGATGCTATGAAACTGTTTTTATAGCCATTGATGCTGGGAACTGACTAACTCACAAGGCAAAGTAGAACAGCCGCAGAGTATTTCGGAGGCTGAGGCTAACAGGTTTTTGGCACGCAACTTCCAGGGCACCAGGTCTAGCTCCTTCATGGAAGAGAGACACTGGTGTTGGTCCAGAGGGCTGGAAGGATCTGAACTGTCTCTTGAGTTATAACATAATCTCATATGTTAAATTATACAGACATAAAACCAGAGAGAAGAGATGTGAACCCACAGGCTCCATCTATTCAAGTAAATGATACGTGCTGGAGTTGCCCAGCATTGGGGCTGACCAGCTAAGACAGCCCATGCACATGGCATTGAACTTGCCTATGCTCCCAACTACAAGGACCACATGCAGCCTACTCTGGGGTGGGCCAGCGGCCAAACCATACCCCAAGATGTTTTGGGAGACTGCTAGTGGATGAGGACCTGTGTGCCAGGGTCTGTTCAAACAGTGGAGGCAAATGAGTTACAAAGCCTGGAACCACCTAATATGCCGTTATAGAGATAACCACAGTGGGTTATCTGGGTTATTTGGAGAAAGGCTCCAGTGAGGGTGATGCTGAGGTACTTCGGTCCATGTATGACCATAACAGATTAACTTGCCGTTTTCTTCGATGAGTAAAAGATATAGCTGGTTCTGTTGAGTTTTGAGAAGTTATCAAGCAAAGGTCAATTTGCCCTTCTGTCTTCTAGGAAACCCACGGATATGCACAAGAAGCCCCTTTGAGAAGACCTGGAAGGAGGTTGTGGCAAGGTGAGTGTTGGTCTCTTCTCCCAAGTAGCAACTGGTAGGACAAGAGGAAATGGCCACAAGTTGTGTCAGGGAAGGTTTAGATCGGATATTAGAGAAAGTTTCCTTACTGAAAGAGCTATCAAGCAGTGGAAGAAGCTGCCCAGGGAAGTGGTTGAGTTACCATCCTTGGAGGGATTTAAAATACATGTAGATGTGGTGCTTAGGGACATGGTTTAATTGTGGATTTGGTAGTGTTAGGTTAGTGGTTGGACTTGATGATCTTAAGCATCTTTTCCAACCTAAACAATTCTATGATTCTATAAAATCAGGGCAAATTGCAACTACTCTAGCTCACAAAAATGTTTTTAAGCGCTCCAGGTCAGTTAGTTTGACAATTTGTCCTAGTTGTGATAGCATGCAAAAGACAGTGCAAAGTTTTGTGAAGACCAAGGAACAAGGCCAAACTCTTGTTGTTAAACATGGGCCAAGAAGATCTTTTGATCTTTAAGATGAAAAGAAGACAGAGTTCCGTGGAAGCTGCTTGATCTGTTGAGGATGATAAAGGATGTCCCACACGTCTGTGAGCCTCTTATTCAAATTTCTGTGTACTTCTACCACTGCATTTCCTGGGTAGCTAAAACATTATCAGGTATTGTGTTGAAATATCTAAAACCTACTTCTTGAAAGAGAAAACACGATTCAGAATTGTCATTTGAGCAATGCGTCAAATATAAACCTTGCTGTGGTGTGGATAGACATGAGTATTATGTGATGTACCCCCTTCAATGCATTGTTTTGACAGCTTATCCCTTGGAGTGTGCATGAGTTGAAAGTCTTTTATACAGAGGCTTCTTCCTCAGGTGCTGCTTTAAGGAAATGAAGGATTGGTTTGTAACAGTGGATGGGGAGCTGAAGGTTGAGAATAAATTCTGTTTGCTGAAACATATTTTGGTGCTTAAGCCGATCACCTAAACGCTCACTCACATAGCGGAGCTTAGAGAAAGGAAGAGGAAAAACCTTGGCAACTTAATTAAAATGATTGGTGGTATGTGTAGGGAAAGGAGAGAAGGACAAGGAAGGATTCTGCTAGTACGAGAAGGGTAAGTACTGGAGAACATGAATCTTTACTTTCAAAATAATAACTGTGTCTTGGTCAACTATCCCCATAAATCTGTAATATAGCCTAGGATTTGAGAACTAAATCCTTTTTCTTCCTGAAATAAATTTTTGAGACAATATTTCCAGAGCTCTCTTTAAGATTCTAACACAGGAAAAACTTAACTGGTAGGTATAATTTTATTCAGCTAACTAAAATTGTGGTTTTCAGCCCTCACTTGTCTTATTGATTTGGAAAGGTCTTTCTCAAGTCAGTAAATTTTTATTCAGCAGCAGGCCTTGCATTTTGTCAGAATTGTCCGTTGGCCTGAAAAGAAGTATCACCTATTAAAGCACCTGTTTGGAAATAATATGATGCACGATCTTTGCCCTCTTTAGTTTAACATAAGTGTCTTTGGGGTTAGTCGGTTGAGTCTTGGAAAATAAGGTACTGGTTACTTCATACTTTTCATTACTAAGATGGTGCATTTTTTAAATTTTATGAGCATAGTGATCACAAAAAATTCTAATTTCAGTCTGGGACACCATCCTGAGCAATGTGTATGGAAACTACCTGTGGAAAATGTTTCTACTTGTTTGCTCCCAGCACACAGGCACAGCCCTCACCCTTCCAGAAGGAACTGTCAGAGCCCCCGTGTTACACTGACACCAACCCGTGCTGGGTTTGACACGTGGCTGCCCTGCCCTGCCGAGCCTGCGCACAGCCTCCCCATCGCTGTCCTGACGTCTGCTAGCGGGTGCAAACAGAACTATATGTTGCCACGGGGAAGTTTTTAAACTACATTTTGGTCAAATTGTAGGTGACACAGATCCTGACACATTTGGTGTGAGGGGAAATGACTGCCAAGTCTCTCAAGAGGCTGCTTTGTAATTGCTCTCGCCAAGGCATTGTTATTATCACTAATAAAAGGGCTGGAGCTGAGAAAACAGCACTTATGTTTGGGAGCTGGTGTGCAAGGGGGGAATGGAATAAGTAAGGAGATGTCAACGGTTGTCAGCATCTGAATTCTCCAGTGGTGGAGGTACAGGAGGTGGAACGTTAATTGCTTTCCTGGAAGATGCCCTCTATTATGGGAATTGCTTATTTGAGTCTTCTGTAGTCCTACAAGCTTTATTTGAAATTCACAACCATGTTTTCTCATCAGCGCATACCAGTCAGAGTGACTTTTAATTTCACATTTCCCTACAGACTTTCACCAAATGTTAATAAGAGATTGTACACAGCGCAGACAGCTGAAGGAGCCACCTCAGAAAAGGTTGCAGAAGCCCTTTATGCCATAGTTTGTATCAAGATAGTGTCCAGGGATCCAAAATTAATTTGGGCTTGTGCAGTCTGTTTTCTGTACGCTTTACATTCGTGTGGTTTTCCACCTATTAAACTTCTGTCATATATGAATCCTTTGCTGCCTCAGCAGATCACAAATATATTGTCTCCATGGCATGGTGGGAGAAGAAATAAAGGCAGTAGCGATACAGAGTGGCTACCCAGCCCCGCTGGTACCCGCAGGCCAGCGTGGTGGTGGCTGAGATGGAACAGGAAGATATTCGGGGCTGGTTGTTTTAGTTTCTGCACAGATACCTGATGGCAGACAGTAAGTGCACTGAGGAATTTACAGTCTGAAGGATGAGGTAAATGATGGGAGAAAGGAAGAAATTCACTCCAAGTGCCACAACAGATCCAAGCAGACCTAGAAGAAAGATCCCAAGACCATCAAGTGTTATGCAGCACCCATCCTCCATACATCGCACTGCCTTTTTGGCGTTGCACGCACAAGCGACAGCTGATATAGGAGGTTGCCCTTCTTTGCCTCTTCAGTTTTCTGCCAGAGGGCATTGTTAGCGCAGGTCTACGTCTGCACTGGGGTTCATAGCCCACCACTCGCGCCTGGGCTGGTGAGGCTGTAATGAATGCAGTGAATTATGAAAAGGAGTCTGCACAGAGCTCGTGTCCCTTGTCCTCTGCCTCCACCAGGCACCTGTGGGCAGGAGCCCCTGAATGGCCCCCCAACTTCATCTTGCTCTAATTACTTTGCCAGCGCCGGGGGAGCCACTGCTGCACCAAGGTCAGAGCAAGGTGTCCTCCTCCCCTGCAACAGCCTGGCTCCTGCAGCCATCCCGTGCTGCTGCAGCTTTCAAATTCGCATTGCTTTGATGGATTAAAACCTAGTAATAATTTACTTAACCATGAAGCCTGATATTTCGTCTGGGAAATGAAAGGGACATTCACAGGATTATGCACTCTCACCATCTTATATCATCAGTCTTCTTCCCTTTGAATTTTTCCAGGTAGGAACTGTATTGGCAATGTGTAGTACTTAGACCAGGGGAACTTCAAACCCAGCAGGGCTTTCAAATGCTTGATTTGTAAATGGGAATCACGCAGAAATGAACATACAATAACATGCAATTCTTCCTGATTTTCATATTCCGAAATAATTCACAGGGATGAAAACGTTTTAATATTTTCCTCCAGATACTTCAAATGATGCTTGCCAACAGGAGTTACAATTATATCTTTGGAGGCTTTTTTGGATACAATAATATTACAAAGAATATTTTTTAAAGCAATTTGGCTAATGTTTAATTTGCCTAGCTCATATGTAGAACTCTAGAGTCTCAGGAGAAAGAAATAAGAATAATGGGGAAATGCAGCATATGTCAAAATATGTAGAAAGATATGAAAAGTCTTAAAAGCTGTTTTAAAAACTGTTTTAATCTAAAAAAAATCAAAGAAAATTGAATTAACTAGCCCTAAAAGCTTTTAAAGTTCTACATGCTCCTTTAAGAACAGATTCTTCTTGTGAATTATTTCCAGTGGATTGTAGACCTTTATTTTTCAAATGACATTACATCAGAAATACATTTACATCTAAATATGAGAATACAATAATTGCTTTTATATGGAAGTATTTTTTACCAAGAAATAAAATAACATTCATTAGTTTGCTAGTTTTGATTTATATTTTTTTTTAAGTTTGATGTCCAGTCCCTGCTTGGACTGGATCCTTTTACACCTGTAAAGAATCCATAATCAGGAGAAAGCGCCTCTCACCTGCCTGAGGGTTTTTGCAGCGACCAGATATGTCATCTGTAACAAATATGTGACAGCAAGCAGGACATGTGAGGACTGGAAAATGATCCAGCAGTCTGAGTCAAATGGTTCACTTCCTCCGAGACAGATCACAAAATAGAAGTCACCCACTAAATAATTTATGTAATTATAGTAAAAGTACCTTGGTTTTATTCCATAGTATTTCTCAGGTTTTGTTACATCTTCTTTCTATGTATATTCTATGTCTGGTTTAATATATATTCTATTCATTTTTGTGTCTGACAGCGTGATAATATTGTTACACTTGCAAAAATAGATCAAGCCAGCTTTTCTGTCTGAAACCTCAAGCAACTGTCTACAAACAGTCACTCTGCAAGCTGGTACCCCCCCATTCACTGCAGTGGGTTATTAACCCTGGAAACTAGTGGTAGACATCTTAATTTCAGTACTGGCAACAGTTCTTGCACAGGTCATTTTACCACGTTCCTGCTATAGGCTGTTCAAATCAGAACTCACTTCTGGGTTGATGAGAAGAAACTGATGAAACTGCCACTGTTCTCTGGCCGTGACAATTGGCAGAGGATGAGAAGTCTCATGAACCTCTGTTCCTGCATGTCTGGCTGCAGCATGGAGGAGAGCTGGGGTGGGATGCTAGGCTGCACCCAGTGCAGGAGGCACGGCAGGGGTTTGCCCCCTTGTCTGGCCACCACCATGACCACATACTGACCAGTCAACTGGCCAGCACAAGCCAAACTCAGACTTGTGCACGGCATGAGCTACTTTTTGCCATGCTAGTGTTTGGGGAGCTGAGGACTTTGTTGGGGATGGAGAATGGATTATCTGACACTGAGAAAGAGAGACATGAGGAGGGACTGTCTGGGATGGCATTATGGTGGAGGGAAGGGAGGTACAAGATCCTGCTCTTGGGTCATGTCAGGCAGTAGGAAACAAAGGTCTGGGAAATCACACTGTCAAAACTATCTGTGTCAGTATATTTGAACACTGACCAACTGATGACCTTGAAAACCAGGAACAAGGCTTTTGAAGTGGTTATGGGAAAGATGTAAGAAGGAGTGGAGGTTTCTGAAGGAGGAAGCAGAGGAGTAGACACCCCTGCGTCTTCTCTTGACAGCTGACTAGCCAGCCCCAGGACATGGTGAGTCAAATGCTGACAATAAACACAGAACTAAAGATTCTTCTAATCTCCAGCGCTCTAATTTTACCTGCACCAGGATGTTTAAGAAGATATTGCAGCCCCTGGAAGGAGGCAATAGGAAGCTTTAAGCTCTAACAATGAGCTCTTTCTTTTCTGGCAGAGGAAAGAGCAACTTAATTACCCTGTTCTGCTTTGCTTGGCCATCATGGAGTTCCTGCTGAATACAAAGTGCTGAGCAGGAGTGGAGGCTTAACAGAAGAACCAGCACCCAGCCGATTCACGCTGTTTCGAGAAACAACTTATTATTTATTTGTTGATATCCGTTTTGCCATTAGCTCTAAGGAGAAGAGTAAACACTTTCTCTGATGCACCCATCGTCTGAAAGTCCTTCCTTAAAATGCATAATTCCTCTGTTTTTAATTGGAGATGGTTTTATATGCAGTGTTGCAAACATTTTTGCTGCCCTGCTGCCCTCATGCCTATGACCACTCTCTGATGTTGTTGAAACTTTACTGGACCTGAAAGTTTGTATTTTAATGGGCAAATATTTGTTGATTATATCATTAAACTTTCATGTACCTTCCTCACCATTTTCTCCCCTGCCAAGAGGTTGTATTCCCATGCAATGATTTTAAAAATACAAAACCCAGCAATTTTCAGGTAGCTGGTTTTGTAGCTAATTTGTCAGAACAAGCTTTTTAAACCTTGGAAGGTTTTTTGTGTTTTTTTTTTTTTCAATTTTTTTACGTAGAATTATCTGTGGTCATTCAGTCTACCATTTTATGCAGCAAATGTAAGACTAGATCTTCCTGTTGCTGCACACCTGAAATAAAGAGAGTGTTCACAGATGTTCAGGATTTTAAAGGGGAATTGTACAATTTTTATCAATGAATATGTTGGAAAAACTAACGGGGTTTTTTTGTGTTTTTTTTCTGTTGTTTGTTTGTTTTGGTTTTGGTTTTGGTTGTGGTTTTTTTTTTTCGTTTGAAGGATCTCAGTCTGCTATCATTGTTTTTTATCTATTCATAAATAATCTCCATCTTCAGAAGTTTATCTTATTCTACTTACGCACATTTTATTACCACAGGGAAAAGAAAACAGAAGTCCTTCAAGCATGCCAAATAGCCATTTACAAAGGACCATTTTCTTTATCTCACTGAAACTTCAGACAGGGCATTTGAGTCACTTACAGAAAGAATTCTGATGCCAGTATTATAAAAATACACACTTTTCTGCTGGGGTAAGTTCATAAACTTGAAACTCTTTAAAGCTCTGCTAACATCAGATAAAGACCTGTGAAGAACAAAATCCTGGACTGAGATGCTTGTTTATTATTCTTCACTTTTGACATTTTATGATCCCACATGGACTAGATGAGTTATTTTATCAGTGCTAATTCTAACCAGATAATCAAGCAAAGTGTGAGTAAAACCATTGCTGCTATGGGACTCCCTCCCCTCAGAGACCTCACTCACGTTTTCCTTTCTCTGAACCTTCCTTCTGGCTCTCATCTCTGTCCTCCACATCCTGTTACCACTGTAAATACATAACATGACAAGGCTGGGGGATAGACTTTTATGAGAACAACTTCTGTATTTGAAAGAAGTAGATAAGCTTTTAGGCACACAAGTCCTTCTCTGGATATAAAACAGAAGCAGCAAGCTTCAGAGCTAAATCCTAGCTACTCTGTATTTAATTAAATATGTAAATCATTTAAGACAACTGAGAGTGGCTGGGCAGTTTGAACTTCAGGAATAGCATGGGGGATGCTAGATAAGAAGGTGATTACCAGTTACTGCGGAGAAAAAAAACAACAAAACAAAACAGGTGATGTATTGCCTGAGGAGGAGGGGAAGGGTAATGGCGGGAGGGAGGAGAGGTATCCCAACACGCCATTAAAAAATCTCTCTGTTGACTTACAGGTTATGGATTTAATTTCCTAGCATCATTTTTGAAAGTGCTTCCTTAGTAAGGAAAGCAACAGAAGAAGCAGCAGTGAAACAGAATAAGAGAGTACTGCTTCTCTGTGTCCGCACGGTTGGAAAGCCACTGTCCTCTAGGGCAGGACTCAAAACGTGGGTGCAGTGCATAAAAAGTAGAGACAAAACAATAGTCGAAAAGAAAAATAAATGTTCCTTGTGGAATGAGCCATTGTTTGAGACAGAACCAGCTCCACAGCCGGTCAGGTGCAGGATGAGGTGCAGTACAACGATTTTCATAGTGACAAAAACTTCTTGCAGACTACTTTTATATGACATTGTATGCGTGTACCTGGAGGAGAATTGCCTAGAATGGCTAAGTGGGAAAGAGAAGAAAATTCTTTATAAGATAACAGATATAATAAAGATTATGAGGATGTAATTTACCAAGAAACAATTATTGTAGGGAGGCTCTAAGCAAGATAAACAGTAAGTGCTAGCACATTGTGCATTGTATATCATAATAACTGTACCTCGCTGATATGCCAATGCTCCTAAAAAGCCTTACCCTGTTGTTTCTCTTTCGTCTCTGCAAGCTCCTGATTCAGGGACAAGATCATCCTGTGCTGATAGAGATCCAAGCATAAGATCCTTGAAATGATTTTGCTAGTTACAATGCTGTTGAAAGTCTTGCCACAATAATGTCTATCCTATAGATTATACTCTGACTGTAAATAAAAGCCATTTAAAAGCCTTTATGAGTCAACATTTTGGCATAGCTCTATTTATAACCCACTCCTCTATGTGGAAACTATCTGATTATGCTTTATATTTTGATATTCAAAAAAGCAGAGGCTCTTCAGAGATTGAAGCACAATAGCATGAAATCATTTAGTATTATTTGAAGAAGACTTTCAGATGCAGCTGCTTCTCCAGGTGCCTCTGAGGTGACTGTTAACTGTTTGCCTGCTGGTGTGAAAGCTGGAGGACAGCGATGCCCGGCGTCAGGCGAGCTCTCCAGCGTGTGGCGATCAGCCTGCTTCCATCAACTCAGGAGCCACCGACTTGGCTTTTTATCGCATGTTAGCAGAGTTGTTTGTAACTACGAAGAGTGTAATTTAATTAAATTACCAGTGAGTAAGGCAATGAATAAAATATGTAGAAATTTCATTCATACCTCACTCAAATGCAAAATAGTACCCAAAAAGGAACTTTGCTTTAGAGAAAAGGGAAAAGTATGAGCTGTCTTGTGAAATCTCATGTCTGAGGGTATTTCCCCTGTTTATATTCAAAGGCATCTGGGCTTTTCATGCCCTTCATTGTCTCAGGGCTGTTTCATGACAATGGAAATCCTCCAGGAAGGGTTTGAGCATTGCTATAGATTCTACAGAGAAGTAGGCTGAATCCCAGATCCTGGGCTCTGTAGGTTGACTGCAGCTTTCTGCAGTATCCAAGAATTTTAACTCTACAGAGAAAACCTACTGTCCTGTGCACACATAACTCCTGCAGCCAGTATGGCCACATCCCCACATCTAAAGCTTTGCACTGTGCACTAGCATCTCTCCCCATCAGAAGGAGTAAGACGCACTGCTCAGGTAAAACACTTCATTGCTCTACCCATCCCAGGCTGAAGGCTCTTCTGCAGAGAGCAGGCTGCTCTGCATTAATACAGGCCCACCAAGAGCAGTGGTCTTCTTCACACAGCTTTCCATCACTGAACAACCAGTTGTGAATCAGTTGATGGACATGGATTTCACAACCAGCATGGGTCATTCTGGTCCAGGCGGTCTTGCTGTGGGAATCAGACCTGGTCCTGAGGAAAGCCCAAACAGGATTTGTGTCTCTCAGCCACTCCTTGCCCATGAGAATAGTGCACTGAAATGGTCATTGGAAGAAAAGACTTTTACAGCAAAAGGCAAAACCAGAAAAGCACTGTTACTTGTGTTACTCCAGCAGTTTTCTCCAGGAGTGTCAGTCCTACACAAAGACTTCTAGTGGTGGTTGGTCTGATCCAAGCCAGACTTTGATTCACAGGGTATTTGGCAGGAGCCAATTTCTTGATCCAGCCCTATGTGCAGTGACTTGGCACTCCGCTCTCAGCTGTGGTAGATGTATATGCCACCCTTGGCTGGTATCATTCCCAGAAACACTCTGTGAGTACAAGTGACACTGAAGAAACCCAACATTTGTGTTACATGTTTTTTCCCAAGTTGTTTGGTTCTTAATCTGTGTTTGCTACAGCCCTCCAAAGCTGTGGCAGAGCTTGAAGTTATTTCTCTGTCACAGAAATCTTCCTTCTGGTTGTAAACCACTTCTGAGTTTTACTAGGGTCATCAGTCACTCTCTGGAAGAACACAGTTCAATAAAGGGCACCAGGACCCAAAAACAATTTCTGGCAGAAAACACCAGTGTGAAGGGTAATTCACCCACAGGAGAGTTAAAGTAAATTACAAAGCAGCTTGGAAAGCTGAGAGCAGTGGGGAGTGCAGGAAATATGATTTTATGTAGTAGGAACTTAAGATGTGATGGGAAATTCAGACAAAGGTTGGAAAATGATGACTGAACATAATCAACCAACCACATCCATCTCATTAAAGCAAGTTTATTTTCAGCTCATTACCTTGATACCACTTTCCCAAGTATATCTTTATTCTCTGATAAAGAAACTTGAATAAAACTGTCCATCAGAGGTTTACTTTATCCATCCTTCGAGATGTGCTGGCCACAGGTACACTCAGGCAGCAGGGGATCTTGCCCACCATACTGAAAACTGGAGGATTTTGTAGCCGGCAGTAACAGCAGCTCCATGCCTGAGGCTGTGTCCTCTGCACCTACCTCCTGTGGTTGCCACAGGGGCAGATCAGGGCATCCTGGCAGCTCCTCCAGATGCAGAATCACAAAATTCATTGTGATCTGAAAGAGAGGGGTAGGAGTGAGGGCTGCAGCTGTGCACGTCAGGACCACATCAAGGAGAGTGGCTGCAGGTAAGAATGCCTCGTTTCTCTTTCATGTGATTATCTACAGGTACGCTCACACTGCGGGTCACTCGGTGAAGCTTCCCTACTTTCCCAGAAAAATGGTATCAAAAAGGCTTTGGTCTTTGATAACTAAAAGAAAGAACATGATGTGTGGATTGAAAAGTCTTGATTATGAAAGGTATAAGAAGTGGACTTAAGTCTCACTGGTGATTCAGCTTCCAGAGAGACGCACTGAAAACTTGCTTCAGCTGAGTCACAGTACAGTAAGATGGGAAAACAGGGAAAAAAGCACATTTTGTGAATGCAACGCAGATACTTGTTTCCTTTATTTGTGGGAAGTAGGTCTACATATTTTACTAGGTAATGACAACGCTCTAAAAGAGGATTTTAATCTACCTTTACCCCTGGCTGAAAAATTGGTCTATTTGGCCAAATATTTTTAAACTACTGAGAATACTATTACCAAGGATAAGTAAGGTTGCTTTAGCCTAAGAGTTAGCCCAGAATCAGACATCACTCTACTGCTTTTATGAGATCCAGGTGAACGGAGGGGAATTGGATATTCTCCAACAGCTCTTGCGAATGTGAAAATCTCTTTGGCTATTAGTGCATGGATATAGAAATATCAATCATGGGATTATACCTACACACAAGCACTTGGAAAAAAAAAGTCAGCATGTTTCTTTGTTCCTATGTATATTTAATAATGATATGTTCCCTTCTGAGTTACTTCATCTAAATAGGAGTACCTGCCTGCAGTACAATGTGTTGCTGGATTAAGGCTACAAAACATGCAGGCATCAAAGAAATATAGCTTTCTGGCAGCAAGAGTTTGTTGCATCTTGTTAGTTAAGAGTTCAGTTTTCAGCCCAGTATACAGCAGGATGGGCTGGGCCCTCAGGCTTTTGCTTTAAATCAAAGTTTTAAATGAGACAGAAGCATTTCAGGGAGGAGAAATTACCTGAAAATCACACGTCTTCTGGCATCTATTTCTGGTCCACAGTTTTGACAACTGAATTAAATTAAATTGATGTTTCTATTTCTATTTCAGAAGAAAAATTTTCCAGGATTCAATTGTTGGAATGAGGGACCAAAGGAAAGAGAGATGCAAAAGTAACCAGGGAAGACTTTCATTTGCAGATAATTAAGAAGATATAAACGCCAAAATTAAACCAAAGTTCAGCAATTATGCTAGAATAATCACCAGGACTTACAGACAAAACCAGAACCTAGAAGACTGATCCAAATATTTAACATGATGCAAAATTCAAAATCTGGAATTGCACTTGCATTGCTTTTGCATTTCAGCAGATATATGCAGGGAAGTTTGAGTTGAAAATGTCTGTGATTTTCTCAAACTCACAAACTTACTGAAGGTAAGGTGAAAAGTAATTTTTTAACAATCATTGCTCCCCAGCGTTGCTTGTTATTCCTTCCTTTAACCAAGGAGAAACAACGGATTCAGTGCAACTGTAGAAACTTTATCTTTTTTGTGTGCATTATTCCTCAGGACTCATGTCACAATTAGTAAATTTTCCATTGTCAAGCTTTCATACAGACTACATCCTTCAGCATTAAAATACCACGGCTGAAAATTAATATGCAATAAAAACCATGACAGACAAGGCTTTAATTCTATTGTGCATGGGCTTTAGCACCTTCTTTATCAGCTCTGATTATGGGTCCGCCAGAGCTTGGCATCTGCTGTTTCAGAAACACAGAAATGGCAGTGAACACTGAAAGAAAACAATTCCTTTTGTCAAACCAAACAAACATTTAATTTTTTCAGAATAAAAGAAGCATAAAAAGAAAAAGGTTCTACAGTCATGTTGGCCTTATCTACAAACAAACCCAAAGATAACCCGAACTGTTTCAGGTTACTGAAATTTTGAGGAAAACAAACATGTTAGTGATTTTAGATTTCCATATCACCTGAATATGCATGAAGCTTGTGTCAGACCTCTGTTCCATGCCCACCCTTTGTTTTTATCACGTCTTTTTATAGCACAAATTCTTGTGTGGTTGGAGCGACCAAATGTAGCTGATAAAATAGATAAACTCTGCATCTGACTTTTATCCTGGCTAACTGTGGGTGCTGGAGCTACTGATTAACAGAAAAAAAATACTTTAAATAATGCACGTTGGGACAACGGTGTTTGTACTGCTTGTCACACTTTTCTTTCCCACTTAATGTGTCTTTGAGAAATTAAAAATGACACAGTACAGGGTAGTGCCCTCTGTCCAACCCTGCTGGGAGAGGATGTTGAGTCTACAGTACTTAAATGAAATAATTTGGCTCTGCAAAAATAATCAAGCCAAGTTCTAGCTTTATAATATGACATTACAATATAAATACACTTTTTAATCCTACTTTGGTAGGATATGCCAGCGGATGGCCCAGGACGGGTCCACAGCTAATGTGAATGGATGGAAAAGGGTGAAGACTTCAGGGGGACTCAGAGCTCCTGCTGAAGCAGCAGATACACATTTTTCACTTTCCACTTGGGAACACCTTTATTGTGCTATTTCTGAAATGTTCAAGTGAGTTCCTCCTCAGCACAGAGGGGGAGAGGGGAACGAGGGGTCAGAGGTCAGCAGTGGTGTAGTGGGCAGCGGTGTGCTGGGGAGGGTGAGTGATATTGGGAGAGGATTCATAAAGGAAAATATTTTGGGAAAATCCCTTTTTCTACCATCCATACAACCACATTTTCTCCTTGTGCGGTTTGTGGGATATATACATATATTTCATCCTGTTAGGCTGAAATTTTGTGAACATGGAAGGCTTATGTTTGTTCATGCAGTAAGAAAGTAATGCAAATATGTTGCTTTTGCCCTTAACTGCAGAATAAACCTCCCATGATTCAGGTTGAAACAGTTAGAGAACTACTGCTCCACCTGGACTACCGCAAGTCCATGGGGCCAGATGGGATCCACCCGAGGGTGCTGAGGGAACTGGTGGATGTGATTGCTGAGCTGCTCTCCATCATCTATCAGCGGTCACGGTCAACCAGAGAAGTCCCAGATGACTGGAGGCTTGCTAATGTGACGCCCATCCATAAGAAGGGTCTTAAGGAGGATCTGGAGAACTACAGGCCTGTTAGCCTGACCTCAGTGCCAGGGAAGGTTGTGGAGCAAGTCATTGAGAGGGCAATCACATGCCATGTCCGTGGCAACTGGGGGATCAGGCCCAGCCAGCATGGGTTTGTGAAAGGCAAGTCCTGCCTGACCAACCTCATCTCCTTCTATGACCAGGTGACCTGCCTGGTGGATGAGGGAAAGGCTGTTGATGTTGTCTACCTGGACTTCAGCAAAGCCTTTGACACGGTCTCCTACAGCATTCTCCTGCAGAAGCTGGCGGCCCATGGCCTGGACAGGTACACTCTTCCCTGGGTTCAAAACTGACTGGATGGCCGGGCCCAGAGAGTGGTGGTGAATGGAGCGAAATCCAACTGGCGACCGGTCGTGAGTGGTGTTCCCCAGGGGTCGGTGCTGGGGCCCATCCTCTTCAACATCTTTGT